>VXBX01007131.1:464302-760243 GCA_013400415.1 Scytalopus superciliaris
CCCCCGTCACAAAACTGAAACTGAGATCTGTCTTGCCAGATCAGCTGAAGGTTTCCTAAATGGTGTTGGGGAAATACCTGAGCTTTCCTGTGTCGTATTTATTTTCACTCCACCTTGTTTAATATACTGCAGATAATGAATAATAAAGAGGTACCAGAGGCTTCCTGTGATGTTCAACATTCCTGGTGCCTCACAACTAAGTAGTAAATACAGGATTTTTCCCTGGGATGTTGGTAGACTTTCAATAGGACTGACAAGACTGAAAATTGGAAAGATTTTCCTGAAGTGAGTAAATGATTTCAGACTGAAATAACCATAATTGAAAATGCTAAGATTTCTCATTTTCCATATGTTTGGCAAGGTTATTGCTGTCGCTGCGGTGATAATCATGCACCAGTAAGTTAGCAACCATTTAAGACTTGAGCATAATTTAGAAAGACTTGTTTGTAAGGGGTCTACAGTTCTCCCACTGTCTGCCTTTTAGCCTCTAACTGCAGTGGTGGATGAGAGCATCTGGTTGTTTCTCTGCAAATACATTTCATATATTTTCTGCATAAATATAATGGGAACTTATGGCCTTTGAAATAAAACCCATGAGTTTATTCCCTCATGGAAAATATGGGACATTTCCAAACCTTTTTCTTGAGATATAATTAAAATATATAATTTCCTTTAGGTAATTTCTAGCATTAATTGCTTCTCATTATTCTTATCCTTTCACAGTTCTTCAATGCTATTTACAGAAGTTGTGCCATGTAAAAACCAGTAGTTAAGGTTTAAGGGCCAGAGGAGGATCATGTAAAAGGGATAAAACCCACTTAGTGTACATAGCCTGCTAGTTTATGAAACAGATTAGGGCTTCAGAGCCCCAGGGGGGATGAGAAAATTTTAATTCTGGTCTCTTCTGCCTTGGGAGAGTATTCCAGGCATGAGGCTGCAGCAGCAGAACAGGATATGTAGCACTTGTGGCTGCTGTGGGTTCAGTCACAATTTTGGAGATCTTTTCTTCCCTGTCGGGCCCTCAGTGACTCTGTCCAAGTTCTAGATTGCAGCCCTTAACTTTTAAGTACCTAATTTGACCTGTCTGTAAGTGAGAAATGCACCTCTCAGGTAGGGAGTCTGTGACAGAGAAACAGAGCCCTGATATTTAAACACTCAAAACAGTGAGAGGTTGTAATGTTTGGTAGAGCTGGAAGCAGATAATCTTACAAGCAACTACTTTTATTGAAATTCATTTATGGTTAAAAAAAAAAAAAGGGATTTAAATTCTTTCACTTTTTGCTGAAACAGTCTGGGCTGAAAAGCAGTTTAACACTTGTGACCTCTGCAGATCTCTCCTGACATGGATAATCATCCTGTTCATAGACACGCATGCCATCGGTGTCACATACATTTCAATCCATCAATAATTTCACAAAAGACTGAATATTATTTTAAAACCTAATTCAATGTTAGGAGACAGATAAAAGTATTAGCCTGAAGCAATGAATAGGTAGATTTTGCATAAACTCTTATTCTTTAGCAAACTGAAAATAAGCTTATAAATAAATATAAATCCAGTGTCAAATTCACATTGGTGATGGTGGGAATTAATGGTTCTGCAGGATTGGTAATAACATTCTATGCTTTTGCAGCAAGAGGTTCTGAATCATTCCCTGCTAATATTACTGCATTTCTAGTGATTTTAACAAGAAAGTTTGCCATAACAGAGCAGTGAATTCAAAAGGCTTCTCTGGCATTGTCTTTCTTTTTTTGCTATGGCTCCTTAGTTTCTTTTGTCTCTTAAATCGCCTCCATCATTAATCCTCTGTCTCTCACATTCACATTAAAATGTCTTTTATACTATGCCTACACGGGGCAATACGCACTGTGTAAAGATACTCATGGTAGCTCTGAATGAGATCACTCAAATAATGTGACACAGCATCGCACTAACTGGGTGTCATCCATTGTGTGCTGCTTCTCATTAGGACTCTGGCAGAGCCAGCTCTGCTGTTTTTGGTTGATGTAGTACTGAGCCAAGTAGGAATCCTCTTAGCATTGTCCAAGTAAGATGCAGCAATTTGAGGATGTACAGATATATAGAAAGACATGTCCCTAAAAAAAAAGAACTTTTTTTTCTTACTTTAAGATAATGTTACTTAGCAAGGAAATTTCAGGAGAAATGAAACAGGGTAAGGGTACAAGTAATTTGATGGACTTTTCAAGGTGGACAAAGCTATATTTAAAACCATAATGAAATGCTGTCATAGATATAAAATATCCATATCTGACTGAAGCTAGAAAAGATATTTAATGAGGAAGAGAGCATAGCTTAAAATAAATGTGAAGTGGATGTAACTGTGAGGTGTTATGACATAAATTGAAGCAGGTTGAACTGAGTAACAGAACTGAGTTACTAACTGCAGATGAACATGGCTTGCTGTGCTACACATGAGAGTGTCATAATGAGGACAGGAGCTGGGAAAGGAAGGGTAGTCCTTCCATTAGTCCTCTGGAAAATGTGGATCAACTGTGAAGATTTAAACTGGGATAAATTCTCAGAGTACTAGTGACCTTTTAGATTTAAGCTAGATTATACAGTATTATGGTTTTAGCATGGTGTAATCTCTGACATTCAGCTTTTGTTTATGGGTCTGTCTGACCAGAATGGGATTTTTTTCTCACTGAATATGGAGTAGAGGAAGATGCTCCCTGTTTGGCTGTGCTATGCCAGCATTACTTAATATTTGCATGGCTCCTAGCTGTGGATGAGTTCAATTATACACTACCTTAGGAGGAAATCGCTTAACTCCTGATGTTTCTGCTGCATCACACCTCTCCTCAGAATGTGGTAGTGACTGCTGAGGGGGTCCCCTCCCTCCACCTGTGTCAGGGACATTGTTAAGCGCAGCCAGGTTAGATGTTCCCTGGTAGAGCTCTGCAGAAAAAGCCATGTGTTGGTGTCAGTGCTGCCACAGACACCTTCTCTGCTCTCAGCCCTTGCTTGTATTGGCCATTGGTTATCATCTGTGACATACATAAACTTTTCTTTTCCCTTTTATTGAAGCATATTTTTGATGGCACATGTTTGTGTACTCCCTCCCTTGCCCCAAAGTTGGTGTGCTTTGTTCCCACAACTAGGGAATAGATGGGGAAAAAAGCAGGGCAATTTCTACTATCACCTGTTCTGTTTGTAGACAATCTCCCATAGCATGTCCCCACTGCTCTCTGTCCACCCTCTCTGATTTACTTGGCGAGATTCCTGTGAGGCTGGTGTGATTGGACAGCAAAGCAGCCAAGTGTTTCTGCTGTGAGCACTGAAGGATCCTGACTTCCACCAGAGTCTCCCAGTAGATTTATTCTGAGTGAGGCCATCTCTTCCTGCACGTGTCCACCTGTGTTAGCCAGCTGATGCAGGAAAGCACTCTGCATGTGATGGGATTGTTGTCCTTATTTCATCTGAGTGTCAGGGCACTGAGATGTCACCATTGTTTAAATTGCTTTCCTACAGTCAGTGCATTTTATCGTTTCACTTCTAAGGGCCAATGATGTGCAGAACGTTCATTGGCACTTGTTGGAATGTATGAGACTTCTCAAGCGTTGAAGGTTTTACATACTGTTTAAAAAATAATGCCATGACCTAAAACTTTTTTCAAACCATCAATGAGCTTTAAAAGAGGCTATTCCATGTATAAAGTAATATTGGGAAAGTAGGAGAGGAAGATGTTAAAAAAAAGTGCAAATTGTTCTTCATTTCTGTTCATTGCACAGTTACGAAAATCAATGTGTCTGCAAATGTAACTTGTCTCATAAATCATTAGGTCACAAACCTGCACAATGTCAATGTTTTGTCACCGTCCCATTAAATTAAATTACTAACCAAGATAATAGTTAACAGCACATTTCACAGGGAACAATGTTTTAATGTATTGAGGATATCTAATAAATATAGCAGTCAGCTTATATGATTTGAAATCTTTTAGGTGGAAGAAATACTAGTGGGAGATAAAGGAGGATGGAAAAAAATGCCATCTAGACATCAGGGATGTAGCATACTGAAATACTGGGCTGCCATAATGAGAAATGTCCTACTAAATCCCTACCCAGTAATTATCAAAGATGGGTTGAATGAGTTAAATTTGGATTTGGCACCTTCAAACACAAGGGGATTGGTTACTTATAGGTAACAGTCTCTTGGTTCAGCTATGGGGCAATCCACAATCCAAAATGTTGTCTAACAATAGAATTCCCGATTTAACTTCCATTTTTTGGTGTGTTTTGAATATAACAGTGTGTGCACACTTTTGAAACGTGGATAACTTCTGTTTTTACAGGCAACTATAATCCTATTCTCTAACACTTGTGCTGTTATATAATGCTAATGGCTGTGATTAGGCGCTGAATCTTACATCTTGAGATTGTCTTTATTTTTATGAGGTATTTTATGGTCACTTTAAATTATGGCATAAAGCGCTTACTGTTTTGTAAAGAAAAAGGAAGTGTTTATCTGAAAGACATGAAATATGTTGAAATTTTGCAATTTCCCTCCCCCCCCCCCCCNTGGTACTGATGGAGCATTTTTTCTCAGCACCATCACCAGAAGAAGCTATCTTAGCTATCTTTATCGACCACCTGTTCTTTGGGTAGGACAAAAGTCCTCTATAAAATAAGCAAGCACAGGTGTGTTTGAGCCTTCACAGTCAGGTAAAATTCTGACCCTAACAACGTATACAGGAATTTTTGTGGTAAACTTAAACACATTGTCCTTCATTGTCACTTTAAGGTGATTACATTTTTTCACATTTTCTGTCCCTCTGTTTGCCAACTGCATTGATTTTCATAGTCATGGCATATTTCCTGCGTTCTAATAGATTTCTGTCCACTGCTCCCTCCTCTAAATCAATGTTTTTAATACTTCAAAAACTCATCAGTAAGAATGGCTGTAAAAATTTAGTCACTTCATTGACAGTTGTCTCTTCTTGATGATCAAAGCTATTTCTACTCACAGTTTCAGTCAGATATTTTAAGATGTTTTTGGGTTTTTTGTTTGACTGGAATTCACTGAGATCAGTCTAAGGCAAATTGTTTCATTTCTGTAACTTTGTTGGAAATAAAACTTGTAAAACTGCTAAGTTTTAGTTTAGTTCATGTTGCAAAATGGATTCATAATTTCACTGATCACAGGGCAAGAGCAAAGTGATGGAAGAGTGGGCACCACTCCTATACATTATCCATCTCTGTCAGTCACTGACACTGTATTTCTAACATAGCCTATTGCGATTTCTAAAACTGAGCAATATGAAACCTGTAGGTTTGAGCATAAAATTATTTATCTTTTTTAAGTAGAGCTCAAGAAGTTAGATATTTAGATGTCCTTAAGCAATCTCAAGCATAGCCTTGTTGGCTGCTGAGTAGATAATACTGGATTACAAGCAACAGTACTTTGTAGCTACTGTATTCTCTAAAGACTGGGCTCAACTCCTTCATTAAGAGTCTTCCTTTTTTAGTTGATAGAGTGCCTGAACTGTCTGTTTAGAACTGTGGCCATGCTGAGGTCAGTCGAGAAGCCAAATTAAATGTTTAAAATACTTTATTGTAAATCTTTTCATGTAGCACTTAAATTACTTACAGGTATAGATCAATTCACTTTGGATGGTTTAATTTTCCGTTCTAATAGGAGGAGGAATTTCAGCATCAATCAAACAGCTGAATATATCACAGTTTTATTTGTGTGCAAAGTAAACATTCATTGCCATGTCTGGCATGCATAGCTTGCTGTAGTCATAATAAGAACAGCATGTAGCATTATAATATGCTTGCATTATAATTTAATATACTTCCATTATGATGTAATTGCATATTACTATGTGTAATTTATTTATTCTTGTTAAAATTATGTTGTAATTCTTTGTCCTAATCTGTATACCTTGGTGGAAGCACAGGGAAGGTTGAAATGAGACTGGAAAACTGTTGCACTGCTCAGCAACAGCAGTAGGAAAGTAGCCCTGGATCTGCCCTTCTGATCAGGGGAGCAGGTAAATGGGGGTGTAGTCTGTTGGCCCTTGCAATCGACTTCTTGGATGGCAGGAAAACCAGGTTCTGTCCTCAGTGGAGCCAAAGCTGGGTAGCTGTATGGCCTCTTTTGGAATGGAGGATCTCAGCTTTAGGCTGGTGGTTGTTATCAGAATAGACCTCAAGATGTAGGGAAACTGTTGATCTGCATGGACAAGCTGTGCCTGTCAATGCAATTGTTTGGCTGACCATCACTGGTTGCTGCCCCTTTGGCCAGGTCTTTGGGATCACTTTTTTGGTGAAGTAAATTATATCTATTATATCAGAAACCAAAGGGCCACCCCTGGCAACCTTGGGATTTTTTTGTTGGTGAGAGCAACCCTCATAACTTGTTTTGGGAATCCATTATTGACAAAGGTGTTTCAAGTGATTTCTAGGATACTGTCCCACTCTACACCTTCCATCTGTACTGGAAATCTGTATCAGAGACAGACCCATCCAGCAAATAAGTTGAGAGGGATTTTAAAAACAAGCATAAGACTTTATGGAAGTGTGATTACAATGACTGTTTATGTGCCTAAAGAAAAGCAGTTTGCTAGGATGGTACACTGAAATGGTGGCCCTTTGTTCAGCACAGAATGAAGCTTTCTTTCAATATGAAGTATAGTCTTTTCCAGGAAATATTCTGTCTCTTTGGCACATTCCACTTATAAATTGTGTTAGACTGGGTGTATGAACTAATCTTTGGTCTAGACTTGGTTTGCAGGCCATGGCTTCTATTATATTTAAGTGCTTCTCCTTGAAGCTCTAAATCAAGGGCAGCTTCCAAAGTGGGCAGCTTCTATTAAATGTAATTACTTTAATCTGAAGTTTATGCTAAAGGTGAGACTTCTAAACATGGGTAGCCACTAAATTAGAGTAACTGCAGTTAAGAGCATGAACAGTAAAAGAACCACTACTAAATAAAGGATAGTAACTAATCAAGGAGGGATTATAAATGAAGCTATGTGAGGGTTGTGTATTATGCTGTTCCCAAGACCAGAAACCACCTCTCCATATTTCCTCTCTTGTAAATGACCAATAAGATACATAATGTCTCTATCCTTGTGCACCTACAGGTTGGAAGCCTAATTATGTTTAATGCAATACTGTTACTTATTTATATGCCCTTATTTTCATTAAGTATGAAAAGCTTTTAAAAGAGAATGCTTAGGATTGTTGATGGCAATGTTGGATTTGGGAACACAAAGCCAAGAATTGCTTTTGTGCTATAGAACCATTTATTTTTCTTTCTGACACTCTTTTTTGACTGTCCATTTGTGGTCAGCTAAATTAAACTGTCCTCCCAATATTCATGGAGCAGCTCACAATTTTTTCAAGGGACTTTTTCCTCTTGGATTCTCTGTATCATGTCAGATTTCTTAATCTGCTCTATGCTGTGATGCTCTACCAAAACACTGACAATTCTCTGTCTTTCAGTCCCTCCAAATGCTTCTGGGTGTTTATCTATTGAATCCTAATGTTTCTATTCTTGACTTGGGAGATGAGTGGCTGTGGTATTTCTTGACTCCTTTTCAACAGATGACAGAAGTTTTCACCCAGCATCACAGCCATTATTCAGGCAATAGTCCACCCAAATTCCAGACATGAACTACAGATGCAGGAACTAGAGGATACTAATGCCTTCTCTAGTGCATCATTGAAGAAAAATTTTTCAAAAGGTCTTGGTAACTAAACTATGGCTTTTAGTGAAATGCTCGCTCTCGCTCATTAGTAGACGTGATGGGAAAACAGAATGTGTTCTTACTGGGATAAAATAGCACAAAAATGTAGGGAACTCAACTGTTTTCGATGTTGGCAGTTAAAACTAACATCAGGTGAGAAAAAATAGTTGAAATAGGTTGAGTTTTCTTTGTGTGGTTAAAGGAAGCACATAAGAGCAGTTTCATGCAGGGAACAGATCAGGTAAATACCATCTTTGCAGCATTTATGCTTTTTGAGTAACTGGAGCAATTTACCTTTCGGTTTTTAAGGAATCATTCTCACGTCTGATACTGAATTACCTCTGTGAAATATTTTTCAGCATTCAGGAGTCATCTAAAGTGGCTTATTTTCTTCACTGTTGTTTTCCTCATCTCACACATCATCTCCTCTCTGTCACAGCTTTTCAAAGACAGTCTGTCAGCATGCAGACTGCTGTATCACAAGCTTGATTTCTATAACTATTGTGTGGGAGAGACTGAGCAAAGGGAAGAGAGCTCTTTGGACTCGTTCTCAGGATTAGAGTTCATCTTGAGAATTTTGCTTCAAAGCCCAGCATGGCATAGACAATTTCTGAGCAATTCCTTACTCTATCATTTTCTTTACAAGTAAAATATCCTGCGTAAAGTAAGTGTAATAAAAGAAAACAAAAACCCTCTTAATAGCCACTTTTAAATTCAGCTTAAAATACGACATAACCCACAGTGGTGCTCATCCACATTATTAATTTCTAACGCTTTGGAAGATGTAAGGACCATAATCTTTGTCTGTCAGTTCTAACCACACTGTTAAAACAAAAGGCAACTATTAAAACCAGAATTAACAATTTTAACTTTACAATAAAATTACTACTTTAAATCTTCCGTGGTAGCAAGGACCCAGCTCTTCAGCAGAACAGATTTTTCCACTCTTTTTCTGGTGCATAGCATTTCTTATGGAAGCAGTAAAAAGTATCAGCTGACCAGTCAGCTGGTCTCCTATTTTATTTAGTAACCATAAGGTTTATCACTCCATTATTTCAGTTTGTAGCTAGAACTAAACACCTTTATGTGATGTCATACTTTCTGTACAATACTTGCTTCCTCAGTGATATTCAGAGGATGTTGAGAAGGCTGAAGCCAGAAATTCGTTCTTGCTGTCAGTTTAAGGAAATGCAATTTGCATGGTATGCTACAGTACACTTATTTGTTGACTGCTTCCTTTTCTTTGGCAGGGAGCTGATATCATGTATTCCAGCAGTTCTTCTTTCCAAGGTTTATCTATCTTCCCTGGTTTTCAAATGGTTTTGCTTTGCATTGAGTAACAAAGTGACCTGCCTTTAGAACTGTAGTTTTTATACTTCTCAGTGAAACAGCCTTTGAGTATGAACATTTAAAAAAAGGTAAGCAAACACTTTTTATTTTTAGATCTTTAAAAACTAGAAAGACCTTTGGCTTTGAAAGCAGCTATTCAGCTGCAAAAGGTAGAATTAGTTTGTCTTTTAGCTGAATGATTACTTGCTTTGGCTTTTAGTGAGATTTTTCCTGAAATAAATGATGACGTGTGATGAGAAAGAGCATTGGAATCAAAACTTCTCAATCAAGGAAAAACTCATTTCATCATAGTGTGGTTTATAATATGGTTCTCAAAAATGTTGTTAATTAGGACTGTTCAGCTTCACTAGGAAGGGCATTCCAAATTCATCAGATGCTTCTAAAGAAAACCAATGACACTTTCAATTTTTCAAACTGCTTGTTGTTGAAAGAAAAAACTTGTGGCACATAAACATCAGTCTTACATCATTACTTTAAGTAAAGAACTTCACTGATACATTTACTGCTTTTTGTGGGGGCTTTTTTAATCTTCATATTCAAATCTCTTTTTTTATTGCCAAATATCTACTGTTTTCATGTCAAAATTAGAGATCACATTTCTGTTCCTCCAGTAATCAGTTCAAGTAATTCAACATACCCAAAGTAAAGCAAAGTGGAAAAGGTTGGGTTGTCACTGTTTTTCTTTACCTCTTCTTTCCTACTGTTAGAAGTTACACTATAATAATAATTCAGTATATGTGATGCATACCTGGGAACATTACTGCTATTTTTTTATGTGTATTGTTCAATTTTTATGGTTATTATTATTTTATAATCATTATTTATGATGCAAGAGAGGATCTTGTGTGTGTGTATATATATATCAGTATAACTGGTTAGCCTCAGGAGTTTAAGTGGTCAAAATATTCACAAAATCTATCTTATAATAAGATAAATAAGGCTAGTCAGACAGTCCTCCCCTCCACCTTTGGCTTCTTGTTTCTCTTTTGGACACAGTTATGTATTCTGCAATAAATATCAGGCAATGTATCATAAAATATTGTCTGCATTTAATCTCTCTGGTGTTGTTATGCTAACTGCAGGTTGCTGGAATAAACAACACTCTCCTCTTGGCAAACAAGTTTTATAAATGAGGTTCTATTTCTTAGTCTCATTATTTCCTTACTGGAGCAAAATAAAAGTATAAATTAGGGTATTGGGGGAATAGTTGATTGATTTATTATGATTTATCTTGTGCTTTTGGGTCTCTTGTTTATTTTGGCAGGTGGACAGAAATGGATTGAGTAGTGGAGTCAGTAAGAAAAACAGACTTATTCAGGGAAGGGGCTGGAATTCAAATTTGTGTTATCTTGGTTTTCTCTCTCAGCAGAATTCACAATCACAAAATGGCTGGGGTTTGAAGGAACCTCTGGAGATCAACTAGCCCAACCTCCCTGCTAAAGCAGGTTACATACAGGCTTGTGTCCAGGAGCGTTCAGATTATCTTCACAAAAGGAGACTCCACAGCCACTCTAGATAACTCAGTGTCTGTCCAAAGTTGCTTTGTAGATTATTCAGCACAAAAGTGCCTTCTGCATTTGCTGAATTCATTCTTTCATCTAATGATAGAAGCAAATACCACTCAGAGGGATCACTCCTTCTACTGCCTAATCTACAGAGCGTGGCTGGCTTGATTCATCCCAGACCCCTGTGGGGAAATGATATGGGATCCACTTGGCTCTGCCCTGTGTTCTCTCTGACAGTCCTGACCCACCTCCCCACCAGGTGGCCTAAATTTGTGTGCCATGCCCTCTGACCATGCACTCATGCTCCTTTGAGCCCTGCTGTGCAGTAGGGAAGCATGATGTCAGGGCAGCTGCTGGGAGATCTGCCAGGACTGAGCCAGCTCCTCTCCCTGGGCACCCCACCTTGCATAAATCCCAGTCTGCAAAGCATCTCCCAGCTCCAGGGGGACTCCACAACTGCTCTGTCACCACCCATAGCACAACTCATCTGGTATGGTGTTAGTGAGTGAGCTTCACTGATCTGTGCTCTTGTATCTCACTGCTGATTAGAGCAATGTTGAAGTTTAAAACAATAGCCTTCATCAAGGCTAAAATTACTGGGTTTGGTAAAAAAGGCTACTTTGGTTTTTAAAAAAGACTAATATTAGTGGCTTAAAACACAAACTGCAGGTTGCTGTAAGCCACATGCGTATATGAGAGTGTGTCCGTGCCCATGAGGAAGTTTGTCCATATGTGTGTCTACACAAGCAGAGGCAAATTGCTGTACACTTGCCAGAATGCAGGGCCTTGTGAGTGCCCTCTCCCCCAGGAACTTTTGAGGGTTTGAGTTTGCCCTGAGCACAGCAAAATTGCTCCTTGCTGCAGGTTCCTGCCAGCCAACAAGAGCAGCATTCCCTTGTTTGTCTGCATAGTTCCAGATTTAGATGTTTCTCCATATCATGTGATACAAATGTGGTGGCTTTTTTTTCTTTTTTTGTCTTCTGTTATTCATGAGAGATTCAACACAATACCAAATTAACAAGAAGGGGAAGCTGAGAGGAAGAGTTTGATTTAACTCCTGTTATTGACTTATAGTCCTCTTGTTCTGTTCATTATCTTTAGATTTATTCTGAAATGTGATAATTTACCATGGAACAAAGGGACAGAATCAGCCATAATAGTTGTGCTAAGCCCCCGCCTTTCTGAAATCTGTTGTGTCTTTATAAGAAGGATGTAAAGAAGAATGAGATGGAAGGTTAAATTTTGGTCTTTTTGCTGGGTGCACTGCTGTTTCCTGCAAAAATTACTCACCAGGAAAAAAAAAAAAAAGCAAACATTTGTTGCTCTACCATACTTTGTTAAAACATTGACTTTTTCAAATGACTTAAAAATAATCTGAATGCTTTATGAAATTGTAAAGCTAACACACCCAATTTGCTATATTTGTTGAATTTTGCATCTTAGACACTAAAGCTGCACTTGCTTTATCTGCTGTCCCTTGGTGACTGCTTAGGTCATCTGCAGTCTTGCACCAACTTTGCATAATGCCAGATGAAAAAGCTATTTCAAGAAACTATCACTCTCTGTTTCCCAAATCCAACTTGTTTTCCCCATGTGCTTAAAGCCCCAAAGGCACAGCAGCTAGTGTCGTTATAGTGGGCAACAGGAAAAGCTCTGGTTATGAAACCTGAATCCCTTATGCAACATAGGGAATTAGGAAAAAAATACTTCCTAAAAATAAAGCTACCCTTTTAAGATAGTTTGTATGTTTGCAGGTCTATTCCCCAAATACAGTAAGCCAAATCTCTTGTCATTTAAGAGCTGGACTGTATTACTTGTTATTTTAAGCCTACCAGCCTCAGGGATTTGCAGGTATGAGTGTGGCCACCTTGCAGCCTGTGTTACCTATCTGGTCAGCAAAGGTGTAAGTCATGATCCTGCTACACAGATGAGGCATCTGAACTCCTGGGTGTTGGTCCTGGACTCTGCAGTGCTGGGAGAAGAGATGCTTTTGGTAGGAGATTTTACTATCTATCCTACAAATCTCTTTAAACTCAGTTTATACTTATCTAGGGTGTAAAGAAGCCTTGTGGGTTAATGAAGGCAGAGAAGCTGGGGAAAAAGAAAAAAAAAAGATAATTAGTAGAACTATGGTGCTCATTTGGAAGTCCCTATGCAGATGAGTAGCCTTTACCAGAGATTTTGCCCTGACATTCATTATTAGCTTAATGTATCTTGGCCATTTGAGAGCAGATGACTGCATATAATCCATGTGTGATTCAAAGAAAGAAGCAGAGTTTCAAAGGGCAACCGTCTTTCAGCAGGCTCATGATTTTGCCCTACTTTGCTCAGATCACCTGTATCCCTGCCAAAAGCGATATACCATGTTTAATAGTTTTTCTCTTTGAAAGTCCTTTTCCTCTTTGCATAGTCAAATGAAATCTGGCTGAATTTTGAACCCCTCTCTTCTCTTTGGACAGTCCCATCTTCATCAGTACATCATCAGGGGCTCTCGTTTGGATGATGCATTGTCCCGCTCCATGAGGAGGTACAATTACTGCAGTGACATACAGCTCAGGCAGCGCTGCCAACTGCCAGGGAGGGCTTTTGTGATTCTTGCCAACTGTTACACCATTATTTAAGGGCAATGAATTATTTCTTGAAAGCCTGTATGCTGGGTTTAGAAAGGGAAAAACTGTATCGACTGCATGCACAGCAAAGCTGCTGAGAGCAAATGCAGTCTGTATGTTTATAGTTTTAAATGACTGATGGAAACTTTCTGTCTTTATTTTCATGAGTGAACAAGCATCTGCTGTTGCAACTGCTGGTTAACAGGCTCTTTTCTCCATATGAAGTGGATCTAATTATATGCTCTAGGCCATCCCAAGAGAAGCACAGAAGCAGCTCAAAGCAGGATTGTTTAATAAAGGAGATGCATAGGATTATTGGGAGAATGTAATCTTTGCTGTACTTAAATAGGGTGCACTGAAAGGGAGTTTACCTTTCTCTCTGTTCTGAAAATAGCTGTTTTAAAGGCAAAGTACACAGTGTTTTTAATTTTCCCTTGTCTTTGCTCTTTTAATTTCTTCTAAATTTTATTTATTCTATACTAAAATATGTGCAGTGCATATTTTTGTTTCATCCAAACCCTTGTGAAAGAAACCGTGCTCTTCCCGCTGACTTTGGTGACCTTTGGATCAAACTGCTAGTGCTGTTTCTGTCACAGTTTTGCCAATAAATTCGAAGATCTTGCAGACAAAACAAAGTTTTCTTGACAGTTATAAAAAGTGACAAATTATCTTTAAAAATTTCTGGAGAAAAAGCTGCACACTATGAAGGCATTTCTTGACGTTCCAATTTTTTTATTACATTTTGGTGTTGTAGTTTTGTCATCCCGGAGATCTGTGTTCCCTGCTTAAACTCAGTTTCCAGTATTAGATAAAACTGTACTGTTTGATAATTATTTCTCCCATGATCCCTCTCTCTTCTGTCATTGTCAGCCACCCCACTGTTTTCCATCCAATGCACTTTTTCCTGCTCAAGGACAGAATGTCTGCCAGTGGCAAGTGGGAAAATACAATGTAAGAGCTGTTTATGACAGATTGTAATTAGGTCCCCTGTCATTTTCAAACTTCTTTTCCATCAGTGGCCTGACTAAATTTGTCTTCCCTATCTTTTCCACCACCTGTGAAATTTGCCCTTTCTTTCTCACCCTTGTAACAAACACTTCTTAAATCAGTCAGCTTTTGGTTGTGTTCTGCATTGCTGTTCCTTCTATCTTGCTTAGTTGTGTGTTGTTTGACTTAAAATGCACAAAGAAAATATTTTTGCATTCGCTACTAAATCAGCCACAATGTCTCTTAACTGCAACTTCACCTGGACAGGAACATGAGTTGTACAATTTTTTTGTAGCATAAAGATTCTGAATGAGCATACTCATGTGAGCACTGTGGATGTTTACAGCTTGAATATTTATGTAAATACATTTCCATGCAGAACACAAGCATTTCTTGAGAATCGGAAATATATGTTTGGTCTTATTTCCCTTCAACATGTTTCCTTTTCTATCCTAAATCTTACAGATGAAAGAGTTAGATGATTATCCTCTTCAGTTTCCCCCAAATTTTTTGCCTTGTCTCTTCACTGAGGGGGCTTTTAGCTTTCCATTCATGAAAATGATTCACTCTTCATTTATTCCAGTATGTTCTTGCTGAGACTCTGCATGTCACTTTATAGCCTACTGTGCAGGCAGTTAACTGAAATACTTTGGTCCCTTTTCCTCTGTCTAAAACAACTATTTCCCCCAAATTGGTAATATAATCCAGTACAGTTCAAAGCCAAGCTATTTTTGCAGTTTACAGGTTCAACGTCACATGCTCAATAGTATTGTAGTGTCCTTCATAGCAATGATCCCTCTTTTGGCTTCTACTTCTGTACACTCTCTCTCTCTGTATGGGATGGGGTGGCTCAGAATTTCTTAAATGAGCAAACTTTAATGTTCACTTTAGTTTTCTTTGTGAAAATAATGAAAACTGTGGGTCCTAGTTCTTCACATGCAATTATATTTAGAACTTCCTCCTGGTCCCATTAGGAGGTGATTAAATATCAATGTGGAAACAAGGTGCAATGATCAACAGGTGAAGAAGCCCCAGGGTGCCTTTTTGACAGAATATCAAAAGGTCTTTCAAGGATTTAAAATACATTGTCTCAGTGTGGCTTTTTTTTTCATCCTACAGTCTAGTATGCAGCCACTACTCCTCCTTCCTTCTGCACCGTGGGTAACAAATGGAAAATTTTAAAGGCTGCTGAATACTGTGCATTTTCACAGTAGGTCATGTGTTTAGCACAGGTGTTTCTGAAATAGCATCACGTTGGGAAAGGGCACTGTGCTTGATGGCTTTACAATTTCCACTTCTATCCATGTGAAGTATGAGCCTTCCCAAAGTAAAACAGGCTGCAATTTAAGTTTGTAAAAATGATGGTTAGTTCAAGAGTAGAAAGGGTAGGTTTGGATCTTACTCTCAAAGCAGACTTTCAGCAGGTGAAGCTGCCACAAATCTGGCAGACCTAACAAAGCTGTGGGTCTCAAAATGTATCCTGGTGAATTTAGCCTGGTGAATTTAGGTTGTGGAAATAAGTTACACTGAATTTCTGATTTCTCTTAATTCTGTTACTCCTTAAGCATTTGTCTTTTTTTTTTTTTCATTTATGGATGGATTAACAAACTATTCTTTTTTTTTTCTATTCACTATTTATTACTAAATATGATGTAACTATATTTCATTTTTCCTGTGTTTATATTCAAATTATCAAAATTTCTAGAAGAAAAAAAAAATCTGTGTTTTATAATAAGTACACTAGTTCAAATGATTACTTGTGCTAAAACTCACAAAACATGCAAGTTAAATGAAGGTTTTTATGTGGAATTCACATAAGACTGCAATGTAATTCAGTACAACACAGAAAAAAAAATGAATAATACAGCTCCAGAAATAACAGCAATCAGAACTCAGTGCTTTAATTTATGAATGTGTTTGCACATTAATTTTGTATTTGTGTAGTAAAGGATGCATGCTTTGTTTTTCTTCAGTGTCTACTTTTCTGTTGGCAATATTTTATTGTTATTCTCATTACTATTATTATTCAGTTTTGTTATTTTTTTTGTTTTGTATTATTCTAGAACTGCAGAGCCATATAATAAATAAGGCTTTCTTGTGCAAAGTGCTTTGTTAACATATAAAAAAGAAATAATATGTATTCTGAATATGTTATAGGATGCAAAGAAAGGAGTACAGAATAAGGCTGGGAAAACATAGGACTAAAATGGATAAGTCTTGTATAATGGTTAGTATGTCAGATAAGAGAGAGCCACACTGTACATTTGTGCTTAGAGCCTAAAAAAGTAGGTAGAAATACAACCTCATTTTTGCTTTGCAGTGATTTGATAGGGCAGAATTTTTGGTGTTTCATCACTGGCTTTAGCTGCAAAGGAGTTCAGATATGCTGAGCCAGTCCCACATACGTCCATGAACACGATGGAAAATGTAAGCCTACTACTCTTTCCTTCAGAATGGAAGGATCTAATAGGATCTTATGGATCTGGGATGCTACAAGGGTGCCCAGAGCATCCTTACTCAAGAGACAAACATACACACAGTATTCAGCTAGAAGGAAAGTAACAGTCTCTAATCAGATAAAACATCTTAGATGGTTTTTTTTCCTCCCAAATTACCCTTAATTGTCCTGCTGGCAGAGCATGGAACCCAATATATCAGTGATATGATTTACAGTATCTGTAGCAATCTGTTCAAGTAGGTGATGGTACAATTTGCAGTGCAGATCCTGCAAATATTTACACCACAGTCAAGAATTTCAAGTCTGTTTGCTTGCTTTTGGCAGAGAATCTATTGCAGAAGCTGCTTCTTTGGGGCTTTTAGGTTTTCATTCTTCATGCAGAAGAGTGAATTTAAAAATGGTCTTTTTTCTCCATATTCTGTAGTCCTTGCCATCACCTGTAGCCCTCTTTGGATAATTTTAGATTTTCCCCTGCTTTTGACATCCAGTCTAGCATTTGAGCCAAGACCTACTTTGTTTTTGTGGCATTGTCATGCCACTGACCTTGTGCCCACCTCTTTTGTGAAAAACAAGCAATAATGAAAGTCACATTCAGAATGAGATCCTGATGTAGGGATGCTCTGTTGAATGTTATCTCATATTTCAGGAGCTTTGCTGGCTCTGGAGCTTGGAAACATTTACGTTCCCCACTGGCTGGGATAAATCTTTTTTTTTTTTAATTTCTTTTTTTTTTAAGTGTTCTAGCTTTTTCTTAAATACATACTTAACCAGATCATTCAGACTCACTTTCTGAGAATGACCTTGGCAGACAAGGTACAGGGAGAGAACAACGCTCCTATGAGTAGATACAGCCTGTTAATTCCATTTTGAGGAGGTATCTTTACTTTCTCAAACACAGCAAAGATACAAAACATGTGGAATACTTTGAGGAATGCTGTATGACTCACAGCATCTTTTCATCTTGCAGTAGCAAGAGAGTGGTTTTGCCAGTGTTGTTGAACCCTATGGAAAGGGAGCATGTTTAGGTGTTACTCTTGCACTGGAGAGGCAGGGTTTATAACTTTATTATTGCAGGCAGCAGTTGATAGTTTAAAAATGGTCTGAGAAGTTTTAAGACATACCTAATCTACAGATAAATTTAATGTAAGTCCTGCACACCAGCAGCGTGATGTAGGAAGCTTCAAGGGGAATAAGAACCAAACCTAACATGGAAGTTCACCTCTCTTATTTGGACAAAATGCTTCCTCTCACTATTCTTTTAGAAACATGAAAGAGGTTTACATAACCCATACTTCACAAAGATGTGTTTACCTTATTCAGGGCCCAATTCCCCTGAGAAATGAAAACTTCCTGTGAAAAGAAATTTTCCAAAACATTGCCTCCATGTACATGAACTGCCTTAGGTTTTCCATTCCTGCAGAAAGCTTCCATGCAATTTTGTAAACTATTTTCTCATGAAGTCACTTTAAATGAAACAAAATCAAGTGCCATGAGGAAATCACAGCAATACACAATAGTTCAATATTGTGTATTGATTTGTTATTGATCTGTTTAGATTATTATGCTCTGTTCTCCTTTGAAAGGGGAATTTGGGCTGACAGATGCATTGCCTTTGGCTGACTTGGCTATGGACATTCCCTGGTGAGTTGTGCCAGATCAAGGACTTGACTAGAAGATACTGATCTGTAGCCTGGATTTCTTTTCAGTGGAAATCAGAGCATGATGACTATTGCATGCAAAAAAATCTCTCTCTGTAATGAATTCAGGATGTTCAAGGGCACAGACCTGGGTTTAATATCTTGGAAGTGTTTCTAGGTCCATTGACTTAAACATAGCCATGATCGTCTTCCATCTTCAACTGAAATTTGTGAAAATGTAATCACAGCTAGTGACTCACTGGGACTGCAATGAATTTTGGGGTTTTTAACTGTCTCATGATGTCCTTGGTAAAGTTTGATTGCTCACTAGTTTTGTCTGGAACTCATCCAAAAGGTCCAGGCAAAGCCAATGAGCTTGATAATCATCCCCCAAAGTGCCAGAGTTGTCATCCTCTGTATTTTCATTGCTTCTTAGCAAAATTAAAATGAGGAATGTCACAGTTCTGATCACAGCTTCTCTTATAATTCTTTCTCAAGAGTACTTTGGGTGCAATCCTTCAAGTGCAAAGTATCATGTGCTTAAAACTCTTCCAGTTCTTTTCTTAATTTTAGGCAAAGTTAACATTTCAGTGTCCCACTTGTATTTCAACTTGTCTTTTTGATTTTTCCTGTGAGTTTGACTATGTGAGAACCATGACCTAAGGCAACCTTTAAAACGTGGTATAACTTGATAGTAGGAACATTATAAAGTAAAAAAGACCTGCACTAAGCTTGCTTAGGCTTGCCTTTGAATTTCCTGATGAGTGTTTCATAACAACCATTTCCCCAACTCTTTTCTTAAGCCTTAGGTTCATTTTTGTCTCCCAGGCTACTCTTCATTTGGACACATGCATACATAGTGTAGGCAATATCCATAACTTACTATGAGTAGGATAATCTATAGTGACCATCATCTCTGTCTCAATCAAAATATTGGCATGGGCTGAGAGATAAGGATGGAAACATGCTGATGACAAAACCCTCATATTCTGTGGAAGTGTAAAATACTTCATAAAAATCTGGTGCAGCAGCAGAAGGATGGAGTGGAAAGCTGCTATGCTGTCTAAAGTGAAACTTTTATAGCTCATTGTAAATGGTCTTTTGGATTGTGGTAAGAGTTGGAGAGTCTTTGGCTTTACCTTCAGACAGTGTCCCAAGAACACACTTGGCAAACATTTATTTCCAAGCCAGAGGCAAAGCCAGTTTCAAAGTACTACAGGATGTCTTTCCTCAGTCAGGCCTAGAACATTATCAACAACTTTGAAAACAGCTAATTCTAATGTTAGCACATCTACTACTCTAATAGCTATTTTTACCAGAGAGTGATGTGTTAGCTAGGATCACTCAAAGTTTTCTGGGAACAAGTGTTCTAAGAGACAACCAAATGCATGCTTGGATTCTTGGCAAGCACCAAAGTGGGGTGGTACTGTTTTGGTTTAATTGTCGTTTCCTGGTGATGGTCTGACACAGTACAAAATGCTCAGAAGCCAGTTAAATTCTGGACTTGTACATAGTCAAAGTCCAGGAAACAGTTTTGGGAGGAGCATTCCCAGCCAAAGATAGTGGGCTCTATTTGGGACCTGAGAAACCCTATTAAAAAATAATCACTGTTTATTTCCTCACTGAGAATTAGAGCAAATAGATTTAGGTTTTTCTAGTCTAAGAATGAAAACTAGTGCAGAAGGAAGTTGTCAGCCGTCATGTATAGCTGGTAAATTACCTGAATTATGATAGCTTAGACTGGTACCCTGTTTGCATGCCTAGATTCATATTTAAATCCTGCAATTGAATACCCAGGTTGGATTATTCAGCCCTTGGGCAATAACTGTAATAATTTGCTTCATGGTTTTACCAGAGGGGATACTGCCTTTCTGTCCAAATGCTGTTCATTAAAAAGCAGTGATACAGAACAACCCACCCAATGGCAGTATTTTTGAGCTTGTCCAGAAATGGAGGGTTTAGAAATCAAACTATTATGTCACCAGACATTTGTTCAGCATCTCAGTTTGATTTCAGAAGTTGGTGGAATATTTCTTTGACTTTGATGGGGTTTGAATCTAGTCCTGTAAGGTGCCATGCAAGAAAAGGAGAAAAGTGATCTATTATTTTCTAATAGTGTTTCTGATTTTTTTTCCTCCCTTCTGGGTCCTTTTTTTAGATTTCACCTGTTCTGACTAAACCAGTGGGCTCCTGATATTTGGCTAATGGCTCAGCCGAAGCACACACGTGCAGCAGGCTAAGTTTACCCTTTAACTTTCAACTTGCCTTTCTGATATGACATGTTGCCCTACAGCACAGCTTCTGAAGCTGAGAGCTTCCCTTGTGTGTGCACTGTGAGACTGTACAGGTGTTCACAGATCAGAAGCACTCCTTCCTGCTGGACACTTGACACTCTTGTTAATTATAGAGATGGAAAAGCACTTTAAAGACTTGCCTCCATTCTGTCTCTCCCCGGTCTTTATGTTGCCTCACCTATGTTATCAATTGCCTCAGTGTGGGAGTATCCTTTAGCTTTCAACTACCCAGGACTGTCTTTAAAAAGCAAAGTATTTTGACATTCAATGATCATTTCCCCACTCTGTTCTCTCCAAAGGTGGTCAGGTCACAGGCTTTGTTTATGCCTTTGCAATGTTTTGAATTCGATCATTAATACCTACCATGGTAATGCCCCGATTATCTCGACAAGCCATCATTGTGTTACTGAAGTTGTCTGGGCTGCTTTTCAGAGCAAAGACAGCAATAGCAGGGCAGAGACTGTGTGAGGAGTTTCTTCACCAGTTAAGAGGTCTAAGCTGAGAAAGTCTTTAATGAAAGAATCTGAAGTTGTCTGTAATGTAAGGATGGAAAAGCAAGTTGGATCAGCGTTCAAACTTCTCTTGTGTGCAATACCTGCTGAACAGCCTGACTTAGTGGGTGGCGTCCCTACTCATGGCAAAGAGGTTGGAATTAGGTGATCTTTAAAGTCCCTCCTAACCCCTGCCTTTCTATGATCCTCTGTTATGGCTTGGTCGTGGTGCTCTAAATGGAAAGCATCCTTTGTTCCCTCACTGGTCCTGGATTACCCCTAATGCCTCACCATAATCAGTGTAGGGAAAATTTGCTGAGCTGTTTCAGGTATTAATTCCTCGCTGTAGTTGCTTAGACATGAAATACTCTCTCAGTGTAAAAGCTTGCCCACAAATAATTTTTAAAATTAAAACAAAAAGGCTCAACCTTTTTTTTTTTTTCTGAAATAATAATGAAATTATAATCATATTCTGATGTTTCAAAATTATATGGAGATCAGGTACTTTCCCTAATGCTTTTATATTCTATTTTGATATTTTGTGGGTGTGTAGGGCAATAAATTGACTGTGGTAGAATCTGACCCACTGAATTACTTTACTGTTTATTATGACCATCCACTGAACCTTAGGCATACATGTTTCAAATTCTGATGTCGCGAATTCAGTTAGATTTTCTTGCTAATCTACCCACAGAAACATTAAATATTAAAAGGAATGTAGGAACTGTCAAATATTGTCTCTGTTTTACATGTTGTCTGATTTTTAAGTAAATTAATTTTTCAATGATAACTGAATACTAAATAATCGCTGGAGTTTTGAACAGTGACACTGCTGGTCTCTCAAAGTAATGATCTTTAGATAGAAATAATCAAGGCTTTTTGTCTGCACTGTGACAAAGCAGTGGCAGAAAGTCCTCACGCTGTGTTGTTTCAAGTCATACACAGATAAGCTAGTATTGTTGTATTTTCTTTGATCTTTTCCAGTAATATAAGTTAAGAAGATATTAAATAGCCAAATCGTGTTGCATCTTTACATAATTAAGCAAAATCATGTCATTAGGAAAAATGGGTTGAGATTACAAAGCAATCTTGGGATGTAGATACATGATTTAGACATGTATCTTGTATTAAAATTAATGAGGATGCCAGTGATTCCTCTACATAATTTTGAATATCTCAGCAAAACAATGCAACTTGAGGGTTTTTAGAAATAAATTATTATTGATGCATGTTCTCTTTCATACTGGAATTAATTTAATATCGAGATAAATATAGTAACCAAGTGTATCTCATATGAAGTCTCATTTTGTTTTATGCTACACAAACAAAAAATACAATACAGCAAGAAAAACAGGCTAAAAATAACTCACAGCCATGGGACCATTAATATTATTTCCTACCTCATCAATAACAAAACTTGAGCTTATTTTGACAGGAGGAAACATAGGCTCTCTAGATTAAATGTTCAGTCGTGTGTACACTAGGGACTATTATTCATAGACTATGAAATGTATATATACGTTTGTTAATTTTTAATGGCTTCCTTTTAACTTTGGATATTGATACAGTAAACCTTTCTTCAAGAGAAGAAACAGATTCCAAGGTTCATGTGCGTTTTAGCAAGAGTTGCATCTGTAAACTTTAGATTAAATATATGCTTTACATATTGCTGGTACCAGTTGTTTTGTGACTATGCTAAAGGACTTGGAAAGAAGATCAGGTGATAAACTGGGTTTCCTAGTCTATATTTTATCATGCTGTTGGTTTTAGACATAAAGGTATTACTGTTTTCTGCCTGTTGGTATGATGAAATTCCCATTGAAGCCTGTGCCTGTGGTTGTGCTGTAAGTTCTTGCTCCCGTTAGAGTAAGCATCATTTCAGTGTGTCTTTTCCAGCCCAAACTGCCATAGTTTGCTTTCAAAAAACAGAAGAGTGACTAAAAGGTATTAAAACATCACAGAGCCACGTCATCCTGCCATTTTTTGAGATCAAATTGGGGCCCACGGTCCCCATCTATTTTGTGAGCTTTTTTAGCATTAAGCAAAGCTTGTATTGTAGCCTTTTTTTAAAATTTATTTTCCCCCCAACACAGATAGTGACTGAATAAATTATTTGATAAAAAGATAAAAAAAAACATGGTAAGGCTGAAGCAACCAGCCCAGGTTTGAAGGTCTCCATGTGCCAGACTCTCTGCAATATGCTGTGCAGTGATGTGGTCACTCAGGAATCACCTGCTTCAGGCTGAGGGTCTGGGTAACAGCTTACCTGAGAGCGCTTGGAGTGGTTTGTGGCAGGGACTGATGTTTGCCCTTAGCTTGTAAAAAAACCTAATATTATATTCTTCTTTAAATGGCTTGCTATTAACTCTGTGCAAAGCAATGATGTAACATTTAGGGTGCAAGAAACATGATAGAGCTGCCTTTTCATATACCACGTTATAGAGTAATATTTTTATTTTCCTCACAAGCTGTGCATGATTAAAAAAGCAACCAAAGAAGGCATAGAAGTATCACTGAGATGTAAGTGAAAGAACATGGGGAATATATGTATTCCATTTGTTAAAATAAAGCTATTCTAATATCTGCCCCTGAGCTTCCTTGCAATACACAGCGTGATTTGCTTTAGGCAGTTTAGCAGTTATAAGAAACATTTCTACAGAAATGTGCTCCTGTGAACTTCCCTGTGAGTCTTGTGTGGAGAAGTTAAGGAGCACATGGTGAGCTGCCTACTGGAATCTGGGCAAAAAGAGTTTGTAGTAACCATCAAAATATTATTTTGTGTATCTGGATTGACAAAATAGTTAATATATCATCTCAAAGGATTAGCACAATGCCATCACAGATTACTTTCCCTCTAGAAAGTAACACACAGGAGCTAGACAGTGCATATTCCCTTGGAGGCTCAGCTTTGTGACTTTATACAATTAAATTGCAGTTGTAGAAAAGGGCAAAAGGCCATTTGGAGTTTCTATTGAAATAACTATTTTTTTTTAATATTTTTTTTCCTATGGTCAGATAAAAAATGAACAAGTCCTAATTGCAATGGGACGTTCAAATTCAGTCAAAAAGCATTCCCTCACCCCTAGTTGTTCATTTTTCAGTTTCTTTGACTGAAGTTATTTTTTATATTTTTAATATGAAAAGGCGTACACAGTCACCTGGGTGGTTTTGTTCGGATGAATATTGATTCTGGTTCCAGTTCTATAAACAATTTTTTACACATTTGGTGTTAAGCACAGGAGGAAACACTCGAATAAAGAAAAAAGAGGTGTGTAAAATGCCCCATGGAAGTGTGATTTAAATGAGGAAAGAGACATACAATTCTGAAAAATGGGACTGCTATTGTTGGCAATTGATAATGATAGTCTTAAGTCTTATTAATTTAGCTGTACCATTGCTCAGGGATAATGAACCACACCTGTGTTATCAACAGTGTCTCCAACACAAATCCAAAACACAGCCCCAAAACAGCTACTGTGAAGAAAATTAACTTTATTCCGGCAAAACCAAGCATAGTGACAAAAGAAAAAGAAAAAGTTTAAAATGCATATATTGTTTGGGAGATGAAAGACTTTGGTGAAAGCATAAAAATTAGTTTCTAAACAGAGTTCAAGGCACTCCACATAATATAACTTTGTGTGGTTGTCATTTCTGCTTTTGTTGCCCAGTGAGTGGTGAGACATTGTGTGACTAGACAAGTTTTATCTTACTGCAGGATTTCTTAAGAAGGCTGTTTTACACAGTTTTCTGAAATGCCAGTTATTTTCTAGTTCAATCAAGTTTCCAATAAGCTCTTTTAGGAAACTTCCACCAGTCCCGTTCATTCCCTCAGAACTTCAAAGTTAGGTTCAAATCTTACCTTGAATAATCACTCAATGTTTCTTTACATTTTCTTTGCTCTATGATGTTTATAGAAAAGTGAGTTTGGAAACACAAAGCCTGTAGTTAGAAGGACATATGAGGGCTGAGTTAAAAAGCACCATCAAAGGAGGCACCTAGTGGGACACAACCTTGCCATAAGCACTTGATTCTCTAGCAGGCCACATTAAAAAAGAATTTAAGTAGGTATCCTGGTGTGCCTAAACCCTAGAAAAAGAAATCCTGTATAATATTTACTGTTATGTGTTCCTTTTATCACTTTCCTCAGTTTGTGTCACAGCATTAGCGTTTTCTTAATGGTGTTTCAGAGTGCGAGTTAGACCTGATTTTCTTTTCTTGATAGTACATGGCTTGACAGAAGTCTGTAAGTTGTGATTAGAGTCTGCCTCCTGAGTAAAGTGTATTGGCAGTCTCTGGTTAATTTTGAATTGCTGGGGAAAAAAGTGTCTGTGTTTTTGCTGGGAGTTACACTGTAGTTCTGTGCATTGACAGCTACATCCACCTGTGCTACAGTACAATAAAAGGCATAGCCATTATTTTATACACAAAACTTAACTCAGTTGATGGTTGTTTTTCTCTTTAGCAATATTTGTTTTGGGGGTGAACAACCTCTTTCTTTTGAGACTATCATTCACATACAGATTGAAAAAAAAATTAGTTTTACTTGCATTTTTGTCTTGGCTATTAACATTTTTGTGAAAGTTGTGGGCATTTCCAGTGATGGAAAATCCTGTCATTTTCCAATTTACTTATTTCCACATCCCTGGGAGGATCTGGATTAAGCAAAGGCTGTTGACGTGTTGTACTGCACCTCACAAAGGAGATGGGGATGAAGGGTCACGTTTCTTTTGACTGTGTCCCACATGATCCTTTTGAGAGCACTTCAGTGGACTTGGAAAACTTGAAGGGGAAACCAAGCTGTAAAGAGGTTATAGCAAGAATTAACTGGCTTTTGGATCCTGGTTGCAAGGGTTGTGGAATCCATCAGGCTGGAAATCACTATAAATGTGCACGTTTTCTGCTCTCATAGGTTGTTTCCCCATAGCCTACTGAAATACGCAGATGCCACTGAGAATAATCAAGCATAGCATCTTCTCCTCATATTTTAATATAAACTAGCTTATCAGCTGATAAGAAAAAAGATGCATGTTGTATAATCAAGGAAAATGAGATAAATATTAGCATATTAAATCACCTCTACCCATAAAAATTATTCTGAGCATTCAGCATTTCAAGGTGAGAATGTCCTTTGTGAAGTGAAGCAAACTTTTGTGTACATAAAATAAAATTAACCCAATAAGTAATTTTCTGTATTCCCTTTGCAATTATCTTTGATACTGAGCAAGAATTCTCTTTCAAAATCTAACTTTTATCTACCACTCTGTCCTTGGATTAAAACACTCTTTATGGCATCCCATTTGTTGCCATGGAAATGAATGTAATGACAGATCAGGCACTGTGTATTCTCTGGAAGAGCCAGTATGGGGGGAAGAAAAATACTAAATTTGAACAGGGTTTCTTTTGGAATTAATCATTGTGAGAAAAATGGGTATTGGCTGAATGAATCTAATGTGTGTGCACAAGGTTTTGAATCTAAGATTTATTTTTTTCCATTAGAAAGCTGCATTTTGCAGCTTTGATCACCTAGGGCAGAGGTGTACTTTGGGAGGATGTCTCTTCACTTCTGAAGAGTTCTGTCCCTGAGAAGAGCTTCATCATCTTTATGCTTACTCGTGAGGAGTGGGACTATGTCAGACAGCTGTTTTCCTGCCCAGCTGCTTCACAGAGTTTGAGAGCAGTGATGGACTTGCCTTTTTATTTTGGGTATTTGGCTAGAGGTGTGCGTGTTGCTGCAGAGTAGTGTCAGTCTGCTGTGTCTCTTCACATCCAGGCTTTGGGAAGATGTCACAGGCTTACAGCTGTGTCACATGGAATGGCTGGGCCAGTCCTGATGCCTTTCTTGATTAATTTTCACTGATTAGATGTTACTGAATCATCAGGCAGCAAAGACAAACTTTGTGCTTTGTTTGCTTCTTGTGATGAGCAACTGTTTATGCCAGAGAGTGTGTGAAAGCAGTCCCTCATGATTGTGCAAAAACTCCTTTAGAAGCAACGCTAACTTGCTGCTGTGGAGATGGTTAGTGCCTTGAAGTCTCAGGAAACTTTCAGTTTTTCCTGCTCAGATGAGTGAAAATTGGAGTCCACATGTTTCCCCCTATATTTTCATGATGCGGCTGTAGCTGTTTCCTCAGGATGATTTGGGATCATATCACTTGCCAGCAGGAGGGAAGATGGGCTTCCTTGTAGCTGTAAAGGCTGTTGCTTATTTGCAATCACATAAGGATATGTCCCTTCAGGAGCAGGCCATTGTCTTATCCCTGACTGTGCTTTCCAGGAATGTTAATAACTGGAGATGGCCATGGCTCGCTTTTCAGGAATGAAGTGAGACTTTCTAATGTCCATTATACACCCTCAGGGATCCATATTATGATCAATATCTGTAAGCTGCAAAGAACGGAAATGTTCCCCTTATTACCTCACCAACACAGGAATATTTTAGCCAAAGAAAAAAGTACATAGCATGTTTAGCTTTTGCTGCAAAAATTTAGTTCCATTTAGTGCTTCCAGATGTAAGTGCCACAGAGGGTAGTCTTATGGAGTTTGTTACGGCATGTTCTGCTACCAGTGATATGTCTTTTCACAGATACTAGCCTAATTTCCCCTGTGAAACTTGGGGATAGAGGTTTGACACTCCCCATAACCTGTTTCGGTGCTCAGCTCCTCTTAGTGGCATCATCCATGCTGCACTTTTAAACACAGGCTATTCATTTTTACTTTGTAACACTTTTTGTTGTTGTTGTTTTTGTTTTGGTTGGTTTTGGTTGTTTGTGTGCTGCTTTTTTATATTTAAGGAATGTTGTACTGCCCACACTCAACTATCTTGTCATTAGACTAACCAGTAAGAGCTCTTTCAGTCTTCCCTCATAGGTAATATGGTCAAATCATAGAATGATTTTTGTAGTTAGCCTTCGGTTCCCCTCTAATTTGTGCATGTCTTAGATGTTGCAGTGTCCTACAATTAAATATACCTGAAATTACACATGCTCCCTCTTTGTAAAGTTAAATGTCATCCATGAGATGTATAGTCCACAAGACTTTTACACTCTACCATTTCATATCTACAAAAGCGTGCTTTGATCAGGAGAGTGATCTGCATTTTGATGGATAAGGCAGCCCTGATTAATTATTGATGCTTCTTACTTGGTGTTTTATGGCAAGTCAGTACGGGGAAAGCTTTGCATGTGGGTATAAAAAAACATTTTGATGTATTTTTTGGCCAGAGTTATCAAACAGAATAAATTACCTTGAAGACACATTATTCCAGTTAACTAGTGATATCAATTATATTTGACAATACTAGCAATCATAAGCTTCAAAAAAAGTATTTGCTAAGGATGTATTTTTAGCACCAAAAGTTAATTTTTTATTACTTCAAGCTATGGACAGTTCTGGTGTATGATTGTTTTGCTTTTTTAACACAAGGCAGTTTCTGAGGAAGAACTCATAAGCATGTCTGTCTGGTGTTTTGTCATGCGTGTATAATTTTCCATTTATGGTGGAGTATTGTGTGAAAATCAGACATTCAGTACGGAAAATGTCAGCTGACACAGAGACAGTAAAAAGTTTTAAGTTTGCTTCAACATTTTCCACAAAGTAAAACTTCATGAGAGAATGGGAATTGACAGTGGGATGCACTTACTTCTGACAAGATTTATATAACCACGTGTAACTCCCAGAGAGATCAGGAAAACAGAGCTTCCTTGCATTAAGTATCCTGCACTGATCACCTCAGACATGATGAAGTCAAATTCATCCCCAAACTGACATCGAACATTGTGCTTTCAAAAAGTTCTGGTTTGCTCACATTTGTTACCCATGTTGATACCCGAGATATTTTTATGGCTCTATTTATCAATCAGAGGAATTTTTATGCTACTACCCATAGTGTTTCTCATGGCATTTTCACTTTGGGTGTTTAGTGTGTGGCCTCCTCTTAAGGAACAAAGTAATTAATGGTTCCAACATTATTGAATGGAAATGAATGAATGGAATTGAATGAAAGATAAGCTTTTGTAAGGATGACAAAATGGTTGTGTTATATAGAAAGAGCTGCTAGATATTCAAGTATCACCTGGTTGAAAGCTTATGTTCTCATGCAAGAGCAGGAGAAGCTGTTGTAGAGATGGGGGAAAGGGAAGTTTTGCTTCCCAATATCTACCTGAGCTTATGTGTGAGCAATTACCTTGGGGTTTAGGCTGTGTTGTCTTGGATTGGAAGTTGTTTCTAGAAGCTGAAATTGAGATCTGAAAGTGGACATCTGTTGAAGCCTTGGCTGAGATGCATCCTTGCAGTTTTGTGCTCTGGGCTACAGTATATGCAGACTTTATGCTAGAGTGCTCACTGCACTGTGTGAAATCACTGTCTGATGATTAATGCATTTTAGTGAAAAGCAGGGCTTTTTGGCTTATACTGTTGAAGGGGGTGGTTATATTGGCAGTGCTTTGCTTTTTCTTATTCTGATAACAAGCTAAAACTGTCCACTTTAATGTCGTTAAGTAACCCTTCAAAACTACTCCCATCAAAGATAGGAGATAACTGTTATTTCACCTTTAAAATCATTCTTATGGTTTTTTGTTTGGTTGTTGATTTACAGTCACTTAATAAAACCCAAGATAATGTTGTTACTTGTATGAGAATTTGAATCAACAAATTTATTTGGCATTTAAAGACACGAGAGCAAAGCATAATGTTCTTCATCTGACTTTTAGAAAGCAAAGGCAGAGGCCCTCTAATTGCTTCAGTCCTTTGACTAATTGCCTCTTATAACTATAGCTAAGCCCCAATTGATTCTGTATTAATTGGGTGTTTCCAGGGAGGGATGCATATCAGAAAGCACATCTTTGGTAGGAAAAGTTTTCCAAGTTAGGTACACTGTAATTATTCAAGGACAGACAGCTTTGAAAACAAGCATATAAGAAGGTCAGAGTGAGCAATTATTTTGGTTTAGAACAGCCCTTCTCTGGGATGTTATTACTTGCTGTATGCCACACACAGCTCTGATCAGTGTCAGGAGACAGCCAACAAGCTTCTGCTTAAGAGTCCTGTTGTGAACCCAAGAACGTGTGACATTGTTAGAATGGGGCAACTCTTTGACAGTAAAAGGGAAGATCTGAAGATTTCTGTATCAAGTAATAATTCTCAAATATGAATTAATAAGCATCTCCCACAGAGCTTAGCATGTTGGATTTTCAGTACTTTTTTTAAAGTCTGCCTATTAAGTCTTGCAATGGCTGATCTGTAAAACAGGCTCACTGATGCTGGGCCATGACACTGCAGTTATTAAAAGTCTTGCTAAAGAATTTGAGTCTTCAGTGTTCTCGGATCATGGTGGAGCTAGAGTTCATGATGAAAAGTTTTAGAGGAGGTGATGGCTTACAACTGAGTGCATCTTGACTTCCATATACTCTAAGATAAAGTGTACTAAGCAATTTTACTCATTTTTTAATTTTCTTAAGATTTAAGGCAAAAATTTATAACTGATTTCTTGGAATTACTTGTTTTACAAATTTTACCTCTGTTTCTTCCATAAAGTGGTAAAGAAAGCACACGTGTGTATACCTTTTGACGAAAGTGAAAAAAAAGGGTGTTACAAATGTCAAAGCACAGACAACTTTTTTTGTAATCTCTTGGTTTTGTTTTGCATGCCAGAGTGGCACCTTGGGATGTTTCAAAAGTAAGAGACTAGTTTTTCTTCTCCCTCTGACTGACTGTTGGACAATTATTTTAATAAAGTAGGTAAATATTATAGCTCAGACATTGAATGAACGTTTCATATGAAACTTGCTCTTAGACACTGTCAAGCACAGAAACTAGACAGTGCATAAATATTTCTGGAGGGTGTTTCTGATCATCTGGGAAATTAAGGCCTGTTGTTGCAGTTGTAGCTAAAATTTTCAGTAGCTCCATTAGCTTCCTTATGGCTTGACATTGAAAGGCAGCACCACATACCTGCTTACACAGAGGCAGAACAATGCAAAACATAACTGGGCTTTACTGAATATATTTGTATAAAATCTTCAGTCATGTCCCAGAATGCTCTGGGCTGAGATTAAAACACATTGAAACCTGGGTTCTGTTCTCCAGGGACACACATTCCCACATTTGCAAAAGAACATCCATCTACTCAGGGCTCTGGAGGGAACCAGTCAAAATAAAACTCCTCTAATTGACTATTGATAGAAATTCTGCTTCCTCCTAAAGTGGAATCACACTGAAACTAAGTCTAAGTCCTGAGGATGATGAAACAGGCAGGGAAAAACAAAGGAATTTCCTTACTTTGGATAGTGTTTGATTTTTTTCTACAGTACATGGAAAATACAGTATTCATGGTTAGACTGTTGTAGCAGCCAGAAAGAAATATCAGGGGTGTTCCAGCCATGAAGATTTACATTGAGCTGAATAGCTGTGTACTACCCTGGAACTGTGGATGCATAATTAGAAGAGGAATAATAGTATTTGTTTAGAATCTCTGTGCATAAAGGAGAAGAATGCTGTTCAGATTAACATTCACTTATAATATGAGTAAGGGAACGGAGGTTGGGTGTGCTTCTTGGTAATTTGTTATTTTTTTTTTACTCGGAAATGAATAATGCAAAATGATTTTTAAAAGATCAAATAAATCACTGTGTAACAACTGCTCTGCACTAAACAAATTACTGTTACTGGCAAAGAAACTTACTGTAACCTTAAATCCTTCTCTAGTCCAAGCAAAAAATCAGAAAGTCTTGTTATAGGCACAAAGATGCCAATAGAATGGGGAGCAGGCTCTGAGGACATGCTGTAAAGTAGAGGAGAGACAGGATGCTGTGTAAAACTAGGGATAGAAAAGGAGACAGAGCAATGGGATGCATATGTGTACAAAGATACTGCCTCCCAAGTAGAAATGAGTTATGGCAAGCTCAGGACAATGGAAGAGCAACTTGATAAAATGCAATATATTGAAAAGGAGGAAAAAACTCTGGGGATGGGGGAGGGAGAATGATCTGAGTGGCCAACACAAGCTGACAAATGAAGGGCAGAGTACAGCCGAACAAGGGGATAAACCTGCAAGTGATTAAACAGACAATTCAAAAGACATTAAGTGCCTGTGGAAGACAGATGGAGTTGACATTAAGAGAAGAAAGCTGCAAATAGAAATGGGAGGAGCAACTGAACTTTGAGTTTCTCTCTAGGGAAGAATTTTATGTAGTCTTTTTTTTTTTTTTTTTTTTTTTTTTTAAACAAAATTGGCAAAGCAGATGACAGGCTCATAGAGGAATGATGACTTTTCTATTATTCACTTCCAGTAGCTCTTGTCTGCGTGCAGATCTGATCTCCACCCTCCTATGAATCATAAGTGTCTGGTATGCCAGACAGTTAGACTGATTAATTTGTATTGAAATTAATTTATGTGACACCTTATGCTGAATATCACTAATAACTGTTTGGTGCAGGATTACCTGGGTTTACTCAGAAAAAAGATCAGGCTGGTTTTTATAGATTATTGCATGTTATGGCTACATGTGCATGACAAGCATTTGAAAGAGGCCTCTGCTACACAACTTGAATGTGAGTCCAGAGTTTGATACTCCCTTCTAATTTGGATGTATTCAGTTTTGACTTGGCTCATTATGAATGGAGAGACCAGCTGCAAAATTCAGATGCTGTTCTAAATTTGGAATCTGAAACTTGCCAGAGGTCAGGGACTTTCAGAGATAAAAGCAAGGTTTAGAGCTATCTCTAATAGGAAGATAATATATATTTTAAAAGGAATGACTCCAGACTTCCTCTCATCTGTGATTTACTAGGTATATCACACAGTGAAGGTTTTTACAAAAACCCTGTTTGTATGACCCTCAATGACAGTTCTGTGTATTGCCTGGATCAGATTCTAATCTTTTACTGTCCTAAGTCAGTTGTAAATCTGTAATATTTCTATTAGGCATGAGAATGGAATAGCATAAGGGAATAGGATGTACAGCTTATATGAGCATAGATGTCACTTATAACTATAAAATATATCATTTGTGATTCCACATTACTCTTTGCAAGTTCTTAGGGCTAGATATGGAAAACAGTTCTGTGCCTAAGGCAGGATTGAGGCAGAATTTAGATATTAGATTCTAAAACTGTAAGCCAAAATACCTAGTTCAGCTCTTTGCTGTCTACTGAAGCAGGTTGCCTGTGTTTTTGACATGATGTTTTTTGTAGGTGCCTGAGCAGCTGATGCTCTAATTCTCACAGTGATCCCAGCTGACTGGTGTGCCCCAAACTACTTCACAGCTAGGGAGAATTATACTCATCAGGAAATGCAGAGGTTTATTATTCACCTGTTTATTCCTGTTGTCCAGGTCTTTCCACATTAAACCTAAATGTCAAGCAGTATTGTTGGGATCCTGTGGGGGTAACAGTGACAAAGCAGGAAACCCACAGAGCATCACAGAGATTAACAAATTTGTCTTGCCAGCCCAAGCTGACATGTTGATTCATAGCACTGAAAGTTTGTATTATGCTGGTGTGCTTCTGGGAAGGAGAGAGATGGGGAATGTTACCCTAAAGAGGCTTGCCAAGAGGGGCTGGAGAGGAGCACTGTGCTGTTTGGATGTTGCTGTCAAGCACTGCTGACCAGCTAAAACCCAGGCAGGGAAGGGAGCAAACCTCTGCCAGCAGAGATGACTGAAGAACACAGCATGAAGCTCACACCAGGCTTGCCACGTGGCACTGCTGGAGTATCTGTCACTGAGCTGACACTTGAATTGTTAGGGTGTCACCCTGAATATATCTGTCAGGTGCTCCCAATAGGCATGCTGTTGATTTTTGTTTCCTACATCTTGTCCATGATCTATGGCTTACATCAAGGTTTCATGCATTTAAAGTACCTTGCCTATGGCTTCTTTTTTTGCTTTATAATAAGCCAATGAGTTTTGAATAGAATCCATCTGGCTGCATTTTTTAAATTTATGTAGTTCTATGAAAACACCAACTTTTTCTCACTCTTTGGAGGAGGTTTTGCCCTTCCTGCTGTCCAGCTGCAGTCTCCTTCATCCCTAACTTTTATTATATTCCGGAGATCAGAAAATCTGTATGCTGATTCTGTGGATACAAACAGTGTAATTTCATAAAAATCAAGTTCCTTTCACTGTAGAATACTTAACTGTTTAAAACCATTCATGAGTTGATCATCTTGTGGACGGCAGGCTTGCTCTTGTGTGGAGGAGGTGGGGTCCTAAGGTCAGCACTTGCCAGAAGAGAGCAGAAATAGAGACACATAGCTGATGCTGGGTAGGAAGGGCTGAAATCAATGAAAGAAAAACTCGGAAAACATCTGAAAAAAGGTGGAATTGTTGAAAGAGTCTTGAGATGTGAGAAACTGAGTCACCGCAAAGTAAAACTGATATGTCAAACAGAAGTAAAAAGGTGATGGAAGGACTGACTGGCTCAAGGGAATTGTAATTGATATGGAAGATTTTATGCCTTGGTCAGTGGCTTGAATTTGAAGAGTCTTACACATGACTACTATTGGAAAATCATTGAAATCTTCTTTTGTTTATTTCCTTGAGTTGTTCCAATGAAAATCATTATGATACTTTTTCCATGTTACTTTTGACGGCCCCAAAGCTTGATGCCAGATTTGCAAAGATGCTTAGTGTGCATTGAGTACGTTTGCAGTGCAGTTAATCACATACTTAGGAGTATAACCTGAAATTTCAGTTGTCTGAATGACCCTTGTATTACACCTGCCACTTAAGCAGGACTATCAGAACTGTGTGGTGTCCTAGTGAGTTCGGTTGGTTTGTCATCTGAGGCTTGTGCTTCTCCAGACATAAACTAACCATCCACATTTATTGGTGTAAACTAGGGTACGTGGGAAGCAATTGAATTCTTAATTACTTTGTAGTCTTTCATAAATAAATATGCATTTATTTTACAGTCTGAACTAGAGGGAGTACCAGCAGTGTCAGAAGCCTGATAGACCCAACCACTCACTCCCAAGCCATTTGGAAGCAGCATGTACATTTTGATGGCGCTCTTTAAACTTGTTTTCTCTGGTGGGATAGAAAAGGTTATCCCTGCTAAATGAGTGCCACAAATCTCCAGGCAAAACACTGCTTTGGGGTGCACATTCTGGGAGATGGTCAGACAGGGTTACTTGCCTTCACTAGACATGTCCTACTGCTGTGTTCCAAGTGCCCCACAGATACCACCTTTGTCTTGTTCCTGCTTGTTGCTTTCATTTCTGATCCATGGAGAACTGAGGTAATAATTGAGCCTGTGTCAAACTGGCCCAGTAGAGACAAGGAGCTTTGTTGCACTGAAGAATTTTGTGATGTCTGCATACAAACTGTACAGCTTACCTGTAGTTTTACATATTTTAGAACTAGGCCTAAGATTGAACAGAACTGATTGAACAGGTTTTTTTGAGTAGAGGAAAGTGACAAGAATGTTATGCCAATTAGTGTGGCACTAAATTGCTCAATAACTTTGAGCTCAAGCGAAGACAGCTGTAAATCTCAGAGCAGCTGTCATGCCTGTCCAGTGAGAAGTTCAGACTTGGAAATGCTTGTCTGGAGAAATGGCTGAGGAGAGTAAGCCTTGCAGGCACCGTGTATAATCTGAAAAGGCCCTGGATGAAGTCATATGGAAGGGTTGATCCATGTATGCTAAATCAGGCAAGGTGAGATGCAATTAGCAACTACATGTTAGCTGAAACACTGCGCAAAAATCCTTAGAGCTCTTCCCAGAAAACAGAATCCACTGGGAATAAGAACAACAATGGTTGCTGTTAGGCTTGATAAAGACATAAGGAGTAAATTTCACCTGCTCATACAGCAAGATTTTTAGTCTCAGCCTCAGTAGCAACCAGCTTAGCTGGAGATGCAACATCTAAATAACTGTCTCACTGATTTGTTTGTGATGTCACTAATATGAGCAGAAATCACATAATGCTCTGTCACTAGTTGCATAAATCCAGGCAAGACTTCTCCAAACCTTGAGGGAAGGTGGAGATAAAAGGTCTAGCTGGATTTCTTTTATTATGATGACATGAACTATGTGCCTGTAGTTCCAACTTCCTCTAAAAAAGGTGGATGAGTAGCTCATGTGTAGATGTGTATTGCAGAATTGCCTATATTTTAATCCTATAGGATAGAAAACAGGTTGAATAACAGGTTATATCTATTGTCGTGGCTATCACTACTGATTTCACCTTCAGTTATGCAGCTTTCAGAAGGCATGAATCAGGGACTGTTTTCAGTGCTTCTTTTTTAATTGCCTGCTATGACAGCCTCTTCACCTATTGCTTTTTTATAATGCGTAGTCATCTCCAGCCAGGATGGGTCACTGTGACATAAAGCTCAAAATGAAGAAAAAAGTGTTATGGGAGAAGTATGTTTTGTTTTTGTTTTTGTTTTTTCTCTAAATAAGCACTTGACTGGATGAATGTGCACAGTTTTAGCTATTGTGCTTCATTTTAGAGTTTCCTGAATCACAAGCAAGGTGGCTAAATGGCCCTGCAGTCTTCACAGGAAAGTAACTGTTTGCATGGCAGGTGGAAAAGAAGTCAACCCTAGACAAATTCAAAGATGAAACCAAAATCAAATTATGACCCATGTCACCATTCCTTTCTCTATTTGAGCAGTCAAATAATGGAATATATTTATTTTATACATGAGACTTTAACCCACCACAGTCTGTCTCGCACAAGTGACAGTGAGCCATCTATGGTTCACACAAAGTTCTAATTTATACCTGTAAGTATGTGATGGAAAAAGGAAAATCAGAGGAAGCAGTGGCTTTCTCCTTTACCTCCTTCCTTTTGCTTTTTTTTTTCTGGCAGGTTATATTTGCAAAAAGGAAGGCAGACATGCACAGCTGGGAATATGTTGTTTTTGTTTGAAGTTTGCTTCTAGGATTTGAATGGAGGGCTCATGTGAGATGAATTATGTAATTAAAATCACAACTAGGATCTCATGGAACAGTATCCTTTTTTTTTTATGATTGAGGTAACTGACTGCCTTACTCCCAGGTTGTGGAAATCCAGACTAAAGGAAATTGTAAGGTGTCACTGAGCTCATCTTCAAGCTCCAAGACAGGATGAGCTATACCTGCCTTATTTGTGACAAAACTTAACTCTCTAGTCATGGCAAGTGCCTATGGAGCTTGTAGAGTTTTTGTCAGGGTTTCACAGTGAGGAAAGATGCAGCTTAGACATTCTTTCTCACTTCAGCTTAAACCTGTTATGCTTCTCTTTACCACAAGCAGATTACTCTCATGTTGTGGGAAACTTCTATATATTGTGGGCATCTTGTCTCCCTGGCCAAAATAAATGGCATGCTGGCACTTTTTTCTTACATTTGCTAACATTTCCTGAGGTGCTGGTTATTCTCACTCATCTTCTCTACAATCCATCCAGCAAGTCCTGCTCTGTCTCCTTTGAACTGCAGCATTGTGCCTTATGCCAGATACAGCAATTTCTCAAGGCTGTCCTGCTGGACAGCAGAACATCGCTGCACTTCACACATCTCTCATGTGCCACTTGTTCATACATCTTAGTACATTTTTTGCCTTTCTCTCAGTAGCTTCTGTGCTCTGTTATTATCTAGCTCCTGCTCTCTTGACCTGCTCCTTCACCTCCAGTCCCTTACCTGGCATTTGCGCAGCTGATTATTTTTCTCTGTGAAGTGCTGCACTTGCCTTTATGAAACTGTTTCTTTTTCTTCTTTTTTTTTTTCTTTTTTTTCTCCTTCCTGATTGTCTCTCCAATTATTCAGGCTTGCTTTGAATTCCAGATCTGTCCTTCCAGCTGGGGATGTCTGTGAATGTAAAAGCTTGCTCACTACTCAGTCATCAAGGTCACTAATGAAAAATACTGAATAGTTCGACGTTTGGAAATAACTCAGGGAATACAGTTCACTACACTTTCGACTTTGGGTCTGATAAAGTGATTCTTTGACTATAGTTTTCCAGCCAGTTAGATACCACCCTGATGGGCACTGGTTCCCCAGTTTGTTTGTGAAATACTGGCACTAGAAAAACAACTGCCTGCCTGTTAAATTTGGTTACCACATTTCTGTCTGTTTGATAAATAGAGAAGAGAGAAGACATCCATCCATGGTAAAACTTGGAATGAAACTTTGTGCTCCTACAGACCAGAGTTATTCTTATTGCTAAAGCAGAAAGTAGTCTCAAACCCTCCATGCTGGTTGCCCAGTTCACCTTGCTGGGGGAATCAGTCTCCCAGCAGCAGAGTTAGCCAGGAACCCTTTCTGTTTCTTGGAAATCCTTGGAGGAGTCACTTCCAGGGGAATGTTCTTTTCATACTACCTTTAATAAATTTCCTCATATCTTTCTCTTGTACCTTCCCTAGGTAGTATTGAATTTTTCAATGTAACCTAAAAACTCATAGTAGTTATTTTTAAATCTGCTAAAGGTAAATATTTTGTCCATGGGATACCTAAGAAAGGAAAATGAACATCATAGCAGTAAAGCTCTCCCACTGACTTCCATGGAATCAGATTCATTCTTTAATCCCATTGGCAAAATTGAATCTGCAAAGGCACTCATTAGTAACTGGGGGAAAGATGACTGGATTATTCTTTTCAAAAGATGAATATTGCAGATGAAATAAATTTATGTTACCATTTCAAATTCAATAGCAGTATGATGATTTGATCTTTATATCCATTGAGGAATTTCTAGAAAACAGCTACACTAGTTCTGCAGATTTACAGAAACCTGCAGTGATAAACCTAAAATAAAGCACTGCCTAATCTGAATACTCAGGGGAAAATGCATTCCTTGCATTAAAGAAGTGGTGGGAAGTAAAATACCCAATTTTGTGAAACTACGAATTCCACTACAGTTTTATTTCCTCTGAATGGTTTAGATGACAAGTGACAGAATTTATAGTCTATAGAGAGCAATAGCTAAGAAGTGACTGCCTTGTAATGGCAAACGTAAAAACAAAATGGTCTTGGGTAATCGTTTTCCCCACAGAGCTGGCCACAACTGTAAAGAAACTTCATTCACTGCTATTTATGTTGTTAATGTTTGAATGCATGTTAACATGCCACTATGATGATAAAGACCACAAAAAGGAAGGAGATTACTGAGGACTTGTTAAAAACTTGCTTTCCATTCCTAATTTTAGTTACAAAGACTGATTTCTAAACTCTCCTTTATGCTGCATAATTTATGTTAGTAAAAGTCTCGTGGAGTTTGTTGCAGTGGACTGTTGTGACCTTCATTTAAATACTGATTGTTATTGTGTTTTATAAGCTTTCCTGAGGAATGAGGACCCATGGCACTCCTCAGTAGGAAGCCCCTTCGTTAGTGGTATATATTATAAGAAAATATAAAATTACAGTATTGCACGATGACAGAACTTTGCATGAGGAAAAGAAAGACCTTGGGCTTCAGGGCATAATGGTATTCAGTCTTTGAAAGTCAGAAAGAAATTTAAATTATGGGTCTTTCTAATCTTGCAAGATACCTGTGAAAATTTCTGTGAAATTGTTGGTATTGACAAGGACTTAACACAGCAAAGGGAGACTCAGAGGCTACTTTTAAGTAGGTCCTTAAACATTTCTTCAGACTCTTCTAAACCACTTGTAAATCATGTTAGATGAGTTCAAACCACTCAGTGGAAATGAAAGTGATGATTTCCAAAGTATAAACCCAAAAACACCAAGGAACTGGAGCATTTTAGAATACTTCATCTTAAGATAGATTTAATTGACTATGAATACTAATACAACAAAAACCAGGCAGCTTTTGGAATTTCCAGTACACTTGTATGTAAGAACCTACTTGATTATTACAAATTAGAGTCCTGAAATATTCCTGATAAGGTGGGGAGGACAACACAACTGCCATCAATAATGGTATCAGACACAGCATGACCTGTGTTTCTGTCAGCTCTATTTAATAATAACAAATTTCTAGGGATGCAAAGGAAATCCTCTGCTTATATTATCTACTGTGACATATCTCTATATGGTGGATCTTTTGACTTTTAAGCTATGCCATTATCACATGTGATATCCCACCATCATTTGTTACCTACTGGAGCATGCATTGTCTCAAGATTTTATTTCACAGATTTCACTAAAATAGTCAATAAAAGTTTATTGCAGTTTGGTCTACTACATTTAGCCTGGCAAAAAGAAAAAAAAAAAAAGAAGCACATAAAAAATTCTAAGTCAGAGTTATGAAATTTTAAAAACCATGTAGATTATTCTTCACTATTATTTTTCGATCTAAAATTTCTCTGAAAGGGAGGTGTTACTTAATAACACCTGACCAGTGTTGTTAAAATTTCCTTGAGCAACAGCCTGTGCAGGCAGTGTTCAACTTCTGCCTACTCAAGATCCTTTAAGTCACCAGACTATCAGGTTCCTGGTTGCACTCTGCTCACAGAGAGGGTCATGCAAACATCACCAGACAGTTTCAATATGCAGCTAATTAATTCATAAACGTTTTCTTTCTCATAGTTTCCTTAAATTCCTCTTAAAGTCTCTCAGATGAACATGCAGTTAGTTGTGTGCTAAGCTGGTGATATCCTGTAGCTGCTGTGAGGGCTGAAGTGTTAAGTCATGTGGAATTTGAAATCTGTTTTTTCTGAAGGACTTTCTCCAGTCTAGCTAATGCAAAGACAGCCTAAAATATGTACCTGAGGCTGGACAGATGAAATGGGAACTGTGGAGATGGATGTTGAATGTCCTAAATTGGTTGACCGTAGGCTCTTAAGGTCTTTGTGATTGCAATAATTTTTTAAATCTCCTTAAAACTGGAGTAATATTTACAACAAGCTACATATATCATGTCTATAACTCTGAAAAGATGCATGCAAAGCAATAACAAATCACAGAATAGAATTGGCTATTGTAAAATTTTTTTGTGGTGGTTTTTCTAGAACTTCCTTTGGCCAGAAGGAAGGCATACATTTAAAAGCACCTATCTTCCTGTTCTGGCCTTCAAACTATGCAGACCACAAATCTGCAGGTTTTGGGCTCTTGCTAAGCACACACTTTTAAAAAGTAAAAATTTGTTTACTGAATGGTTACTTGAGCAGACAGTTTGTCCATTCCTGGCAGCAAAGGGAAGGCGTGCTTAGCACCCACAGCAGCTGTTTAATTAAAGGTTTCCCACAGAGGTAAAGTACCAGACCTACTTTGGTTGAAAATAAATAAATAAGTCTATCACTGATGAAAAATGGCAGTATATTTGTGCGGTTTCAGAGTTGTTTCCAGATGTGCAGTGTGAGTTGGTTTGGAAGTGGATTGCAATGACAGGGGCAGCTTGCTCTGTGCTGATCGGATCCAGCACAGTCTGAAGCCAGAGAAGCAAATTGACCTTGCTGAACGAACATATTTTACCCTTGACGCTTCAAAGGAATTCAACCTCTGAATAATTCTGCCAGAGCAACCTTTAAATGAACAAAGCTTCTCTGTAAAAAGCAGCTTTAACAAAAATGGCAAATACCCATAAAATCAGGATATGCATAAATTGATGTAATTGTTAAACCTGCAGAGCCAGGCTTTAATTGTGCTCTCAAAAAGATATTTTTCTACTTGAAAATATTTTCAGTACTTTGACCTCTCTCCACCTAATTTATAGTTAATTAGTAGTTTGTAGTGGTTTAACCTCAGCCAACAACTCAGCCCAACACAGCTGCTCACTCCCTTCCCTACAGTGGGATGAGGGAGAGGGTCAGAAAGGCAAAAGCGAGAAAACTTGTGGGTTGAGATAAAGACAAGTTCCCATGGGCAGGCAGGTGTAGCCAGCCCCAGTAAATGAGGATTTTATCATGTGTTAATGGTTGCATAGGAAGAAAAGTCTCCCCATTCCTGTCTCCTCCCAGCTCTGTATGCTGAGCATGACACAGGGTATGGGATACCCCTTGGGTCACTGGGCATAGACTGTCCTGTCCTGAGCAACCCCAGCCCCCTCCCTGGTGGGGTGAGAGGCAGAAAAGGCTGTGTAAGCACTGATCAGCAGTAAGGAAATATCCATGTGTTACCAACACTTGTTTCCAGCACAAATCCATCCCCATCCCAGCTGCTGTGAACAACTCTATCCCAGACAAAACCAGCACACAGCTACAGATTTCAGGGGAATAACACAGTGGCAAAGATAGCCTTGGAAATCAAGCTTCCTACCTTCATAAATAACTGAAGCTCAAACCATTCAAGGTCTCATCAGACACAAGTTTGAGCCTTTGTGGATTTTCTCATAGTAGTTTACTTTTCTAAAAAGTTTTGTCATTCAGTACATAAAAAGTCTCCGCTATGAACACGGCAGTGAGCAATGTTTGGAGAGGAAGAGTGAGAGTTCAAGTATCTCCTTTTTCTTTGCACCTGTAATAACTCAATAATAACAACTGTGCCTCTCATCAATGAAAAAGGAATAGGTACATTCATGGCTCTTGAAAAGCACTTGGTGACTCATGGGTAGTAAGCCAAAAAAAAGTAATTTAACATGGTTATTTGTTGAAATAAAGAACGGTGTAATTGAAGTCTATCCCCTAGAAGTGCCTGTGCATAACTATTTGGCACTGAACAAGTATAATGCTTATATTGCCATGTTAAATTAAGTTTTATAATGACACAAGTAAGCCTTATTTTTATTTATATTGCCTTTTGGTAATACATCCCCTAAAATGTGGTGTTTTGGATTATACACAGCTCATGTTTACCTCTGTTTTGGCAGTATATTTGTCCAAAATCTCTTGGAAACTCTATGGGTAAGATTTGTGAAAAAGACCTGGAAAGGTATTATTTGTGAATTGTTTTTCCTCTTTGACTTTTCCAAAATATAGAGGAAATGTTGAAGACCTACTGGATATTACTGTCTCTGCCACCGGTGAGCAAATATTGGTTGGCTTTTCCAAGGATCTGTGGTTTGTATTCTCATTGGTGTTCATCTCAAGACAAATGAGCTGTGTTTTCAGACAAATTCAGAGGGTCGTGTTGCTTTCTACTCTATATAAGAATTTTAGCAGAGTGACAATTTTTTCCTCCAACTCACTTTCATTCACAGCTTTTAGAAACATTTACAGTGAAAATTCGGAGCAATTTCTGCTTTCTTAGCTGGGTGTTTCTTGTGTTCAAGAAGTAAACCACAGGACCTTTCAAATGTATTTCCTTTTGCAAGTTAAACTGTGTAGGGTGTAATACTATAGCATTGTAGCAAAGCTTCAATGCAAGATGTTATAGAAGAGGAATATGATTTAATTTTAGGACAAATATAACCTCACATTCATCCTCTTACATCCATATACCTTTAGGCACAAAGATGTGCATGTATGAATAGCACAAGTACCAGAATGTGTATCCAGGGGCCCTGAACAAGGTTTTACAATGAAAAAAAAAAAGGATAAGGGATATTGCTCAGCAAATCTGTGCTGTCTCTCCTGGGTTCTTGGGTTTGTTTTGGATACATCTTTCTCCACCTTGTTGGAAGCTGACAGCAGTTGTGATCCTGTTTCCCCATCCTCTCCTGCCTCTGAGTCATTAGGATTTACTCACAGTTCTTTGTCTTCAGGTTCACATGTCCCAGAAAGCTGCACATCCTCCTGAGTGCTGGACTCTGGATAGCAAGTTAATCCAGCAGCCACCAGCACCTGCTCCCATTTCTTCTTCATTTGCATCAATCTTTCTATTTCCATTAAAAGTCTGTAATGAGAAGCATCCCTGATATCTTGTTACCATATACAGAGGTGTGGTTCCATGTTCTGATACCTCTGTTTCTTATGCTGGGCCAAGTTTGTTGCCTCATTGCTGGAAAAGCAGAACATCTGTGGTTCTAGAGGCCCACTGCAACCATCCTGCTGTTGCTCTGTCTGCTTGCATTGTACTAGTGCCTTAAAGCTGTTCTTTTGTTGTTTGGATGGAGTCTAACAAGGGGGGAAAAGGTATCTGCTAAAATGTATTTGGGTCAAGGAAGGTTTTTCTGTTTCTCTGACCCGTTTCCAATCCCTGGGTATTTTTGTGCCATTTGAGGAGATGGGGTATAAATAGGCCATTCAGACACTGTTGCATAGAGGACACCTGAAATCAGTGCTGTTCTTTCTCTTTCCCATGCACCTGGTAGCGAGCCCACCTCCCACACAGCAAGGCTTCCCAGCCTCTGTGTCAGAGTTACCGGTGAGAGCAAAGTAAAGGCATCTTGTGTCTTCACCTCATTTACTGTCAGTCACATCTCATGATAGTTTACTAACATATCACAAATGTCCTTTCATTTAAATGGTTTTAAGTACTGATATGATATAAATGTATGGAAAAGATATGAACATCATTCACACTACCTTACTGTTGAGGCGCAAGGGCAGGATAACTCCCACTGCAAACAGGGAGGTGAGAAGAGATGAAGTTCCTCAGTAAGGCTTTGGATTGCTATAGTGATCAAAAGACATTTAATGTATCTCAGATTTTATCTTCCTTTCTTGTCTGTTAGCCTTCAAAATAACTGGTACAGAAATGTTGTTGTCTTGATGCATGCAGTGACAGCATCTTAATCTAGTTGATCAGTTATCCTCAAGGCAAAGGAGGGCAAGTATTAGAGTTTTCTTATCTGTACTTGTTTAAAGAAAGAAACCAGCTCTTGGATAATTAAAGAACTATTTAATTAAGTGAATCTGAGAAATCATTTGGATTCTTACTTCTAATTTCAAAAGCAGACTAAGCCTTTAGACACTTTGTCAACTTCAAGACAATGAAAATTGGCCCAATATAAAGTGTCCTTTGACCTGTGGTATCTTTTTCTGTGGTAGTTTTGGGGGTGGGAGGTGGCGGAAGGAATTCTTTCTTCAACAAAATGAGAGCATAATTTTCTAAATGCTCTACAAGACAAAATGTGTTTCTTGGCATGGTTTACATGATCTTCCTTGCTTTCACAAATGATCCAGACTGAGAAAAGTACCATTAATTTAATGAGCCACATGATTATTTCATTACAAGCATCAGCCTCTGAGCTTCTGATCTGAGTAGTATCTCTGGGTTCAGGAGTGCTCTTGCTGGTATTTCTACAATTCTTTTTGAATTAAGGAGCAAATTTTAAAAAAGAAAAAGAAAAAAAGAGAGAGAAGACAAGTTAAATTGAAAGCCACAGAAAAGAATTTCTTACTCTAGGGAGGAATGTGTTCTCTTTTCCTATGATCTTCTGTCTGATTATCCTCTCAGTTCTAACCCCAAGAAAGTGCCTGTTCTGAGTGCTACATACTGGGCAGCAAATATTGGTAAATAAGTATCAGGGATGGCAGCATGAGAAAGAGATGCATGAATTGAATTCTTACACTATTAATGAACAGCTTGGCATTCAGAATTCAGGGTGTAGTTCTGGAGTTATGGAGGTAGTTGCATTTTACTTTTATTTCCTTAGGCTTACTCCTCTTTGCTGCGAAAAGCAAGTTTCTGTTCTTCAGTTCACTTGAGATTTCAGCGGCATCATTTACTGATTCTGTTTACCTCAACTTGGGACTAAAGTATATAAATGCAAGTGAAGGTAATTGTGTGTTCTGGCCTTTACTGTACCTTTTTATGCTCACAATCTTTTTTATAGACAGAGGAAATACACCTTACATGTATAGGAAAGGATTAATCATAATGAAAACTGAAAAGGTAACAGTTCAAAACTAGAATCATGGTAATTTTTGTGTTGTCTTCCTCGTGTTTGGATCCAGTTGGGATAATTTTAATGTTTGCTATTGCACTTTTTCATGTTTTTCTTGCTTCATTGATCTGCAGCTTTATACAATTTCCAAATGGACTCACTGTACATGGTTCTCTGTACAAGTGTTAGATAATTCTCTGTTTTTTGTTACCACCAAAATCTCTTTTGCAAGGTCCAGGTCTGCATATTTTTAACCACTGTTGTTTATAGACATGAGGTCTCCAGTGCCAGCCCGTGCCCCCTCTCCTCTGCCCTGTATCAATGTGATTGATTTTCTTCCATGGTAAAGAATGAAATATTTTCCTCAAGACTTGATTTGTCTTTCTGACCTCTGTTGGAAATACTTTTCTTGATGGTTTGTCTAAGTAATTACTTATATTTCAGGAAGCTTAATTGTAAAACATCCTACTTTATTCAATGAGGAAAGACAGCACAAAATTTGAATTACCAATACAAGTCTGCAGAAAAGTTGCATCAATTCATCATTTTTTTTGCACTCTCTCAAGTTTTCTCTTTGATTTGGACCATTTATTTTCTCAGTGACACAGTGCCCATCTGTGGAGCATGAACAAAAACAGCAAGAAAACCCAGGACATTACAAGACTGTGAGGTACTGATATGATAATGGAGCTTTTCTTTCCACCTACAGTCAGGGTAGGAGGTGCATGAGCATATATAGGAATTCTGAAAATAGCTCCCAATGCATCCTCTGCTTGTTTTATACTACTCTAAAATACCATAAAGTAGCAACAGCGATTTCTAGTAACCCATAATGTACAAAAGAAGCACAGGGATAAGGCACAGACAGCTGACTGCCAACATTAGTGAGCAGGATCAGAGCAGAATTGTCTCCTGTTTTCCAGCACTGTTAGTTCTGTTTTAAGGCAGACACGCAGATGCTGCTGAAAGACATCCCAGGGGCACACACTGGCTCTCCAACAGGTGATGTTTTGAAACCTCTGCAAATCTCCTACTCTTCATCCAACACAGGGCACGTTACAACAGTGGGATGAGGATCAAATGAAGGTGTCCGGGTCAGGAACATAGTGGAAGCCGTCTGTTTATCAGCCTCCTGCTTAGGTGTGCTCAGAAATGCCACAGGATGAATTCTGGTTATATCAGTCCCTTCTCTCTGACAGGAAAAGTTGGAAGAGATCTCATTCTATAAAATGACACACTGCAAAACTGATGACTGTAAATGACAGATTTTGATAACTATTAATAGAAAGGTCAGAGTTGAAAATGCAATGACTAATACATCATTTTCTCAGAAATGAAGTAGCTGCTATAGGTTATTGTGGACATCTATAATAATTGCAGCCTAGAAACTGTGGGTAGATTAAAGGCAGACTCTTGTCATTTGTGGTTATTTTTCAATCTACTGAATTCTCTGCTGTAGCTTTGACTGTTTTGTTTGCTGAAATGTGTAAACATGCTTTCAGTTTTATAACAGATAGCAATAGGCAGAGAATTTGGGTTAGATTGGATGGCAAGAGTATTTGAATGGAACCCTGAAATTGCTGATGTATGCCCCTTGAATACATTTGAGAATGTAAAACATTGTATCAGACTATTATCAAATATAGACCTGATTAGAAAAAAATAGAAATTTTACCCTGTGGGAAACTTCCTGGAACAGATGTAGAATTGTTGTGAAACTAAGGCTTTATCCTGTCTGCCCCTCCTCAGCAGCACACTCAGTCAGTCTGGTGAGGGCAAAGAGGGAGCATAGCAACCTGAGGGTTATTCAGGTGTGAACCTCTGCAGGAAATTCTACATTAGTGTGCACTGTCAGGCTCAAGAACAGCACTGGGGAAATGACTCACCTCCAGGAGTCTATATCTGTCACTGAGGAAGATGGAAGAGTCGAACTCCTCTGACTGAAGAGATAACAAACTGCAGAACGGCTGGTGGCCAGCTGCCAGCAGCTGCCAGGAACACAGCCAGCCTGGGAATCTGCGAGAGGTTATAGCCACCAGCTGGGCATCTTGGAAAGCTAAATGTACATCCAAGGCATTAGATTCTGCTGTCTTCTAAATGTTTTGGTGTTGAATGAGTGTTTCTTGGGGTTTTTTTAAGGCTGTCTGGTCGTTAGTCATCATTATCTTTAGTCCCAGGAGAGGACAATCACAGAGATAGAAAAAGTCAGAACACCTGAGCTAATTGTGGCTGTCTACAATAGAGGGGGGATCAGAGCCCTGCTGATCAGATGGAAAATTATGTCAATTAGCCTCAGGAAAATTAAGTGCAAGGTTCAAGGTCTGTAAGATATTATCTCAAGGGCAGCAGAAAGGAAAAGTGTCATTAGCCTGGAGATGGTGGCAGGGGTTTTCTGGCACACAGCTTCACCCACACAGGCACAAAACTTGGCACAATTGATTTAACGATGTTCCCCTCGCTGCCTCCAAGAGCTGCAACACTTCGGGTTGCCTAAACTGTCCATCCACTCCAGGTGGCTGCTGTCCTTTGTGACCTCCCCTCTCTGAGTTAAACTTCCCTGCCAAGAAGATGAATTGTGGTGTATTGGTACACCTCTGTGCACCTGGGAAGGTGCACCTGTAAGCCCAGACCATGGAGAGAAAATGCTGTGATGCATCTGGATTAACAAACAAAAGTACCTAGAAGAACTAAGAACTAATTATTTTTTTTTACATATCCTATCTTCATTGTGCTTGAGTAGCTGTGTAAGGCTTCCTTGCCTCTGCAAACAAAATGGTTCTGTAAATATCCATTTTACATGCACAGAGACAGTATAGTTATCTATAATTTTCCAGTAGGATTTCTTCATAGAAACACCAGAAAACCAAAATTTCTTTTAAAACTGGATTTTCCACATCTTTCTGCAGAGAATAATAAAGACAATATTCTGTAATTTACTGTTCAGTATGCACATTTTCAGATTTTACATCTCTGGAGGAATATAGTTTTAAAAAATGCCAGTATATTACCTCACATTTTATTTTCATTGTTTCTATGAATGATGTCTTAAGAGAGAAATAAATGAAGAAATAAGATACCACTCAAATTCACATTTTTTTTGGAACCACATTTAGCATTGCTTTTGGATTAAAATTTATTTTAATAATATTCTAGTGTGGCTTACCATGTTAATATTTGATATTAAGTGTTCTCTTGGTTCTCTAAAGATAATTTTTAGTTTTAGCACTTAGATAGGTCTGTGCAAACTTAACCTTTAGGCACAAGCACAAAGAATTTGCATACCTGCTCACTTTAGGGGGTGATTTGTGCAATATTGCAACAGATTATTTTAAAAAAATATACTTTATGTTGCCTACTCTTGCATTCTCTAGGGGTAGAAAGAGGTCAGTTCCCGTTAGCAGGATCTTGACCTCGGATGCTCCCAAATGGTTACAGCACTGCAGCTAATTGCCTGTGTCTTAAACACAGTAACTTTGTAATAAAACCAAAAAGGCATAGCAATATCAGGAAATCCTTCAGTGTTCACTGGATTTTTTTCTCTGGTTCAGTCAAGACACTTCATAACTCAGGAAAAGATCTTATCAAATAGCAATTTAGGTTTGTTCCTGGCCCAAATTTTAGCTACAATGACCAAAAATGGGTTACTCTTCTAGACCCATTCTAACTGTCTAGACTGACAAAAAGCAAAAGCTCCAGGATTTTTACTGGTATGTCGTGAATAGATGCCTTGTGATGCATTTGTGTTATTGTTTACTGGTACACATTTTCCCTCAAGAATTGATTTAATGAGGTGCTGGGGTCCAGAACTCATAAACAGTAGGAAAGATTCTGCATAGAGCTTTGAATCAGACATGTATTTTGCAAACAATAGATGTACAGAAATGACAAATGTAGTCTATACAAATTTAAATCCATTAGGACAACACTGAAGAGAATACATTGAAAAATCACAACCCTTAAGATCTTAAAGAGAAAGCATCAGATTTTTGGAACATGATGAGCTTTTCAAACAGAATTGAAAAGAAAGATCTTGTGAAGATCATCTCCTTTTCCCCAAAGGCTAAAACAGAGGGTATGACCCAAGGTTAAGGCAATTAATGGGCATTATTTTCAACATCTATAATGAAGTATCTCACAAAAGTCAAATTGGCAAATGCTGAGCCTGGTACCTGGGTGCTCGATCAGAATTGGGGTTATTAAGGAAAAGGCACCAGTAGATGGTGCTCAAGAATATGCAAAATTGTTTCTGGTTCTGTAGGATTTATCCCTGAACACATTTACATGTGAGCAGCTTTCTGAGTAATGTGCAGAGTGCCTTGGAAAAAAGGACAGCTCTCAAGAGAAATCCTATACATCTTGTGCATTCTGTGAGTTCTAAATACTGTTTGGAACCCTCTGGGTCATGATCTCCCCATAGGAAGGGTCAGTGCAATTCCTTCTCTTTCTGTCAGGTCTAAAATGAATCAGTAGCAAGTCATGATTGGTGTTGTCAAGCAATGCTGACAAATCTGACAGTGAGGGCAATGCTGATTGCCCTAAACCCATATTTTTATCAAAAACCCCACATATTGCTTGGCTTATTCATAACATTCCTTTCCCAGAGAACTGTCAGTGTCAGTGAGAGGTCTCTACATTTTGTAGGAGGTGATGCCTGTGCTGAAATGCAACTGCTTTCTCACTTCGTTTTGGCTGTGGATTTGATATCAGCGATCTCACTGTAAAGCCCTTCTCAATGTTACACTGAGGTTTAAAACTATGTAGGAAAAGCATAGTTAAATCTCATGATTATTTTTAAGGTATTTTAATGTTCTGCTGTAGTTCACTTCAGAGTGGTTTTATGTGTTTCACCAGAAAAGGAGGGCATCACAGGTGTAGTTTGAGGCCACAACTGGAAAGAAAGCATTGCAGGATCATGTAGAGACAGCAGAGCTTCGGTTTGGATCACAGTGAATAAATCCAGCTGGCAAGCTCACTGGAGAAGCATGTCTGTCTTAAAGATAGTCTAGTTTTCCACCATAATTACTGGTGTAGTGCTGGGTCTGGTATCTATTAGAATGAATAAATTGCCTGAAGTCCAGTGTATTATCAGAGGACTGTGCAAAACAACTTAAGAAGTCATTGAGGAAGCAGAGGTGTGGTTTTGGTTTTTTTTGTTGTTGTTGNATTATCGTGCAAGTCACAGGAACATTTGTGGGTTTTCAGAGGCCTTAATGGCCTGCTCTTTGAAAATACATATTTCCAGACATTCTCTGTCCAAACATCTAATCTGAAAATTACTGCCTGTAATACTTGCATAAAGTGTTTTAAAAGAAAACTTATCACAGCTCTTGCTGCCGCACCACATACAAGAGATTGTCTGAAACAGATCCCTAGGCTTGCCATCAGGATGCATTTTCCCTGCTTCACCATGAAGAATTTTCTTTGAATGTCTCTGTGAATTTAAAACTGGCTACTAGAAAGATCATACAGTCCTTGGATACCTTCTGAAAGATATTAGGAATAAATAGAGTTGGAAATGGAAATTATCCCTAGAAATAACTATTGAGAGCATAGGAAACTATTGAGACATTAGGAAAGACTAGTCTTTTACAATCTGAGATAGTCCTATAAAAGTGTCTTAGTTATCAGACATACCACAGCCTCTCTTCTTATTCCATGACACAAGAGCCATGTTCAGGCCACATAACGTTTATTTATTTCCCTGCAATAGGTTTGAGTGAATGGTAAAAGTCTTGTGATGCTAACTATTGAAATAGGGTAGCAGTTTTCCAGAAAACCTTTCATCTATTTTGTGAGTTTTCTTAAGGCAACAATAAGGAGTAACTTCTTTCTTAATCACTTCTAATTCTTATAATTCTGTGGCAATTCTGTCTGAATACCTGTGAAAAAAACATGTGAACTATATATAGCTACGTAATACAATTTGGCTCTGGTATGATATCTTTTTCAAATTTTTATTAACTTCGAAAATAATCTGGGGTGTTTTTTTTGTCATTCACCACACACTTACAAAGTGCTCAGTAAAACATGTTTTAGTGCAAACTGAAAACTAGCAAGAAGATGCATTTCTATGCATCAGTTTAATTTCACAGTCTTGTTGAATTTTGAATAGATGGCACTTCTCGTCTGTGAAGGATAATTCATATTAAATGTTTCTCATGGTTTCACTGCTAGGCTACTGGGAAGAAAATTAACTTATACCAGCTGAAACCAGGACGATGTTGCATAATTAATATGATACTCAGAGGTTTAAACAGATCTCATTTTTAAAGGCACATATGTAGTAATGACTCTTTGTCCCTGAAGTTTAAAACAGGGGTGGACAGAAGGAATTCAGCTAGATGTCAAGGCTGACTCTGCTAACAGCCCATTAAGTGTATATGATAATTTTGATTTGCACAGGTGCTAATAAGATCACTAAATCACACACTGATCAGGGCAAGACTTAGCAGAAGCTCAGCACACAGGTCCATAAGGCTATAAGCTCTTGGCTTGTCAGCTCCATACATCTGTTTTCTGACTCTTGTGTTCCCTTTTGCCACTAAAGAGACACATTTTCCAGCCTGAATCTTCTCACTGTTGGAGCACCTGCCTGTGTGCAACATATTTGACAGTCATAAAGCTCTTGTGAGAATCCAAGGTTGTGAAGAGTAAGTGACATATTGCAGGTATTGGTTTTTTTTGTATTTGAGATCAGTTTAAAATCCTTAAGTTTCAACCCCAAGAGCTATTCTAGGAACTAGAGCATCTTGGTGTCAATCTTTTTGCTTTACATTTCTCTCTATGTCATTTTATAGCTCTCTAGTTATTTTCCTAATTTACTAGAAGGCATCTCTCGAAGCAGTTCAGTGTTATACCATTGTCTTTGCCCAGAGAACTTGCTGTTTCAAAAAGCAGAACAGTAGAATTTTTAAAGTACCCATAAAAGAGAAATCTTGCTATTTTATCCAGATTTTAGCTATAACATCCAGTATATTCCATCAAGTTCATGGAACTTGACTATCTGGCAATTCATGTTGTACCACTAACAAGTGATATCCTGAACTTGCCTCTCAAGTTTTAGAGCTTTGGTTCAGGTGGACATTTAATTAACACTCCTGTAGTCTTTTCAAAAATTCTTCTGATTTTTTTTTTTTCTCCCTGTCAGTTAAAGTAGGAAATACAGCAGAAATTTATTAGACTTAGGATTTTTTTCCCCCTCCTGTACAAGTTCAATTATATCTCCATCTGTAATATTTTTTTTTAAGTTGGATCAGGATATTAACTATTGAAGCTAATCCTCTAGGCCCATGGAAACTGGAAGCAAAGAAAAAAAAAACTAAAATGAAAAATAAGAAGAATAAACTGAAAAATTTCTCTTTATTTAAAACAAACCCTAAAGTTTTGAATGCAAGTTTTATCTGACTTCTTTCAGTTATAACATCATGTTCTGCTGTGATAAGGAGCTTTATTCTTCTTGTTTAAAACACAAAATTGAGTCAGACCTTGCACTCTAAAAATAACAGATCAGAACCAGCTTGACTAACAGACGAGCTTGAGAGAACAGGTAGGGCTTCAGAGAGTCCTTCTAGGAGAACAAATATTAATCACCTACCCTTGTTCTGAAAGCAATAGCAGTGCTCAGGCATTGGAGCCCAAGGCTGTGGTTGCTCATTACCATCCTAAAAGTATCTCTCTCCTGCTTAACATGGGGCACAAGTATGGACAAAGATGAATTGTAGGTGTAAATCTTCTTCCCTGAACTGAAACCGGGTGCATCTTGAAGTCATTGGAATAAAATATGTTGAACTTGAACCGCTGAGAGTCTTACCCAAGGCACATGGAAGTCGGCAGGAGCCTTTCAGCTCACGTTATTAGATTTCACACTGAAAGCTACTTGGTTGATACCGAAGGCAACAAAGGCAACAACATGAAAGGAACAAGGGACCAATTCTTCTTTTTCTCTCTTTTCCAAAGCAGGAAAATTGCCTAATTCTAACTGTCAAAACCAAAGTTTGTTGAAATCAATAGTAGTCTGTCTAAGTGAGAGCGAGTGAACAGCATAACAGCGACAAATAGCAGCTGTGTTACGTACCTTGCTCCAGGTCCTTCTGGAATGAAAGCCACTAAAAATAGAAACAGCACCGTGCTGAAAGTTACCCCAGTGAGCATACCCCAGTTTTATCATGGTAAAATTGCTTTCCTGGCAGTGCCAGAGGGCTGAAAACAAACAAACTCCCTTATAATTCCTGGACTCTCTTGTATTTTTGTACTTGAGCCAAGGAACAGCTCAAAACAGAGTAGGTTTTTTATTTCTTCTAAAAAAACCTGATGCAACCAGAAAGTTACAATATCCAGCCAAACATTTTGGAGAAAATAAGTTGCATGGGTGGATAGCCATCCCCTTTCCCCCCCTCTTTTCTTTCCCCCCCTCTCTTTGTTTATATCCCAGTATCAGCTGACACCAGCAGGTACCTGAAAGACATCAAAAAGCTTCAGTACCGTGAATAAAACCAAAGCTGTGCAGGAGAAGTCATGCGTTATTTGACTTCATTCACCAAATTTGGCTCTACTAAACAAAGCTGAGAGAAACAAACAAAAGAAACTGTTTGATACTGGAAAATATAAATGAGATTTATTGTCTTTAACAATACAGCCACTTTCCAAACACTGCCATTGATTCTTATGCAGATGAAGAAATTTAAAAAATGTGTCTCAAAAATTTATGGTTCTCATAGTTAATAAAGTTATTTTATTAATGTAAAAATATTTCCATGCTGGACTTCAGAATCTATTGATTTTATTTGAGTAGCTTAGTGGCAGATTGATAAAAGTATGAGTTCAGGAGAGCTGATGCAGCAAAAAGAAAGATAGTATCTCTTACAAAAATTTAATTATCTTGACACTAAGACTGCATCTTATTTTAAAAATTAATCTCCATTAAAAAAAATAGGCAATGTCTAAAAGTGAAATGCCTGTCATGTGTTATTGGCAAATCTGAAATGAAACTGCAGGCGAGAATGATTGATTATACCTAAAGTAAAGAGCCATGATCTGATAATAAAACTGGTTAGACAGAAAAATATGTGACTGAGCAACCTGAGTTGCATCTCCAGAAATAAGTGTTCTCATAAAAATGAAAATAGAAGTGTGAAGCTCACATAAAACCTGAAGATGTTACATTCTCTATCTTCTTCTTGGTGGTAAAATCAAAGATCAGCAGAAGAAATTATGGTGAAACCCCCCTGGATCATTAGTGCAATCATCAGTACAATCATCAGTGCTTTTTAACATCTTTATTTTTCCAACATGAAAAGGGAAGAGACCCTTCAGTGAACAGACTAATTTCTCAGCCATGAGAAGATGCTTTCAGTTTTTTTTCCAGGTGGGATTTTTGGTTAAGTTGTCCTGGAGTATATTCTCTGCTCTGTACTACAGTTTGGTATTGGTGTGTACAGGGTGCTTACAATGTGTTACTATAGTGTGCTATAACATAGAGGGATTCTGTGTGTGTATGAATAGCTTATACAGTCATAGGTATGTATTGTTGTATTGATTAATATATCACTTATATGCACGTACAGACTCACAGTCCTGTCTGGAAACATTTTGTACTAACCCCCCCCCAGTATAGAATATGCAGAGTGTATTTGATATTGTCCTTTCCCCTGGGTAGTTTATGGGTTTGGGGCCATAATGTTGGTTCCTGCTTCTGCAGGAGCAGCAGACTCGTGGGCTGAAGGATGCCCTGGCATGATATCCCTGTGCTGCCAGTGTGTAGGAATCAAATTCTCCCTGGGCTTGGGTGTGTTCTGAAGTGCAGCCAGATCTACAATGCCATTTACAGACAGTGTGTTCTCTGCAGAAGACCAGCCTTGATCAGGGGATTTCAGAGATAGAATTATGTAGCAAAGCAAGAGACTGGCAGATTTGGGATGAAAAAGTGAGAGAATTGGCCAGAATCACATGACTGTCTTAAAACAACAGCCTTTTATTACAATGTTATTAGCAACCACCTGTTTTTTTCTAGCACTGTTATAGTGCAGAGTCAACTCTTTTTAGTGTGTTTCTATTGCATTCCCACCAAGCAAAGTCAGAGCCTAGTTAATCTTCTCTCTGTGAGGTGAATCTGTCTGTGCTGTATTTTATCCTTTAGCTTTCTCTCCAGTTCATGTATGACTTTGAAAACCCACACAAAAATCAAAGGATAAAGTCAAAACTGAATCTGATGAGCTTTGCAAATCAGTATAGATGAATAATAACAAAAAAAGCTCCAATAAAGAACTGCAGAGCTCTTATTAAATTAAATAGTCACAAATAGATCCATGTGACTGAAAGGGTGGCAGATACAGCTTGTCTATACAGAGCAGTAGCAAAAGTAAAAACCTGGGAGTCCCATGGATAGAAGGAAAACAAAGTTTTTATGTGATGGCCAAGTAGGATGTGTAGAAGCTGGACAGTCTCTGAACAGCGATGATGAAAGTATTTTCCTTATCAGCTTTAAGTTCACTGACATACTAATGTTTTCTGGCACTGATGACAACAGAAATTGTTTGTGTGTACTGAGTATGAGCCTCCTTTTAGCACCAGCTTGTGCTGGTGCTCTCCCAAATCATCTCCTCCAGTGTCTCCTAGTCTATCCAGCACTTGGGCTGGAATATCTGTGGTAGGGAAAGGGCAGAACACATCAGCTTCACCTGGGTCTTCCTGGGCTGGGAGAAGAAACGTTGACTTTATTTGTGAGTTGCTTAATTTTTTCCTGTATTTTGAAAGTCTTTCTCAGGGTAGAGAACTATGTCCAGATGCTTAAAGAGACTTTCCTACATTTTTATTCAAGGAAAGAGCTTGACCTTGGAGCTTGAAAAACTCCTCCCTTGGGGGCAACTAGTATAACTAGAAATATTTATTCTGGGGATGGCAAGGAGTGAACTTGGCTGTAAAAATCTCTGCCATGTTTCAGGTATCTCCACCTCTTTGAGGATAGAGCTAAATGGGCCTAAAGCAAAGAAACCCTCTCACTCCGTGCTTAGTGACATTGAAAACGCACAGTTAATACAGCAGCTTATATTAAATGTATGTCTACATTTTATTTCTTCTGTGCATCTCAGGAACGAGATATAGTGTCTAAACTGTCTGGCATTTGTAGTTAGGCATACTTGTAGACCAAGAGAAGGTAAATATATAGAGATCTATTATGAGAGGTAGTCTATCTTATTTAAAAGGAAGGGAAAGCTTTCCCAGTATTTGCCAGGTTCACATGTATGGACTGCAATAAAAAGCAGAGTAGGAAATAAATCTTAGACATAACAGACCTAGACTCAGATGAAGTCTGTGAATCACATCTTCCTGTTGAAGTTCTTCACTATGTATAGTTATAATATGAAAGCAGAATTTTCTGGGTTATAATATGGCAATTAAAATTGATTTATGGACAGCAAGCCTTCAAAGTGATATCCCACTGCAATTTCAGAGCCAAAGGTCTTGCCACCAACAAACAGCCAAGTGCTTTTAGGATGTTAATGACAGAGAAATGTAAATCAGCCACAAAAAATATGATTGCAAGTTTCATTGCTAAATTTGAATGTATCACACAGACTCGTACCCTCCCCCACAAATACAGCCCTGCAGACATCACTAGCACTGAATCCAAAGTATGATATAACTATTAGAGGAAAGGGTATTTATTAAGTATTTATTATATATGTCTACCATATAAAAGTGTGAAAGAACCTTTCTCTTTGCTATGGAGGTCATTCACAAAGTTCTGTGTGTCTTTAGTGTGCAATCAGGTAAGCATCATCACTCAGGCAGGCACACGTCCATTCATCAATTTTATAGCACTGAGAATTTCTACAGGCAGGATCAAATTAATACATGCTTTTTGAAAAGAGAAGAATTGCATCTGAATTACTGGAACCGTTTTTTAAAAACACTTCAGGAAAAATTATCGCTCTAAATCTGTATTGCAGAGCTGAAAAGCCAGGTCTGCTCTTATTTGATTTTTATTCTAGGTCAATTCTTAATACCTAAAGTTTCCACTGAGACTTGTAGGTGCTCAGCATGTTTTAAAATTGAGCAAGAATTACTTACACACAATTTTTAAATTTAAGAACTGTCGTACACAAATGATATTCATAAACTGAGCCCAAGGATTCAACCTGCTAAAGGATCCCCAGGCTCTGTGTGCTTTGACACCAAGGGGAATCCACACCCCCTCAAATATCTGGGGAATGTATTCTCCATATGGAAACCCACCTAAGCTATGTATTATGAAGCACCTGCATGAGAGTTGAGTATCTACCACATCCAGAGAGTTGCCTTCCACCTGTCATTTAGAACAAGCTGATATTATGTTAATTTTACAAACTATATCTAGCAGTGGTTCTACCTCTTTCTTTTCCCACAACTGTTATGGGTTACAGAAATATATCCAAAAGATTCTATTGGAGGTCCCATCTCTTGGTTTTCACATAAAATGGGTGAGCTGGTGGTCTACCAGCACTTGAGATGTCTCAAATACTCTTTTAACCTCTTCTAACCAGGAGGAATTGAATTAGTATTTGTGTGGAACTGCTTAAAATACTGTAGTGGTTAAGGCATCCTGCAGGGGCAAAGGAACCTTTCAGTTTGTTTTTGTTTATCTGAATGTTATATTCTGTACAAGGTGAAATAGCCTACAGCCTTATAATTTAAGAGATGAAAAAAGCCTAAGGCATTTGATGTGCATGGATAATTTGGTTGTATTCACATGATATTTAGAAAATAGACATCTATTTATATTACGTGTTTTGGCTACCTACTGGCTTAGCATCTGTTTGGTAATGGTTTGGATGCTGTTTTCTGTAATTTGTGTTTGCTGCATAAGATCATACAAAGTTCCTGTTCCTGTATTCACAACATGCATTTCAATGTAATTCTCTGACAAACTACTGACAGGTGAAAGGAAAGTGGACACTCTTTGTCACTGCATCTCTCACCTTTTCCCTCTTGATTCAGTTTTTCTTCTCCTTTCTCCTCTATGGCAGAGCACAGTGATGGCTGGAAGACAAGGGACACATAGAATGGTTTCTCTATTTTAAATATCTTTATTTATTCTGTATTTTCTATTTATAAAATAACACCTGAAGAAGGAGATATTTTTAAAGAACTGACTCAAGATTTCTATCTTAACATACCCAGGAACCACTGGCAAAGGTTTTGAGGAAATGTTCTCCACTGTGTGAAGCAAAGGAGGAGAGAGAAATGTCAGTAATATTGGTTCTTGCCTCAAGTAATTCTGTTGACAATAGGGGGTAATTAAGGAAATTAACCATGTGTTTTATGCATTTGTAAGTAAACACAGAATATTAGTTACGCAGGAAACAGCTCTCTCATTGTTAAGCACGTGAGAAGGACCACAGGGTTTACACCAGTGATCCATTTAACAGAGAGCACTATCCATTTAACAGAGAGCACTCTTCCTTCACTTGGCAGCAATAGGTGCTAAAAAGAAATCAGAAGCAGAGACTACATAGAGCAAGTCTTCCTCCCAGCATGCTGTCCTGGCTTGTAGAACAGAGTGTAAGCTCAACAAAAATCCTCCCAAACAAACAAACAAAAAAACCCCAAACAAACAAAAAACCCAAACAACCCCCCCCCTCAAAAACCAACCAAACAAAACCCACATTTTTCTCTGGTCTGAGAACTTGTCACATCCTTAACATTTCCATTTAATAGATTCAGGATCCCCAGTTATCAGAATCAGTTTACAGATTGCCAATTTGTTTTTCTCTCACTGTTTTGGCTTTCAGCTCTCCCAAGTGTTGTATTGTAAATGTAAGCACCTAAATATTGGCTCATGTGTCTATTGTTAAGTTCTCTACTGGACATAGCTCCCCATCTTTAAATAATAGCTCGCAAGGTTTGGGTCTGTGATGACAGGAATACTTTCTTATTTTTCTTCTATTTTTTCTGTTGGTTGCTATTACAAAAAACCACATTTTTCTCTGGTATGTAATTTAAATTACACTATTTGGTTTTCTTGTCCTGTATTATTTCATCAAGCATTGAACAGAATAAGAGTTATATCCCCTTCCACCATCTCTTATCCCATTGCCAAGGTGTAGGAAGAAAATATTTCAAGTGAGTGCAGAACATCAGGAAATAGTAATTTTGAAGTCTTGGTCCCAAACAATGCTCACAGATGTTAAATGGTCATTTATTATTGGATTGTTTTGAAAAACTTTAGAAGTATAGTACGATGGGGTGGCTGGACACTGCTGAGTGAATACTTAATTTTTTCCCCTCCTTTCTCTATGGTTCCTGATGACAACTAGATGGTGGCAGTCATCATCTCCAGTCATCATCTTCCCACTCTCACCCTGCAGGTACCACACATCCTCCTCCAGTGCCTCCATTGATTTTGCTGTCCTTATGTATGAAATTTGAGTTTCTCATTATCTCTGATGGGGCCTTGTTTTGGGGCATAGTATACATTCTACTTCATTTTCCAAGTATTGTGTAAGGGGATGGGGCAGTTTTTTGGAGATGAGCAAGAACACACCTGTTTCCCCAGAGGCTGTATCTGGCTACACAGTGATTTTTTTTTTCTCTGGGGTTACTGAAAGTCTAATATAATTAGTTGATTTTCCTGAGAACTTAGTACAGAATTCTGCTCTCTTCATTGTGATAGGATGAATTTATGTAATTGGTTTGGTGCACTCAGTGTAAGTCAGAAGGGTAAAACCAAGAACATGTATGGAATGCTTGCTTTTAATAGCAATACTCTCTTGCTTTACTGAAAGCCTATTGAGTCCTGGGCCAGCTGTTGAATTTTGCAAATTCAGTGAACTAATATGTTTTTGGTAGACCAGGGAAATGGCAAAGGAGAATAGAAAGGCAGCATGTTGCACTTGGGGTTGGTTTTTTATATGAGGCTGGTATAAATTTGGAAATGTTTTAAGCATTACAGAACATAGTAGTTCTAATAATATGCCTTCATTTTTCTACAAATCCTCAAACCAAAAGGTTTAGATCCAGATTTAATTTTCCTATGATGAATTTTTCAGGATTTGAGAGGCAGATAAATCAAAATTCTAAACTGCTACTGATGCTTTTCAGAGATTCAGCCTCTTTGGACCCTGATGCAGTAGCAGGATTGTACCAACCAGCTCTTTCTGTGAACTGACAACTTCCTGCTGGTGTCCTTCAGCTGCTGCATCCTTGCCCTACCCAGCCCAGGAGGGTGGTCAGGCTGCAGACACCTTCTTCATAATAATCTGATTTTCTTGTAGTGGAAGGCAACCTGCAGAGAATTAAAAAGAGATTGGTTTTTAAATACAGGGTTTAAATGCTGATCTAATGATACTAGTTGATAGTCTTGTTGCTGTTTTCCCCATAAAGGAATTTTGCTTGTTTGAAGCCTGTAATGTGTGAAATATGAGCCCTCCTTTTTCCATCTACATCTCAAACAGTGAGAAGGATAGGACCCTCACACAGACCCACAGGGCTCACAATAATCAGCAGCTGTGCTTGCACCATCGTGCTATGGGAAAATAGGGCTATTCAGCAGGTGAAATGCAGCTTTCTGGGAAAATGTCAGAAGCCACTGCACAGAGCACAAAGCAACAGCTGGCTGAGAAAAGACCTAGTGATAACTGCTGCACCTGAACAGCCTGGGCTGTTCAAATAAAAGAGCAGCTATTTCCCCCTGATCATTCTCATTGCCTGCCTTTTCAGAAAGTTCATGACAGAAGGAGCACAGTGGCATGGCAAGGCTGCAAGGTCAGATCCTCTTCTTCCCTTTCAGGCACCAGAGCTTTGCAAAAGTCAGAGGTTCCTAGAGTTAGAGATCTGAGCTTTTTTACACTTACATATTCATACACACACACACACACACACACACACACACACACACACACACACACACTTCAGAGTGAATGGGGAACTGCAGCTGAAATCAGGCAGAACAGGATCATGGCGATAGATGGAGTCCTGGAGCTCTGTGCAGGACCCTCCCTGGTGGGTAGCACTTTGCTGTCAGACAGTATTGCCTCCTCCATGTTCAGTGTGTTGGGAGACAGAGCCAGAAAACTATGAAATAAAAAGGCCACCAGTTTGAGCTGAATTCTGAGCAAACCTGTACTAAATTTGGCTGTCACCTGCAGCCCTATGAAAATGTGCTGTATAGCACAGACTGATGTGTGCAAAAAAAATCCAGGCTTTCTCTTGCTACAGATTTTGTCAAAGCCTTGCCTTTTTTTTTTTTTTTTAAATGAAATGTGGAAATCAGAATTTTAAAATGCTCTGCAGAAGGTTACTTTGATTTTGTTTACTCTAAAGGAAAGCAGAAAAACTTAGATGTTATTTGAATGAGTAATTTCAGGGCTCAAAATCAATAGGCAACTCAACATGACGTCCTTGTGTGGCATATCTCCCTGAAAAATAAATAAATACATACACACAAATAAAAGAAATTAGTTATCTTTGGGGATATTGGAAGGAGTAAAGTATATGGATTTGGGAGATTACTTTCACCTGACTGTCTGGCATTGTTGAGACATTTTTAGTATCAGTATATATCATAAGCTGCTGAACCACTTACATTGGTACAGAAAGAACCACGGGAGCTGAAAAAATGTGCTGCTGTGAAAGACTTAAGGAATTCAAATCTGTTTAATATCTTAGGAAGAGACGATTATTTGATTGCAGTTTGCAACTATTTTCATGTGGAGAAGATAGTGGGTACAAAAAGAACCTTTAATCTCTCTGAGATGAGCAGGCGAGAGTCATGCCTGGAAGCTGATCTAGAGAAATACAAATGACATCTTGTGCAAGTAGTTTTAAGTGTGAAGATGATTAGCCTTCAGATTATAAAGAAACAGCAAGGAAAGTCTGTCTCTTGATACCTCAAATGAAGACTAGTGCTTTAGGAGAAAGATGGTTATGCTTTATTGAGCTTAATAGAGGAGTAACTGGATGTAATAGCCTGTGGTATGCTGGAGATTGAGTGTGATGATCTAATGGTTCTCCCGGCCTTAAAGTTTATGAATCTCTTGAAAATCCATGCAGACAGAATCATGAAATAGAAGGGTTTACTTTAGGCCCCAAGTGCTACAACTGATAAAAGGTGCTCAGCTCTGTTCCCTGCACAAACAGAGTGGCAAACACCAGGTCAGACTGGCTGGATAGCAGAAACATTCACATCCCAACATTCTGGTCACCCTTATCGGTGAAATCCATCATGTTTGGGAAACCTGTTCCAAGAGCATGGGCCTGTTAGGCTTATTTGTTGATGAAAATGCTCATATGACATTGCTTTCTGAACAAATGTAGTCTGGTAACTAATTGTGTGAAGTAAAATTTACAGTCTCTCTGATGGCCCTGTTTGTTGGCCAGCACAGCTTGGGCAGCAGCCTTCAGTTTAAGCCTGGTGTTTATCCTCATATCAGCCCCACACCTTGTGTTTATATGCACTTCTGGGTCATCATCACTACGTTTTTAGGTCTGGGGTTGAGCATGGAGCTGATGTCAAGCCTATGATTAGTCCATTTCAAATCCTTCCATGGCAGAGACTTCTGTAGTGTGACCCAGAGGGGGCCAATAGCTATTATCTGTTGTTGTATTGTAAAACATGCTATAATCCATATTATTTCTTTGTTAATTAGGCAGGTTTTAAAGCTTCCATATGTTGTGTATGATTTTATCCTTCTGTAGTATAAAAAAACACCTAATTGATTTTGCTTCTAAATTTCAGTACTTTATTCATAATTATTTGGGGGAAGGAAACAGCAAGACTGACCAATAGAGGAATATTTCAACACTCAGAGTGATCCCGGAGATCGGCTAGAATTTAGAAGAATTTAACCAGCCAAATCTTTAGGTGTTCCATTCACCAAATGAACAGCTGTGGGTAGCCTATCTCATCCTTCATAGTTCATAGTTTCTTAAACTTTTGTGACACCTCTAGCATTTTAAGGGTCTGCTGAATTTCTTAAGCTTCAGTGCCAGCTCTTGAACTCTACATTGATTTTCCTTAAGTGTCCTCAAATAAAACATATAAAGTAGGCCTGTGTCTGAAATTCATGTTCCTGCCAGACACAGTTCTTATGATATATTGCAACAATACATCAGAGGAAAGCAGCCCTGGTGATCTATTGCAGTAATACTGTACATTCTTGTAGAAGGAATGAACAGGAACTCTAAACTGAGAACTTGAACAGCTTTTTGAAGTTATCTTCTGGCAAAGGTACTAACACCAATGGAGCTTGTCAAAAGATTAAATGTTGAATTTAACCTTTTTTTTTTTGCCACCAGGACATTGATTGGTGATTGTTAAATGTGATTCTGTTTTCTATTTGGGGGAAGAAATCACAAATATTCACTTTTTTTAGAGAGGTATCTTCTGTAATTAAGGGCTAAATATGCATTGAAATTGAAAATAGGACTAAATACACATTGATATTGAAAATAGGCTTTGCATTAAGAAAGAGAGGAGTAATTTTTTTTTTTTAAACTTTGTTCTCTCTGATGTCATTTGAATCAGAAAAGAGCAAACAACTGTTACTCATCAAGGTTACAATGAAATCTTGTCCATTGCATCTGAAATCTGTAGTGCAATGAGGAAAAGCTTCTGTACCATATCCCATTTTTCTAGAGAAAAGGGACCTATGGTTCACAATTGCTCCCATGGGCTTAGTAGTACCAGAAATATTTCTCCTTAGCAATGTTTTTCCTTGGATCTTTTTCACTGAGAATGGGAGTGTGTCTTCCCTTGATGTCACCTTTTCTCATTAATTTTAGTGCTTTCATATATGGTTTCACTGACTTGAAAAATCTTGAGCTTTGCCTGAGAGTCCTCCCAGTCTGCTTCCTTTGCTCACATCAGGTGAGTTTCAGTAGGTGGCTTTGTGTTATTGTCTTGGCCCCTTCAGTTTGCACACTCAAGATATGAGTAACTAACCAACAGTATGCCTAAATTTGACTAAATTAACACAGATTGAAACTTGTATCTTCAAACTGTGTTCCTGCTTTATTAGAAGGTGAAATATTGCTGCTATACACTGAACTGTCCCATAGCAAACAAATATTTCTCATTGTATGACCACACTGCAGTCAGCACTGGTGGTTGTTCTGCCTGAGTAGTTGGGTTGGAATGGTATCAGTTGTGGTTGCACACCAGAAGGTTAAATGCTCACTTTTAACTTCTTCATCAACTTATTCAATAAGTGACTACCCCGAATCACCTACAAATCTACATTTCCATTAGAGGCATCTTTGATATGGACAGATTTGCTACAGTTTGCTTTCCATCTGGAGCTCAGCTCAGCTTCCTTCAGGCCAAAGATGTGACTATTGGTGCTTCACATCCTGGGTACTTGCTCTGGCATACAGATATGCAAAAGGGATCTCTTCCTAATTTTGACCAGAAGTTGGGTTATGGAGCCAAGAAAACATTTCAGGATACAAGGTCAGTCAAAACCAGTATGTTTATGTGTATTTCTGAATTACTCAATCAGGCCTTTTCCAGAGAAAATTTGCTGCCAGTGCTGTTTAAAGACATTTTGGCCACAGCATTTTGGATAATTTGACCTGCCAGCACAGCCATATTGCACTGAAAATGTGTGAAGCTGCAAATGAGACCAAGGGAAAACTCTAGGTCTGGTCTCTTCTGTGTCTCGCAGCTGTTTTTCTTCTGCAATGGGTTTTAAGCCCATTTCCCAAATTCAGTAGGCAAAGACAGGCATTGAGTAACTGTGACAAGGAGTTGTTGCTCTGCTTCCCAATTTTTGCCACTTGTGTGCTCAGCACTGAAGTGCAAGACCATTTTGTCCTGTGAGCAGTGCTTCTGTTTCTTTGTTGCACACATTTCCCATGGTCAACTTTCCTGAGTTCTTCTGACATTTTTTTGTTTCCTACTCATCAGACTTCTTCATAATTTCTGCCTCTCACAGTACAAATGAGAAAAACAAACAAACAAAAAACCCAAAAAACTAGGAAAGTCTAGTTTTCTAAAGGAAATAAGTTAGAAGGCAATAGCTAAATGTAATAGTTCTTTTTTGTTTTCTTCATTTAATTTTTCCTGACAGCCACCTTGCTTGGCTCTCTTCCAAACTCTCTGTCCACGTTAATACAAAATGTTGCAGTTTCCTAAGGTTCAGATCAAAAGACTGAAGAATTTACATCTTTTACACCATTTCACATTTTATGACACAACTTCATTTTTTGATGGAGGAAAGCTTTCTATGACATCCTTTTAGTGTCTGCCCACCCCCTCCTTTTTTTTTTTTTTTTTTTTTCTTGTTAAACAACGTTCACAGACAGCTTTCAACTACTGAAAAAATCATTTTTTAAATTCTTGTTATGTTTTTGGGTGTTGTGGGTTTTTCTCAGTTGAAAAGACACAATTGCTTTATATCTTCTCAGCTGATGAGAAATAATAAATCTTAATTTATTGTGTTTGGAAGATACATACTTAATAAAGTTTCAAAGTTTGTAGTAATTAGTTCATTGTACTTTGTTTTGGTAGAAACATTCTTGAATATGCACTATCCCATTTTAGAAACTTTCTGGTAATGTTTGCGTACTATTTCTATTGAGAGAACAATGTGTACATCCTTATTTGGTGTTTGTAATACACATGCATGTATTAGCATGTAAATAACGCACAAAGCAGCTGAGAACTGAATATAACTGCCACAAGAATACAGATATCTGAAGATGTGGAAATGACCTGAGATGCTCACTACCGTTATAACTAGAAATTTTAAATCTGATGACAGATGCTTTCTTTCAGACAGCCTGTCTGCCAGCTTGAAATTAACTTCAAGATTTTAATATACCTACAAGAGTGAGGTCGGGCAGGTGCCAGAGCCTCAGCTGCAGCAATTGCAAAGTGAGGAAGAGTGAGTTTGTCACTTAAGAGGGCAGACTGGCTAGCATCTGCTGGGGGAAGACTTAACTTCTTCCAGTTCCCACCTAGTTTCCTACCCATTAGATTTCTCTGATGGGTAGAGGATGTTCTGATATTCTCTGATGAGCCATAGCAGGCTCCTCATGGGAAAAATTACACACGTGTAGTCTGTGTTTCCTTGGCTTCTGTTAGCTGATCTTAAAACAAGCTGGGACATATTTGCTTGCAGGAGTTGTCTGATTTGATTTGCTTTGTGCTTTTTCTTGAAAACAGGAAATTTTTAAAGCCCGTGCTTGCTTTTGCATTACAAGAAATATCAGGTCTGCTGTCAGCAGCAGTGATGACTGGAGCTAGACCTGCTTTTAGAACAGATATGGTTGTACAGCTGCCTGCGAGCAGGAGCAAAGCACAACAAGAAATCTCGTGAGGAACCTGTCTGTCTTTAATCTTTGTTTCCCGTCCTTTTTCTGGCTTAGTTCCTGGATGTAGCCCTGAGCTACTCTGCTGGGTCCAATCAGTGAATGTGTATCAATCTTACCTATCCACACTTGGCTTCCTCTAAGCTACTTACTTATATGATTCTTGGTAGAAGAGATATTTTTGTATAATTCATTCTTCTGTGGCTCCTCTCTGTGTTGAAGTTCTTACTTTGTATGGGTAAGAAGCACAGAAGTAAGCAAACACACATGCAGAAACTCTACCTATTTAAAATATTAGATATTTCTTACATCTGCCTGATCTGAACAGGCTGTGTGAACTTGCTTGAGCCATAGGCTGAATGGGGAGTGTTGGGCTCAGACCTCTGAGAAGAAACAATTAGTATTTGAGCTCCTTCTCTGTGAGAGATGTGCTGGGTCAAAGGCTGACCCCATGGCTGAAAGGTTAACACCTGAAATTTTTATGGAAAGCCTTCAAAAGACAGAGGCATCATGTGGCTCCACAGAAGTTTGGGGAATGACTGAGCAAACTGCACCCTGAACTCGCTGCTCTCCACTGTTCCTAACAATACTAATGAAATGGGATTTGTGTTCCCTTATCAGCTCTTGGAGCACAAACCCATTTTCCCTCTCTACAAAAATTTCCACTGATTTGTGATTTTTTCCTTTCAATTCATATCTTTATTGTTTGGCAGTACTGAAAAATTAGTATATTTAGAAAATATCAGAGCAGAAAGATTTGTGATTAAAACCTACAGGCAAAATCTTTGTTCATTTTTGCTTCAGGCCCTAGGTAAAAATGGAACCTCACGATAATAGCAATTATGGGTGGTTATTACTCTTGATTAAAATTAAATTAAGCTGCAGTTGTCAACTAAAAAGATTTAATTATCACATAAAAACTGTCAGCCTTTCATTTTAAACATCTGCTAGGTAAGCATGCCAGTAGCACTGATGTGGAGTATTTGCCAGATACCTCATCAACAACCACCTTTGTATCATCAGACAATTGAGACAATATGGTCTGAAATGAATCATATTTCAAATACAACTGTATCTCACACACTACATAGAGCTTAGAAGTCTTCCTTCAGGTCAGATCTAAAGAAATCCAATATTTTAGGATTGTTTAATTTTTCAGGTATAATGTTCTCTGGTGATAAGTTAAAAATGTTTTTGGGTCATACCAGTATCCAATGTACTGATGTTTGGGATCTAAAGGATTTATCTGGGTTATACCTCTTTTCCTGGCCCAGGTTTTCAATGTCCATAAATCTCTATAATCCTACTGACATCAGTTCACCAGACTGATCTCTCAGGCTGGTATTTGCAAGGATATTTACATGTTTACACATCCCTGAGCACCTCAGACTAATATGAGCCACTATCAGAACTTCTGCCTGTGCCTCCTCTGTAGCAGAGAGGAGGGTTATATTTTGGTACCAGGCATAAAAGGGCCAAGTCAGCATGTCCAGATACCTGCCTGGAGGAATCAGTAGACACAGAGATGTCCTCCATGTGATGTAGTTCTGAAACTGTGAGTACACTCAGGAGAACTCAGTCTTATTGTAATATTTGGATGCTGATTTTGGTCTCTTGAAACTACCTGTAAAGAGGGTCACACGTTTTTATGGAGTGCAAAATTTAGAAAATCTTTGGTGTACAAAACTGGAAATAAGAAGTGTCCCAGTTTTAACTGGCACACTTTGACAACTTAGGAAAGAAACTTAATTAGCTTTTTGACAAAATAGATTTTAAAATTTAATACAGCACTGGTTTCTTTGCTTATTACCAACATGCAAAGAAAGTACAAAGGGAATTAATTAAAGACATTGAGCAGTCATTAGGAGTTACTGTGCTTCAACACTGAGCTCCTTGTCAGGGCTCAGCAAGAACTGACCTCAGTCAGCAAGATGGTGGTCATGTGGGAATGGCTTTTGCATGTTTTTTGAAAGCAATTTGTGATTTCTACTGCTCCCAGAGCTTAACATTCTGTCTGCTATGCTTTCTTTGAGATATCAAGTTTGTAATATACACTATTTTATATTAAAATTTTGGAAAAAAATCCAGGGCAGTGGAATGAATAATCTTATTTAATAATTTGATTGGTTAAAATTTCTTGGGAAAATCTTGGCTCATGTATTGCAACTCTCCATTACTAATTTTAATGTGGAAATCTAGTTATTAATACTTCTGTGGGGATCTGAAGCAAGGATATTTACTCCCAGAGAAGAAATCTGCCATCAAACAAACCTCCTTATTTTAGTGCTGGACATTCAAGTTAATGCCTCTTGTTTAGCTGAAAATGTTCAGATGGAATGCGTAATGTGATATGTAATGTGATTATTCATTGATGTGCAGAGTGTTTAGTCCAACTTCATGGTGTATTATTACTATTGGTATTATTATGTTTTATTAGATGACTGTTTTCAGTATGCCTGACATTTAAAGACTTACAAATCTCTTCACTAAAAGCTTTGACCTAAAAACAGCCCATACAGGCTGTCAGTGATCTGCCATCTCTCAGGGGAGACAAAACCTCAGCAGTGAGATGACTCAGGCATCCAGCTCAGCAAGAAAAGGTAGCATCTGCCTATGGTTTGTACTTTTTCAGTCAACAGATATTTCTTAGAATGTTGGGTTTTTAGGATTTTCTTCCATAGTCTGGAGGGGGGGAAAAATAGATGTTTCTGTGCTTCTTCTTGAAGTGGAAAATATAAGGAATAAAAAAGTTGGAGAGTGCAGGTGAGATGCTTTTTTCTAGGAAACTAATATCTCAGATAATGATTACTGACCTTTCTACCTTCTATCTACATGGGATGATAATTCTGTCTGATTTTGAACTTCCCCTGAAAATTTCAGGGCTGCTTCCATGGCAGATTTCAATCTCTTGCTTAGGATTCTCACTCCAGGATTCACTCACAGTCCTTATCTCACCCTTTCTGTACTGGAAAAAACCAACATCAAATACTTCCAGTGGAGTAGGAATCCAGTGGATTTCCAGAGACCTACTGTCATCTTTTCCCTGTCAACTTTTGCTCTCTAGACTGTTACGTGTCTCATGTCTCTTGGCTGCATGAATACTGTCATACGTGTTTTCTACAGGAGGGAAGGTTCACCACTCCTTTCACACACAGCTCCATGAAAACTAAATGACTTCATCTTAAGCACTCAGAATCTGGCTTTATAGGTTAATTTGCAGCTGAAACGCTCATATCTCAATTTTCAACCCAGACAGACACTGCTTTTTATTATTTATGTTTTATACCACCTTTCGAGAGAGAAAATTAAAATCATTATTCTTTTCTCTTTAAAAGAAAATGCAGAGTGAAGCGCTGCCTTCTGCATTAACCCAAAGTGCACAACTCTATCTGTATCATCAGGTGGGGTTTTTTTCAGTTCAAAGGTTAATATTTTTTCTAATCTCTCTTCCAATTGACTATTATATGATGTAGAAAACTCCATATGTTTAATCCCAACTCTCAGTTCTTCTTGCCATGAATGTTGTATGAATTTGGCTGCTGCTTTCCAAGCAAAGAGAGCATCTTGCTGAATATATTTTGTCACATTCCAGGTCTCTCCTGTCTATCCTCATGGTGATATTAAATTAAATAAACTTGAATAAACTTATGAGCTTCACTAGAGTAAGGGCAATGTGTCTATTAAATTGTTCTTTGCAATATGAGAGCTAAAGAAATGCAGTTAGTTCCAATATAAAATTATGATTACTGCTGGGATGGAAGTGAAATGCACTTTCAAAGCAGGGAGAAAATAACCAGAAGAGATACAATCTCTGAAACTGTTATAAATTAACATATTGTACTAAACCAAAATTAGGTATAATTGTAGCACTTAATATAACCTGTAAAGAGATATTTTAATGAGCTCAGTTCAAATACTCCTGACAAAGAATGAGATTTTTTTTTTCTGTTCTATTTCAAAATGTAATTTCAGGCCTTGAAATATTATTTTTGAATGCTAACAATATAATATGTAGTTGAAGTTTGATGTTTTCAAGGACAAAATCATCCTATTTTGGCCTCATATGGTTACTTTTCCACATATTTCTCTGCATGGGGACAGATTGTAGCCCAGCCAAATAAGACATGTTTTGCACAACAGAGAAAGTGTTTTCATTTTTGTTATCTTGTGCTGTAAACCCCCCTAAATAATTCATCATACTTCGGATACTAAAACCAATAGATTTTGAAATACTAATTACTTAATAGCTTCTTTTTTGACAGGGTAGTAGGCATATAAAGTTCTTTTAAAATCTGGATTAAAATGCCTGGTGAGGAAGTCTATTGATCTATTTTTACTATGAAAGCTTAATTAGTGCAAAAAAAAAAAAAAANAGAATCATGAATGACTTTAAATATAATTTTTAGTTTTGATTAATACAGATTATTATTTTTTTATCTACTGTGTCTGGTTTCTTTCTCCCTGAATATTTACAGTTAGTTCCCTGCTGGATGTATACATACCTCTGTATGCCTTGTTCCACTACTGGTCTGTGAGTAAGTACTCCTGATCAAACAATTCTGTTCAATTTTGTAATTCAGGTGTATTTTTAAAGTCACTGTTCAGGGGGTTCTTTACTGCTGAGGAATTTGCACAGTCAAATTTTGTAGTCTGTTTTTTTCATCATGGGAGTAACCTAAGATGATATTTGCCCCGAACACCAACTTGGTCTTGGGAAAAACAGAAAAAGAACCGTAGTGAGGTCTTTGTGAGCATTAAATGTAATTTCTGCCTTTTCTGTAGCAAGTTGCATATCTGTACAAATAAATCAGCAATACGGTGGAAAGAAAACAGATATTATTGTGCAAATACCACCACTCCTTAGAAAAGCATTATAGCAGAATAGAACTATATGAGATTTGAATCGAGTGGACTAGTGGTGAACTCCCTTGTGCAAACTAAGTCTATGAAATTGCATAAGGTCAAACAGAAGAATCCATTTAGGAGGTTATTTAATTAAAGTTTCATCACTGAGGTCCACAAGTTTCAGTAAATAATAAGTAAAGTTATGCACCCTCAGGAGTGTAACACACACCTTCAGCAGTCAACTTTCCAGTAGAAATGATCTCCACACAAATTGCTTTCTAGATATCATTAGTAGAATATTGGATGGTACATTTATTATTCTGTGGGAGTCTGCATATCTCCAAGGAAGGCAGCTCTTGCTAAACAGTGGATATTTATGTGGAAACAATCCAATATGTGTAATAGTCAGGAGATCTTGTGCCATAGTTAATGAAAACTTCTCTTTCTTAAAGGCCAATCTAAAGCACAAACACTTTGGTAGGTTTTTTTCTCAAATAAAGGTATTCCCAACAAATAATAAAGGTATTTCTGGGCTTTAATATTTATATATTTATTACAAAGATGAAGTTGAGAAATTATTAAAGAACTTTATTTGTAGTTGGAAAGCCTTTAGTTAAGTAATCTTCCCTGTACCCTACCACAGGTGTATCAAAGGCTTTTTCAGCATCAGAGAGTACAGCTGCAGTAATTTTTTTACCATGTTCTCTGATGTCTTTAGTAGATTTTTGTATTTTCAGTGGTTGACACTTTCAATCAAAAAACAGCCCAAAGACCTTTTGCTTTCATTATACCTTTGCAGATGGATACTCCTGCAGAAGTTTACTCAAAATACATTATGAGCACAGTCAGTAGCTTAATGTATTTCTGATTAGAGATCCTCTGATCTTCAGCTGTTCAGATCATTACAGTTACTATCTAGATATGTACATGAAAACATGAAGAAGCGTTTCTGTTATTTGTACAGTTTTTAATATTTAAACATGGAAGTTCAGAGGCTGCAGTGTCACTCATTAGGTTTGTATGGTAGTCTCTTTTTTTCTGAAGCATGAAAAAATTTTCAAATTTCAAAATTTTCAGTAGTGAGAAGCTTGGTAGCTACCACAGGGGAGCTCAGGGGGCCTGTGCTGAGCTCCAGATCTATAAAGGGCAGGCCAGACAGGTGTCTCATCTCACCAGGCTGTTATGCTTGATGGGGTGTGTGTGTCATGCAGTTTGGTGTGCATGTGCATACTTGTTGCATGGCCAGATGTGTGCTACTTGCCTAATGGACTTTTGTCTGTCATGAACTAGATAAATTTTTAGTTATAGTCAAATACGTGAAAGGTTGAAATACTAAGTGATTAGCTGAATTAGTGTTAACAAAAATGAAGAAAGATATACCAGACTTATTCCCAGTTCAAGGGGAATTATCATCAGAGTTAACATTTAGGAAGGTGGATCAGAGTAAAAAGGGGGGAAAGTAATAGCACATTCAGCATTGCTTCTAGACATTAGCTGTTAGAATCCTTAATAACATTGAGAAAAGCTCCAAGAATTACTAAAATAAACATTTAAAATATTCTTCCAGAAAGTGAAAAGTTGTTAACTGGTAATGAGAAGAATTTGCTGTTGTAATGTCCTTGCAGAAGTGGCATGAGATCTAAGAATTTGAAAGTGTGAACTAGGAAGTGCGAACTTCAAAAATGTTTTAAAATTATCACTGTTTTTTAGAATGAAGGGGTCATGTGTTTGAAATATCATATTAAGAATTAAGGAAGAAAAAGCAGAAATGTCTGACATTTATGTAAGAAAACATTACTGAGTTTAATGTTGATGTGCTTGATTTCAGCACCTAAAACTTCTGTGGCTTGATTCTCTATATTCTCATCCCCCAACAGCCGATGGGAAGCACTGCCAAGGAACTTGTGAGGCTCAGCCTAAGCTATCTGGGAAAGAGGAAACATAGAATAGAATCATTTAGGTTGGAAAAGACCTTTAAGATCATCAAGTTCAGCTGTTAACCCACCACTGCAAAGTCCACCACAAAATCGTGTCCCCAGGTGCCACGTCTACGTGTTTTTTAGACACCTCCAATGAATAGTCGCGACATTTGAATGCAGCTTCTTGTTGCTGATGCCATACTGGGGTTCCAGAAACTTTGCTTCTGTTTAGTCAGTGATCTTAGGAATTAATATTTTGCGCAATCTCAATATATGTTTTAGTCACTTAGAGAATAATCACAAAAAAAAACCCCTGCTTTGCTTAGAAATGCATTTTTTGATTTTCAACAGCATCCACTCTCTGCTTTGTCCCATTCTGGAGTTTAAAATGACCTTTGGTTGCATTGTTCCTTACTGCTTCCCTTATTTCCTAAATTACTGTCATTTGTCAATCTGCAAGTTTTTCTCTAGTTATCCTAAAGAATAGAGAGTCCAACCCCCAAATACAGACCAGGTTTTATTTATCTGACTTTCAGGTTACTTCTGCCTACATTTTTCTAATTATATCTATTTATCCGGAAAGCCTCACTATGTTTTAACCATATTTATAAAACCTAAATTTGAATTGAAAATGTCTCAAACCCCCAGGTTTTTAAGGAGGGCATGAATATAAACACTTCCCAAACCTGGTAGCTGCTTCTGAATCAGTTATGTACTGATACAGATGTATCATCCACATGACGTTTTCTATTCCCTTGATGCTGCCATGGATAAGATTGCCTTCCTTAGTGCTGTTCTACACTTCATAGAGCAAAAGTATCCTAAAAATATTAGCAGAAAATCTGGGCTAAGTACAAAACTGATATAGCTTTTTTTTCTCTCAAGCTTCTAATAAAATCCTTCTAATATGTTTACATACAACTTTCCTTGCTACTGTATGTTATCACAGCACTAATCACTATTTCCCTAAATTTCATTACTTATGTTGGCATTGGGAGGAAGTGAAAATTCTTGTTAATGTAGGTTGAAAGATTACAGCTTAATAAACTCTGAAGAGTTTATAGCTTAAAGGCGAGAAACAAAGCACAGGGAGAAGGGGACTCTCTGAAGTGTCCTGTTCTGTGATTGTTGATGTCTTTATCTGAAATATTTTTTCTTTTAGTTTGCTGAGTCTGGTCTGTAAAGACAAAAGTAGAAGAGGAAAGATAAAGGTGATAACTACAAAAGATGGAAAGCTAAAGACAAAACAAAGAAGGGTATTGCAGGCAATGAGGGGAGCTTTACAGAAGGCTCTTCAGAAGGGATGAAAAAGGTTGCCTTCCTTCAAGTAGATGGAATATAAGGAAGTGTGATCCCAGAGTCTGCTTACACTCAGGTTTAGGTGTAAATTAGAGAGAAAGAGTTCAGATAACTTAAATTCAGAATTTCATGCATGTCTCTCAGATTACTGCCACTGTTAAATCAGCTGTTCTATAACAGCTGAGGTTTTACATGTATCCTCAATAACACAACACTGAAATAGGTCTTAGAAAATGGAGTTTAGAAATTATGAAAAATATATTTTACTATTTTCACTTTTTTTTACTGATTTGAGTTTAGCTTTTCCAAAAGGTGAGGCAAATAGGAGTTGGCAGAAAATGGGACACAAGTCCAAGTTTTTTACTTTTGCTTACCATTTTATAGAACTCCCACATTAATGACTTTTCTGAAGTAGATTTTTGAATTACAGAAATACTTTCACTTCTTTGCCTTTTTATAATTATTGATAGGGACTACTTCATCTTACCTCTGTACTTAGCACATACTTCAGCTGTAACTTGTGATCTGTACAGGTAACTTGGGGAGTTTGCTCTTCAGGCAGAGTACCTCTCTAGCTCACTTTAAAGATGGAGATATTAAAATTTGACCTTCCTTTTAGGTTTTTCCTTTTCATTCTTTTTTGAATAAACAATAGCTTGGTTCTTCTTTAAATGCTGTTTAACTTAAAAGCTCCTGAAATCCTCAAGAAAAAACACCAAGCAGAAAAAGATAGTGAAAGAAAGGGAAATAATATCAAGACAAATATTCAGACTTCAGCTTTTTTCTTTTGCTGAAGGAAAAATATGAAAAACTCTTTATTTCAAAAGCAAAACAGCTTTAAATTGACATGCAGTTGTACAATATGCCAGTTAAGTAATGGAAGATATCTTTCTTTATCATGAAACTGTGGAACCCTAGGTATAGTTACTTTTCTGGGACAAGGACTACTCTGATCTGAGCCTGTTTTTTATCACAACTAATGTATTGCTGCTCCAAAGTTTGATCTCAGTGAATCAAATATTTCTGTTCTACCTTCTGGCATGCAAAGCCTTTCTTTCTCCCCTACTTCAGTGAGACTGCAGCCCTAGCACAGAAACATATAGTCTTCAGAGGAAAGATGAATTACTGCCACTGTTGTCCATATGCAGCAAAGACAGGATACAAACTCTCCTTAGTACTTCAGAGGTTCCTGAAAGGGAAAGGGGAACATTAAAGTAGATATTTTAAATAAATTTCTTTGCCTTGATTTAGATTCAGACTTGCACACTCGTACGGGGCCAGTGTTTTTCCACATGAGGAGTACAAACAGAACAGGATAATTTGGAGTGCAGGGTGCTGCTCTACTTTTTCTAGATGTATCTGAAGATGGTTGACAGAAAGGAAAAATGGTTTATGGCTAATTATCCCTTTGGTCTCAGCAGGATGGACCTTTCAGGAAGCTCTGTGCAGGCAGTGAAGTCCCTCAGGGTGTTCTGTCCCAGTGTGGGTCACCCACGGCCACAGCCCCAGGAGGATCCTGCATGGGATCCTTATATAGGTGAATCTACTTCCAAACTCCAGGGAGTGCTGCTGATAAAGCTGCTGTTTATGTTCTCCCCAAAGGCATTATTTGTTGAAAAGCAATTAGTAGATGCAGTCTTCTGCTGCTTTATGTTCATTCTGTGATAAAGCTGCTGATAAAGATTAGATACCAGCATATCATGCTTCAGTCAAAATAAAATGGTTCTTAATTTGAACAACAGATCTCCACAGGCTGTCCCTGCTGACCCTTCCAGCTACGTATCTGCAATATTTTGAAGCTCTTAAGTTGAACCTTATAAAAATAACATTGCTGGTATGAAAATGCTTTCATCCCTCATGATGCCCTCAAGATATGTTTCAGCTTTCTTTGTAATCTTTGATTTTTTTAAAAATCTTGTTGAAGAAGGAGCACATGAGAGGGAACATAGTAGTGGGGAAAAAAAAAAAAAAACAACCAGGAAAACAATCAACCAATACTTTTAAATATAAGAAACATGTTTGCCTCTGATTTTCCAAGATATTTTGCATTGGTCTGGTTGAAATTAGTGATAACATCTCTAGTACACAGAATGGGATCAGAGTTCACTTCAGCACTGAGTGCTTTTGAGACTCCTTTTCCATTGCTACTTAGCAGTGACCTTCATTTTCCTTTCCCTGACTTAGTAAACAGCTTTGGAAATACTTGTTAAAAGCAGAACACAGACTTCCAGTTGGAAAGTGTAGAAAGAGGCAGCCAGACCACCTGCCATTGCTTAAATTGCTGTGACTATTAGGTTAATTTTAATTCACTTAAGTTCAGTCCATGTCTGTTTTCCTTTTTGCAGCAGCCGAAGCAGGTGGAGACTATTATTAGTATAATTGGATGTATCTTAGCAATGTGTGAAGCAGAGCAGACTGTGGAGGAGGAGGGCATCACATGCTGGGGTAGGTAGGTACAAGTACATTGCCCTTGTATAATGTGGTGATTTTAATGGTGCTAACACTGATCAAACCCTGAAATACATAGAAGGGAGGCAGTTTTATTGTTGTGAATGTTAAAATGTGAGCTTTATAGTAGTGAGTCCTCACACTGGCTTATGATAGACAACTTTTTCTCTGGAAACATTTGTAAAGCTTCAAAGCTACTCTGAAACCTCGGTCTCTTTGAAGTCCAGCAGCATTTTGGCAGGGTCGTCAATGTTAATAGGTTTCCTGTTGAGCTTCCCCTGCAGAGGTGCCGGGAAACACCTTCATTTTGCTTGCCACCCAAGAGTCTCACTGAAACCGACACAAAAACCTAACCAATGTGTCTCTTGTTGGTTTGCATTAAATTATGTAGGTCAAGAAAAAGGAGTGTAACACATTTTTAAAGGTGTTCATTTTCCCTGTCTGTTCTGTGGTTTCCATCACTGTGCTCTTCTGGAGGAGGCCCTACTTGTACAGTATTTGATGTCTTGTATTGCTGTTGTCAGGGCTTGACAAATTATGCAGAATATTAATAGATTTGTAAGACTTTTAAATTGAACAAGATCATTTTCACAGGAATTCCTAAGAGTATGATGGATACCTTTAGTAATTTTGTTTTTGCAGTTAGGTTTGCTATGTTTATTCACTCCTCTGGTTTTGTCTGTTTACACACAATAGAGAGAAGGATATCACATTTTTTAAATCCTATTGAGCTTACAGTTATTCAAAGGAAATCTTTAAAAGTCATAGACATTAATTCAGCAGCTTTAACCAGTGTTTCATTAAATTAATATTTAGACACAATAAGGTTTATGCTACTTTATGCTAATGAAAGCTATGTGGACTCAATAAGTTGCTAATCATAATATCAAATATGACAGTAGAAACAGTATGGACCTGAAAATTGAAGAGCTTAGTGTTTATTTATTGAATAATGAGTTGATTTAACTACTAATTTCCCTTTATATTTAAGTACTTTCAATGTTCTGAAATTCTCTATTAGAATGATGACTGTATCTTTAGTTGTAATCAAGTAAATTAGAAAGCAAGAACCAGTTTGTCACAGATCCTTTGAACACAGCCAAAAAAATCCCTCTACTCTCTCATCACATATAGAAAATGAACTTTTTCTCCTATAGAAGGAAATTCTAAGTATCTAGGTTAAAGGGAAGAGAATAGTTACTGAAGAATAGTGATAACCCCAAGGGTGTACTCTGAGAAGTTCCTCTCTTTTCCTAAGAGACCATAACCATGTGCTTTTGTTTGAAACACCACTTTTCACACCCAGAAACATTTCTTAGCCCAGGATGGCTCCAATCAATGAATGTAAATCAGACAGATGTATTTGGAATAGATCTCCAGTGGGAGAAGATCAGCACAAATCCATGGATTCATAGGAACTACACCTTGGAGTCTGTCCCATTACTCTTCACGGCAACAGCAAACACAATTTATGCTGGGCTGGATTTGATTCCATGGGACTTGCTTAATGCAGGTCTCTGTTCCCTCTTGCCATATACCAAACTCTTGAATTGATTGATATTATCACAGGACACTAGAAATATTATTCTGCAGGCATTGTAAAACCCCCTCCCCAAACTTAGGAGCCCTATTAAATTGTATACTTTTCCCAGCTGAAAACTCTGCTACTCGTTTTCTTTTTTTTTTTTTTTCCCCAACTTTATTGTAGAGTGACGTAGATTTCCTCTAGTAACTCTGTTGTAACATCAAAATAACCAGTTTCTGTTGTAAGGTTAACATTTTTATAGTTTCAAGTTTCCTACCCATTTTTATAGATAGTGTTTGTCATGTTAAATTGGAGAAAAACAGTGCAGTGCTTATGTTAATTTTACTAACATAAACAATTTTATTAATTTTTTAAAAAATATTTTCATTAGTCCTTTTCTACCATGCCAGGGAACCTTTGCTCAGAAAAATTCAAACTGGTCTATGGATAAATAAGTAATAATGGCTGTTAAAAAAAAGAAAACAGTATTTTATCTCATAGATAAAATCATAGACAATATCTTCATATTATCTGAATATAAATTGGTAGAACATTTGGCTTTTCATAACCTTAAAGTTGGGATAAATGTTTTCAGCAGGAATCAGTCTTGTGGGAAAAGACAACTATAAACTTCATCCTGACCTCCCAGCCCTCATGCTGATCTCAACTCTGAAATTCTTGGCCAGGAGAAGCATGCGTAATGGTTTTTGATTTTGGGGACTTGGGATATGATTCTTTCTTTCCCAGAAGTTTTATATCATCTTACTGAGGGTGACCCATGAGCAGATATCTAGGTGCAACACTTTAGGAGAGCTTTTGAAGGCCTTGTATGAAGTTATAAGTGTGTGGAGCTTGTCTTTGAAACTTTAGTGAATTTAATTTCTATCATTTACCAATTAAAGGAAATTCCTTACAAAAACATTTGAAAAGCCATTGGTTATAAACTCAAACCAGCATATGAACCAAAGGAAACATTATGGTGTTATTGTTTCTTTCCCGTTTACTTTCCGCAGGCTCGGTAGTTCTTTTTAAAAAAAATTATATTTCTGTGTGTCTACAATTAGTCTTAATCTTTTAATCTGTTAACTCTGTAATTTTTCCCTCCCCCCTATCTCTCCTTCCTCTTGCCTTTCCAGGCTATGTTGTAAAATTCATAAAGACGGTAAATTAAAAATAGATTCATGTGTTTTGTACTTGAGCTGAAGACTTTAGCTATGACAATTCACTTAATGTGAAAGATGTTAAATATTTTTATCAATGAGTGTCATATTCCTCCCTCTCCCACTTGCTCTCTTTCAGCCAAGTGAAACTGTTTTCTTCAGTTTAAATATGTGAAACCAGTATTTCTGGACACACATGCACATTATTTGAAAAACAACCCTCTAGTGCATTGCCTTTCTATAGAGGTAAGAAAATAACGTAAGATTCATAAAGGAAATTCTATTTCAAACTTTGTCTTGAGGTTTTTCTGTCAATGGATTAATGCCCTGACTACCCTACACTCTTCCCATGCCCCTCTAATAACTGATCTTAATCTTAATTTTAACAACTAGCAAAATTTATGATGGTTCCAGCTGAGTTCCCGCATTTGTAGCCTTCATAAAAGCGCCAATCAATTAGGAATAGGCAAATCTTTATCTTCCAGCAAAGGCCTGATCTGAGCTGAACTGTGCTGGGAAATGTGAAATCAGCTTAGTCTTCCCCTGGCATCTTGCCTCAGCCACTGTGCTTTTCTGGGAGAGTTCTCCAGGACTTTAACATGTTGGTGAGCAGACCAGAGCAATACCCCTATTTATGTGAATGCTAAATGCACGTGCATAGTGTTGAGGCAAACATATCAAAAGCTTTAAAAGAGGTATTGTGTGAGAGCTTTTGAGAAACATGATATCTAATAATTTTTTTTCTGTTTTCTCCACGGTCTTTTTGTAACTACTGACTTTGTCCATCTGTAAGGCAGACATAAAGCTGAAGGGTTTTGCAGAACATGACAGTATGTCCTGGGGGACAACAGTGTGTGCCTCACTCTCCCTATTATATGGAAACATCTCCTGGCCCCTGGTGTTTACAATTGCAGTGATAAATTGCCTATTTTTATAACCACTTTTTTAATGAATATTTCATTTTATGCAAAGCACTTGTCCTGCTGAAAGCAAAAGCAACTATTCCGTATTTTTAGCTTTGGTTGCTAAAAGATAAGTTCAGTTGTTTCAGATACTTGACATAAGAATGCTAATTTATGCCAGTCTTTTAGCCATGGGATTGATCTGCAAACTCATTTTGTTATAAAACTTTACCTTGTCTTTAGATGTCAGAAACATTTTCCATGCTTCTCTTTCACAGAGTTCTGCATTTTAATGAGTAACTTTAACAAGTATTGTGGGGTTCCTGTATCACTTTTCTACATTAGAAGATATAAAGGATGAACAGGGTTAGACATACCTGGGTGGTCTTTTTTGGATTTTAATTACCTAAATTATATTGGTCATAGTTTTGTCACTTTTTATATTTATTTTTTAAAAACTTTTGATTGTTTCCCTGATATAGTCACAGATCAAATGAAGGGAATTAATTAATGGATCAATGCAGTAATTTGCAAGGAATCAAAATCAGTTTTAAAACTAATGGTTATCAAAAAGTGTTATTAAAATCTGTCATGTTGTGGTGGTGAGTAATCTCCACTGGTAGCCACATTGAACACAGATTACTTTTCAGTATGGACAAGTAAGAGAGTGAGTCCTACAAGCTCCATCTATGGAAGAAATTGGTTGGTGCTGGATCTGAAAGTCAGAGTTGTCTTCATATAGCTCAATAGTTTTTGATTATATGGGCTATAATAGTAAAGAATGGAAAATTGGCTGTAATTTCATAAAAGTTCATAACTCTTGGATTTGTGGTATTCCTATGAGGACAAAAAATGGGAATGAACAATTTGAATCTGTGAGCCTTTGTCACTCTGCTAATTATTTAATAAGAGCCATGTCTGGCAGCTGAGACTGGTGTTACTCGGTTGGCCCATCCTTCCCAGAGTTTTCAGTGTTCCACAACACAAACAGGTGAGTGCAGACATTGCTAGCAAGTTCATGTACACAGTGTTTTGATGGTTCTTGATATACATCAGTAGCACCCCTTACCCAGGGTTATTGATCCAAGCATATTAATCCATACATTAGGCTTCAAAGAACCTTATTCTCATTAGTGAGAATCTTTGGCAGGTTAAATGAGGTGCTAAGAACAGAAGCCCAGCCTGGTTTCCAGTGTAACATGTCAAGATCTACTTATAGCTCGTCTCCTTCATACATCAGTCACCAGGTCTCAACCTGAGACTTGTGGTCCCCTGTGTCTGCGGGGCCTCCCAGAGTGATGGTGTCCATAAAGAAAAGCCAATTCTTTATGGGTCATGTGAAATCAGTATTAATTTCAGGTACACGTGCCTTGACATTTTCTAACTGAGAGATATGTACAGATACACAAGGAGAAGAAAGATAGGGAACATAAATAAGGGATATGTACTGGTTTGGCCCTTTAAGGCACCAGAGGACTTTTCCATAGAAGTGCACTAAACAAAAATTAGATTTCCCCTTTTCCCATCCTTTGTGATTAAAGTCTGGCATCTGGGTTGTTCATACACATTAAAAATGTGTCCACCAAATTCCCAGATTGGACTCATATTTGCAGTGCAGGTTCCAAGTCTGGTACTGAATAAATCATTGCAGTTATTTTTTAAATAGTACCAAGAGCAGAGTCCTTCATTCTTCTAAAAAAATAAGTTGTCTCTTTGTCTCTTGTGAAAGTTACCAACCAGAACATTAAAGAAATGGTGCAAATGTGATGTGTTGAGGGAGGTCAGTCTCTGTGTTTGAGGGTAGGAGGAAGGTTTGGGGGTGAATTTATTCCAGAATCCACATTAGCAGAAATAAACCCACATTCTTTTCCTTTGGGATTTCAAAGTGTTTCAGAGGTTGTTTTGCCAGTGGTAATTTCTGACTCATATTCACTAAGGGAAGGAGAGGAAAGATAAGAAGAGTACACTGAGAATAAAGATGATTTCTATTTCTGTCAAGTGCCAGCAGTGGGAGTCTTTTAAATTTATTTTTTTAACAATTCTATCTGTATAAATTAGCTGGGATGTCTTAAGCAATGAACCTTTTTTTCTTTTTATCTCACTTTTTAATTCACTCCTTGCACTGTCAATGCTTAAACTGTAATTTAGGTTAAATAGTGAACAGAAAGGAGGGATATAAACCCTTTTCTTAAGTATGTTTCATGATTCCTGCTACATTTACCAAAGGCAGTTCTATAAACCTACCCATTTTGGCAACAGACAAGTCCTTTTAAGTTTTCTTTTGTTGGAAGTATTTATGTTGAATCCTGAATAGGATCAATAAATGTATTTTTAATGCGCAGGAGGTTTCTTTTTATTTAAGCAGCAGAATCTTAAAATATTTAGCATCCTTTCCATTCTCTGGTGAAATGTTCTTCTGTTTCTTAGCAGTACACATTGACCTTGCTATTATTGCAGACAGTATTTCTGTTTTGTTTCATAGCAGGAGCACTGAAAAGAGATAGCTGCTTATTAAACCTATCTGTTGTGGAAGCATAAAAAAGTAATGTTAATATACAGCTGGTTCTACAGGTCAGATCTTTACAGGGAATACCTTAGAGAATAGCTAGTATCAACAACACTGTTTTGAATTGAATCAGGTGAGCGTTTGACCCTCCTTTTAAATGAATTTACACAACACTAGCAAAAAGCCTCTCTCTGAAGATTTCCTTGAAGACTTCCAGGGAACACCACATGGGTGGGATACTTAAGGTCTTGTTCTGCAAACCCTCCTTTGTGGAAATAATCCCATTAAGGCCGATCACTCTTATTATTGGGTTTAAGCCTCGGTATCTGATCACATGAATGAAGCAGCCAGGACTGTACTCTTGAATCTGAAGAGTGAAGAATTATCACAGTATAAGGTCCATAATAGAAAGTCTAAGCTTTCCTTTACCCTTCCAATGAAAGTTTTATTTAGCAAAATATGGGGGATTTTACACTGTTTTGCTGCTGGCATTTCTTTGTTGATGAGCAGGAAGCATCTGATCTCGTTCATGGTTAGAGCTGTAAGGAACATTGCTGTTTCCTCCATTATTTTCCTGCCATTTGCTAGTTCATAGTATGAGCTGAGATTCACATATTCAGGTGACTAAAATCTGTGTTTATTATTTCTCTGGGACAACCAGAAAGAATGAGTAGTAGAGAAAGCAAAGTATATTTATTGTTCTTAAATGCAGCAAAACAGTTGCTAACTGCCAAGGTTTTCAGACGTGATCAGCAGAAGTTTGTAGCCAGAGGGTCTGATGAATTTTAGAAACTTATGAAAATGTATGCACAAAGTTTGAAAAAAAACCCCAAAACTTTCTGAACGTGTCTACTGTATCAGTACAGCCTGACATTGAAAAATTCACCTCATGCCAGAAAGTATACTTCCAAAATTGTCTTGTTAGGAGCTTCTCTGCAAAAAGCTACAATTGACTTCTTCGAAATATTATAACAAATAACTAACAAGACACCACAGTCCTGCTGGGACTTGACCCAAGACCTGCTGAACTGAATTGACATTTTTCAGAGACTCCAAAGGCAGAAGGAAACATTGCATCACCTAAACTTCCTGTGTAGGCCAGTCAAAGGACTTCACTCTTAATTCTCTCCTGGAACAACTGAGGTGCATTTGTACTGAAATACAGCTTTTGCAGAGAAGCTGCAGATATTACTTTCTTTGTTTCTTTCTTTCTGTCATAATTCTCAGCTTCAGTATTCATGGCAGATGTGGATTAGGTGATATTATATTACTGCTTTGTACTTTTATAAAGCAATGCTCTCTACAGCAATTCACTGGAGTGAATTCCTTATTTATGCCTGCTGTAATGGTAATATTAGCTTCAGTGGGACCTCCATACAGCTGGTGTCATTCTGCAGGGGTCTTTTGACCTCAGCACTACAGTGATTTTTACAAATCAGTATTTGGTCTGTCCCAGATAAGAATAATAGCAGAGTTCCAATATTTCAAGTGTCACTTGAGAAAACACCATGAGTGGAGGGGTTTTCCCCCTTTTTTATTGTTACTTTTGTCTGCCATTCGTAAAGCTTAAGCAAAGGAATCTTAAATCTCTCTCATGCCCTGATATTGCTGTGCAGTAATCTCTGGGTTTGTTTGTTTTTTTTCTTTTTTAGCACTACAATAAGCTGTACATCACTTTTCCTGATGATAAGGATGACTATGACTGTGTGTTGTAGTAAAAAAGGAATTACATATGGCAGAGCTAGATTTACAGTGAGATAGATATTGCCCTGTAGTCTGTTTGGGTGGATACTCAGCTATGAGCCTGAAGATCAATTGATCCCAGAAAAGGATTGTGAAGCTGGAGTGATCTCTTCCAGTCTCAGAGCCCTGCTGTAAGTCCTGGGGGGGCGAGGGTAGTTGGTGCTCAGAAATAACACTGTGTTTTCCATTAAGAAGTGCTTCCAGGGGTCTCACAATGTCGAGTATCCACCAGTCCCAGTGCTGCCCTGTCTGATGGTTGGTTATTGTCAGAACCAGTGAAGTTTTTGATCTCCCACATAAAGAATATATTGAATATAGTCTATTCCTTTCAGTCTGTGACACATCCAGACTGAGGAACTTTGCTGAGTAATGTGAATTGCTGTTAATCTGAACATTGAGATGCCTGAGTATGTACCAGAAAATCACATCTCTGTCTTGGTTGGTAACCTGTTTGTTTCTAAAAAGCATACTAGTTATTAAAAAATGCTGAGTATCTTTTCAGTTGCTTTAGCTGTAATGTTAAACATCTCTATCTCTTCCTTGGCAATGGGATTTGCCAGTTCCAAGTAATTTAGAAGATGGCTTGCAGTGCTCAATGTGATGGGCAGAGGAATAGTTCCATCCAGCAGCAGGTGAGTCCCCTTTGTGCCATGGAGATTGAAAGGAGTTATTCAGACTGTTCACCAAAGAAGAAACTCCTGAGATTGTGTATTTGTCTTTCCAGAGCACCTAGGTTTGCCTCAAACTGCTCTGGTAATTGATGGATTAATAGCAATACTCCTGGTCTTCAAGGTATTTTCATATATACATGCAGGCACGGTGAAAGTTTTGTGGGCAACCTTCAAACAAGAAAATAATTTTTTTTTTTTCTTTAACAGCATATACAGTTTAGTAGAGTCACAAGGAAGGCAGTTTAGCAGTTCTATTGTCTGATGCCATTTTCCCTGCAACAGCATTAAATCTATTTCTTAAAAATAACAATTTTCCACATTAAAAACACTGTGGTTGGAGTACCTGGATTCTTTTTCTGCTGAACTGAACTATTTAATCAGAAAAAGGTAAGACGTTGCTGTCTAGGAAATTGTAAAGCCCATTACTACAATTCAATTTAAGCAAATTTCAAACTGAAATAGTCTTTTGTCGAGCCATGTATTGAAACAGGTTTTGAAAATGGAAAATATCCTTTCAAAATATTTGAAATGTCTGTCTGATTCAGGCTCTCTGACAGATTTGACTTGAATTCATTAAAAATTTCAGTGATATTAAAACAGTTTTCAAGAGAGTAAATGATTTTTGTGGAAAAGTTCTTACAGCTCTCTTGACCTGCTTAAATTGCCAGGTCTGTAGGGAGAGAGAAGCTTGTGCTGAGTAAAGACAGCAAATCTCGGCTGGTGCCTGAAGGAGTAATATGGTATAAATAATAAATGAGAGTATCTGCTTTGATTTTACTGTACAGAATACCTACGAAGGTGTTGCATTTCAAGGAGCATTGGCCCTTCTGTGCCAGCAGTTCCTCACTGGTATAGAGCACTGGCCTTGCTCATCCTACTGTAACCTGAGATATAGTAAGCTATGTAAGCAAGGTTAGAAAGCCAGTTCCTGGATGGAGGGATGAATGTTATGGATGTACCTGCTTCTGGCCATGCTTAGGAGGTGCCTGCAGCACCCAGCAATTGCTCTAATTGTGTCTCCTTAAAAGGTAAAAGAATTCAGTGATATGATGAGTCTTTCTGTGGACTGACTCATCTAATAAAGACACGCCACTCTTCTCATTTAGTGTTTATTACTGTGCACTGTTTGAAGGACAGATGTGCTATTTAATTACTGGAAATGGTGTTGCCTAAAATGGAAGAAAAGAACTTTCCAGACAACATTAGTGCAGATAAAATAGAGAGCAGTTCCTTTTTCTTGAAAGGAATGCTAAACAGAATTTCAAGAATGAGAAAGGGGTTTAGTTACTGTTAACTACTATTCTAAAGTGTGAGAAACTATACAGCTATATGAAAATCTACAAATATATAAAAGTCTTAAGGCATCAATGGCACAAGTAGATCAGTCATGCTTTGCTTTTCATAGTGCCAGGCTGAGACAGGGTTTCGTCCCCAGGCTTGGCTCTGTCACGTCTGCCATGATGGAAAACTGAGATTATGGTTTTTTTTCTTCTTTTTCAGACTGCACAAGATATTTTAAAATAATCTATACCTGTGTTTGGTGTTGCTGAGTGCTTTAGAATTAAATATAAAAGTATTTGCCTTTACATTCAATTAAATTTGCCTTTTAAGTCTGATTAACTACCTTAAAACTAATTTGCCATAGACCTTAAAAATGTCTTTTCCTTCTTGCCAGGCTCTCTCTACAGATGTATTCTAGATACTGTTTTTATATACATTTTGATCTGGTAATACAGGGCCAGGAACTGTACACACATCTGAAGTGTCTTTTAAAGACTTCCAGGTACTAATGAACTGAGCTTCTGAGACAATGAAAAATTATCCTTGTAATCCTACAGGACCTCCTAGTTTACCCTCCCAGTGTTTATCTCTGTTGTTGTTGTTTAATATTTATGCCAAAACCTGGTGTATATTGATCATGTTTGGATTTGACTCCAAGTTTCAGCAGATTTAGTCCCAAGGTACACCAATGATAATGGAATGCCAATGATAAGTGAACAAAACACAAGGATTTCCACAGATTTGCTGGTTTTGCTTTTATAACTGAAGGTGCCCACTCGTACCCACGGGCTGTGCCCGTGGGGTGTCTGTACCTGGCTCTGAGCATCCCTGTGTATACACACACCATTTCCCTACCCCTGGAAGGGTTCAAAGCCAGGTTGGATGAGGTTTTGAGCAACCTGACCATTTCAGACTGGATATATCACAGTCATGTGCAATGGCACAGCAAAAAAAAGTTAAAAATTACTGATTTGGTAGATTTTAAAAATTAACTGCACATAACATTAAAAACCCACAAGCCCTTATCAGCAAGGTAACCAAGCTATTGTGCTTTGTGTTTCTTGCAGTGTCTCTTAGTTTAAGGGAGTTTTTCAGAACCAGATTCAAAGGACATTATGTCATAGGAATACATAATTGTGTTTCTCCTATAAATAAGTAAATGTAAATCTCTGTCCACCAAAAGAAGCCCCACATTGAAAGGAAAAATAGCAATTTGTAACACAGCGTTTAAAAGTTGGGGTGGGTTTTTTTTGTTAAATTACGTATTTTGTACTGCTTTCTCACTGGGCAGTGCCTGTAGATGTCAGTGCCAGCCCTGCTGGCGTCCATTGTGCTTGAGCTGTGCAGAGGAAATTGCTTTCCCTTACAAAAGAAACTCGTTGTCAAGTTGCTGTTGTGTTAAACAATGGATGTAGGTGAAGCTTTTGAGCCACCACTTTAAATTCTGCCTCGATGCCAAGAATACTTACAAAGAAACACTCCAGAAATAAGTATAATCACCTTCAACGCACACAGTGTCTTTCTTTTCAGGCAGCATTCCTAGGAATCAGGGCAGGAAACTTCTCTTTCTTCAACTGATCATAAAAACATCTGCCAGAAATGTGAATGTGCTTCTCCCATGTGTGATGGGGAAGGTGCCCTTTAGTCTGTGCTGAGGGTGAAATTGGCTCCACTTGAAAATCTTGTATTGGTGTCCAACGTTCAGATCTCAAATTCAAGCTTGAATTTCATGAGTTCTCCCTAAAATGGAGACAACATTTCAGGCTTGAATAATCATGCATTGTGAATGTGAGTCGTATATTCTTTTGGTATAGGGTCGGACTTAATAGTCTTGGAGGTCTTTTTATACTTCTATGCTCTGTTGTACTTATGTGCACTTTGGAAAATATGGCTCAATATTTGGATGTTGATCCTAATCATGGAGGGTTTAAAATTTGAATAGTCTGCTTCAAAAATCATGCCAAGAATAATTTATCTTCTATATTGTTTTGACATCCATTAAAGCTGCAATTTATTAATATGACCAGCTACTGCTCACTGCTGCAAAGCAAATAAACATTTGAGCAGAAATCTACTCTACCACTACAATACCATTGATTATTTCTTATTTATGTTCCTGCCAGCTGCTCTCTGTTAGTCTGAAACTTATCTGATCAGGGCTGCAAAAATGTGCATTTATTGCTGTCCTTATCCTGGTCTGTCCTCTTTCCAAATCATTTCCTATCAAAGATATCTGATTTGCTGGAGGTTATTCCTGCTTCTGAGATTTCCTCTCATGCTAGATCCAGATGGACTTCTATAGATTCTACTCTGTTCATGTTTTCCCCTCAGTGTGGAAGTTTTCCATTTGTGAAAAATATTTTTTTCATTTGAATCATTAAATTGTCACTGTAGTTAGCTTTTTTGTCCTATTTTTATTGGAAGTGATCATAAATTACACAGATGCTTGAAATCTTGTAATGTCTCCTGTTTCACTGTGTTGAATGAAACTGAGTATTTTCAGATGCTGGGTTTCATCTGGATTCACATCCCACACCGTTGACTTTCTTCCCAGACCTTCCTTTGTTTACCAGTGCTTTATGGAGATTTCTTTCCATGGCTTAAACAATGGATCTATAATGTAAGAAGGGTCTCCAGAACTCCCAGCCTCCTGGTTATGTATGTGTCAAAAATCTCTGTCTTAGGGAAGCTTGGCTGTTCCTCAACATACTTGTTCCAGCAAACTCAACTGTGCCATAACTTTCAGGCAGATAAAAGAGGCCAGTTCTTCATAAATCTTTATTTAGTTTGTTCCTTGATGTTTGTCTAAGTTATACTCTTGCACTGTGTTGCACCATACCTTTAACACTCTTTGTTAGCAGAGCCCTCACCCTAGAACAGGCAAAGGGGTTTAATATCTATCAGTGAATAAAAGGAATTATCTGAATATCAGTATTTCATTTTCATCTCTAGAATTCAGAAGTGTGGGGGGTTATAATGACACATCTGCAGTTTCACAATATCTTACTTGGTTTGTAATGGTTTGAGGACAACGCAATAGAAAACATTCAATTGAGCATAATACAATCCTTCAAAAATAATGTACTAATAGCTTGGGTTTCTTTTATCATTCAGTATTGCAAGGTTGTTCAAAAAACCAAAACCTAGCCTTAGTATTGGGTAATTTTGTGTTGGCAATGCTTGCAGCTAAAAAGTTCTCTGTAGAATGATGAAAAAAGTAATAAAACTTCAAGTATCACGCTGATATGTTCCCTCTTTGGAAATTCACAAGTTACTAGTAGCACTTAAGGAAATTAAAATACAGAAAAAGGTACTTCCCACCATGTGCTATTTTTAATTTGTTCCTATACTGGACAGTTACTTTCTGAGCTGTCACAGTTTGATACGGATGAAGAGCAGTAAATATGTGTCTGATATTTGAAACACTGTAAACTGAAAGAATGAGATATTACATTGCAAAGGGGCCAATTTTAATGACCCTCTTTGACCTTTGCTGTTTTCCCAAAACTACGGTGGTCAGAAGCAGAATAAAATCCATTAAAACATACAATTTAGGGATGTAAGGTAATAGCATGCTGTGATGCTTCACTCTGTTAAATGACTCCTGCAAAGTAGCAAATGTCAAACAAAAATGCCAGGTCTAGTTGCAAAATAATAAGATACAGCAAGAGACAGGGGAGCACTTCTGTAGGTGCTCCTGGGACAGGGTAGCTCATCTCTGACTGCTGCTTTTGGCATTGCAGCTCGTGAGTGGAGCAGGAGATGTATCCTTTATTTGGGAAGCATTGAACATCTAAGAGGAGGGGGATTTGGTTTCTTTTTTCTTGGGAATGAAGTATAAATTAAGATTCTGAGAGCGTACATTTGCACCAGTGTCCAGGTTCCCTTTCACCAAAGGTGTATTAAAACAGATCTTTTCTGTTTCTGTGTCTCCAAAGCTTTAACTTGAGGCTCCTCTTCTGGCATAGGGAAAAAATACCTCTCTTTTTTTCTACTATTTTCCCTTTTTTTTTTTTCCCCGTATCCCAGAGTCAATGTGGCGTGATAAGGTCAAAATATTTTTAACCAAAAATCTAGGGTTTGCTTTTCATTTTGAAAACATTATCTGAATATCTGTTTTGTCTTCCTAAGTCCATCAAAATCCTGTCTGAAAACCACTCAAGAAGGTATCCATGTAGGTGGATATTGGACAACTGCTGGGATATGCCAGTAGGAAGGAGATGTAAAGAGTGGATTGCAACAAATTTGTTCTGTTCTAGACAAGATGATATGAGAGACATCCTTAACTGAGTTTCACACCACTTGTGTGATTTTAGCTTAAGACTTTTCAGCCCCATCATGTGACTACTACAGCAACTTGTAATGCCCCTGTCACTCCTACTTGTCATGTGGAGAAGACAAGCTGGGTGTGATGCCTGAATGGCAGGTTTGGGGTACATTGTAACACCTGATGGGTGAAGGGAATGTGCTTGCTGAGCTCAGATTTACTACATGAAGCATCAACTCACTTTGTTGCATCACAATCCTTAAAATCACTGTCATTAGTTCCCATGCCACCAAAGAGATATGGTGTTGTATACACAGTGTTAAAATAGAAGAGTGTGGCACACAAATAATATAGAAATGCAATAAATAATGTTTCTCTATTGTCTCTGCCTGTCAAAACTTCCTACCAAAAAAATTCTGTCAGTTTTCGTGCAAGAAGTTCTCAAAAGAGTTTCCTGCTGCAGTCTCCCTGCCAGAAGATCCTGTTATTGTGATCTCTTCAAAACATCTAGATAGGGCCATATGCAAAAAACCACATACAAACATCCTCTAAACAAAATAAAAAGTTGAATTAAAACTTTAGAAAATTAGGGAGGGAGAAAAGAGAGAGAGAACTCGTTACTGTAACCAAAAATCTCTCCCCACTTCCTTCTCAACTTTTCATCTCCATCACCCTCTGCTGCCCACCTGTCACTGGAGACTGAAACTGCCAGCCTGAAGAGAGCTGAGACTCACCATGCCCCATGCATGAGTTATATCTTATCCTTCTAACCTTACCACATTTTTGAGGGCCCAAACTGCTTCTCTTCCTACACCCCGTCCCCCACCCCCCAAACTTGGCAAAAGGTAGTTTTTGGTGGCAACTTTTCTCTGCTTCTAAAAGTAATCTTAGATCTTTCCAACCTTTTCTTGTTTCTTCTCTTTGCATCCCTTAGCAATTAATAAGAATCAGTTTTTGGCATCAACAGATAACTTGCGTGAGTTTTAATTTTGCTTGGGGGAATATTCAAATATAAAGTTCTTTCTGCAACATTTATGCAGATTGTAACAGATGTTCTGAGGGATTTTACTTTAAAAGCATATTCTGTAAATATTACTTATAAATCTGCACTGATTTGATTGTGCTAATTCATGTGAGACTATTCTAGTGTAAGGTAGATGAACTCTGACTCCTCCTCATCAGGGTAATTTTTGACCTGTGACTTTGACTGTTGTCGAGTTTTAACATAAATTCGCAACCAGAAGTTAAGCCTCTTATGTTTCACTGAGTTTTTTACAACCCTCCTTCCCACTCGTGTGTTATTAATAACCTGCTAATGAACTGACAGCTACTGTACTTATGTAAATGAGAATGTTGTTGAACTGAGAGTTAGCCTTCCTCAAAATAAAAAAAAAAAAAAAAAGAAATTAGCCTTTCCAATCTGACAACTCATTGCATTCCTCATCTGGTTGACAGAGAATATGCATCTGCAGCCATGGCATATATAAAAATGCATGATGGTGAATGTAAGTTGCATGTAATTCCTTAGTCAGTTTTCCAAGCTTTGTTCTTGTTTAGGATATATTATTTATATATGTAATATATACATACACATATGTATCTTTNTTCAGTGTGAGAATATGCTGTAAAGGTCAAAGTTAAGTTTCAGAAAAGTCTGTTGAAACTTCTGCATCGATTTTTTAGCACCTCACTTCAAATAAAATGTGCACTAGCTGTAGTATATGGAACAGAAATGAAAATGATGGATGCGTTAGAAAACACTACCCAAAAATGCATTGTAGAAAGATAAATATGAATTGTGGCTGGTTAGCCTAATGATGAGAAAATGTCAGGGGATGTCATAATATCCTTTACAGACTTACAAGGTTTTTGGAAAAAGGAGGAAAATTACCCATCAGCAACAGCAACAAACTCAAATTCATGCTTGAAAGTTTTCTTAAACAGTGGGAAAAACTCCAGTAATAAGAACACTGAAGCACTGCAGTGGAGGAATGTTACTGAGTGCCCAGTGTTGGAAGTCTTTAAGAGCTATTTAGGCACCATATATAAGATATGACACCGTTATGGCTTAACTCACTAGTGGTCTGGAATAGATGAGATAGACTTATGCATTTTGTCTGATACTGTATTATGAAGATTTATTACTTAAATGAAGATTTCTGTTACATCAGGGAGTGATTTCTAAAGTGTATTTGGACTAGTGGATGGAAAATATTACTACAATTTCAAAATAGGGCTTGAACACTCGGGCTTTTATCTTTCCTTTGTGTATTTTCCCCATTGGTATTAGCTGATACACCTATTTTTGTGCGGTTTTCTTCTTTGTTCTTACAGATTTCTATTCCAACAGTCTCTCTTCTCCCTCATGACAAGCTATTTCACTGTGGAACAGACAGCTCACTGTTTCAGGCATCAGAGCATATTGTCCTTATTGCCAGAAGTGTTTGTTAACCTTTGTGCCATGGTAGGAATTATCAATGGAAATGTAAAAAAATAAAAAAAAAAAATTAGTTGTCTCAACTCCTCAGAGGTAAGTTTCTTTATTTTAGATGCCCTTATTCCTCTCATTTGTGAGCTGGAGATGGTGATGGCCTTCTGTCCACAGCGGACCATGGGCATGGAGGAGCCCTGGAGGGGTACACACAACTCCTCTGGGGGTTGTTCGTGCCATCCGTCACCTGAACTCCACAAAAACTTATATGTCAGACACAGAACGGCAGAGCACCTAATTATGAGATCAAATGGGATGAGCTGAAGACAGCTTTTTCCTTTTTTACAATACTGCCTGATAATTCTGGCTCAGCCCCCTGTAAGCTTTGTCTCTGCCTTATTCCCTCTAATCATGCCCCGAGTAAGGAATAAGGACAATGACAGGAAATTAATGGTAACAAGCAGCATTGATGTGTTACTGTGAATGAAGCGTTTATCTCTGGTTTATCTCCACCATGAGGGCACATATTTGTATATTTGTAATGTCTCATCTCCAGACATTTTGACCTATTTATATTCAGCCTGAGTATCTGTGATTTGAATTTGTGTTATTAATCACTTCACTCAACTAGAATCTGCTGTGATTTGTCCTTTTTGATATATAATGAGATTAGCATTTATTATTCATTACTCATTTCTCTTTTATCTTAGCTCATGTTTTGCAGTGTTGTTTTCTGTCCTTATTTTTCTTTCCCACTAAGATGTTAATAGACAACCCTTTCTCATTTCTCACTGTTCATGAGCAAAGCACTATGTTAAAAATAGAACAAGTTTTGACATAATATTTGGTCACTATTTCTATTGTGGAGAAGACTGAGCCTTTTATTTCAATTGTACTTATGGAAGTTTTTATTCACATTCAGTTTATATAATATTTAACTTTATGTGATAAAGTTTATATAGAATATAGAAATATATTTTATAGAATACTTTTTTTCTATTTGTACGTTCATTTTGATTTTGGTTCCCATATAGCTTACTGATATGAAACTGCAGATTCTGAAGCAATGCTCATTTTTTCCCCCCCTATTGTTAACCTTTTTGGATTGGGCATGTGCTGTCTCACAGAAAACAGTCCAAGTATTAATTTCTCTTTTTGTCAGCATATATGCATATAATACTATTTTTTAACCAGAACTTTTTCTGAGGCAAGATACAGAACTCATTAATGTCTTACCTGACTTCAGGGGCTTTGAATTCAATTAGTAGCAGACAGGATTATTTCAAGATTTGATCATGATATGTCCTGTCATCTGTATGACTAAAAATTGCTTCTTATTCTACAAAGAACATAAAAATCATATTTTAATCTTCTTTGCTCAAAAATTGGAATTGAAGTTCATCACTGCTTATAAAACTTATTTCAGAACTAACAGAGAGTTTTCAATTAAAAAATTGTAACAGCCATGGCAGAAAATCAGCCAGTGAAGCTGTACTCTGTGAAAGACACAGACATCATTGAAAAATTACTTCAAGGCAGGTAATGGCTAATTATCAGGTTCATGAAGAGTTTCTGAATTTTGGTTTTTTTGTTTGTTTGTTTGGTTTGGTTTGGTTTGGTTTTTGTAGGGACTCCTAAAGTTATTGTGATATTTTGTTGAAGTTTGGAATTGCAAGGATTAAAGTGGTTTTTGGCTTTTGTCATGCGGTGTTCATTCTGTATATATATTTTATCCTGGAAAACTTGTTCAGATTCCACCCAAGTGAGTAGTAGTTGTGGAAAGGAAGTTATGGAGGGGCGTGAGGTAGAGGAACTCTGTTCAATGAGATATCTAGAAATGCTCACTTAGACATGTCACCAAGCACAGGTAAATTTATGCCTATCTGATAAGTTGCAGACTATCTGCATAAGTATATGTAGGTCTCCATAAAATTCTAAATACAGAAATGACATTCCAAATAGCATAAGAGTGAAAAAGTATGCAAGAGTGAAAAATATATTTAAGATGGAGCCAATGTGACTCAGACCATTTGCTCTGTCTTTGGTTGTCAGAAGCCATTCACAAGGATTATTCTATTTTTTAAGAAGTCTTAATAACTAGAAAACTGATAGTCCTTAAATTATCTGTGTATACTGTTATAAGTCACTGAAACATTACAATTCAAACTTGGTTAACTGGCATGTGATTTTGTTCTAGGAAATACTTTTTTCTGATACATCCATTTTAATTAAGTTCTTAATGTTACCTGCTTAGATAATTATACTTTTAAAAACCATACGTAGACCAAAAAGAGCTTAACTCCCATCTTTTAAAATCTGTCAGAAAATTATTGGGTAGAAACCTGGTTTTGATTCCTTATGTCTGTTGTTCTGACTATTCTGTCTTTCTTTCTTCTTCTGTACTGTCCCAAGTTTGTGAACTCCCACCAAGTGCAATATCTACAGACAGTTTTATCCCTTACGTATCTAAACCCTTTGGCCACCCCTTGCAGAAAGGCAGTTCCACTCCTCGTTGGATGGGATGCATAAGCTGCCTGTGCCTGCCCTTCCTAACTCATGGTGTGGCTTTGTCTTGGGGTGCCAACCTGAAGCTCGCCTGTCTGCTCAGCTTCACTTTGCATAAAACTTAGGAGGGTATGATACCTGTAAGACTTCAAACCATTTTATGCGTAGTTGAGATTGATTCAGAACTGGACCACATTATGCAATCACATAAGTCTCATTTATGTAGGACTTACGTTAGATTCCATTAAACAAAAAATCAAATCGTTTAAAATGCATTAATGAATTAACTACTTCTGTTACTTGCAGTCATAACTTCTGTCTGTATACACAGCACAGCATCAAGCAGCTTCTAAAGTACAAGCTTCCTTTGTACATGATATTAAAAAAGCACTCTCCAGTGGGAAGCTGCTTTAAATTTAAGAGAGAAAGAGAGCTCTCTAAGGTGAGGCTTGGAGATGTGAATCAGCTTACTAGCTCAGAGGTTGTAACTAAGCCCAGGCAGTAAATATGAAAAACTACCTCATGACTGTGGAGAAGAGTAGGGAGGGATAACACAGAAAAAGAGATTAAATTCAGGAGGAAATGGAAGGAAAAAGGTTGGAAATATCTTACACAATACTCAGGAAAATAAATGGCAAGAACAAGATATGTCAAAATGTCATGAGAAGATGGCATACTCCTAAGACTATGTTCAGCTTTTCCAGTTTGTGGCCTGTAGTCATGATCTCAGGCTAAAAAAAGGACTGCAAACCTTTCTGTGTATTGTTGGTCATGAATATAACAGTCCCAGCCCTTCACACCACCATAACTTCTCTGTGCAGGACCCTTGTTCCAGGTAGGTGTGCAATGGAGAAGCACGGCTGTAAGGTCGCCTTTCATGTCTGGATCCTTTGCATGCCCTGCAGCACTTGGTGGGGATGACCCCACGGGCAGTCCATGCTGGACTACCCAATTCTTTCAGGTTTTGAATGAACCCATGAAGTGAGATACCAGTAAGGTACATGGAATACTTGCTAAGAAAAATTATGCAACTTCCTATTTATTCTTGGATAGCTGTTCACATATCACAATGTAGATTCCCGTAATTTATGCTGTAAAGCAGAGTGCATAATGGCCAAGTTCTGCTTGCCTCTACTTTGCCTGAAATTTATTCAAGTCATTGATTTAGAGTCTTATCTCTACTTAGCCATCAATTTTCAGGAAATCTATAAAAGCTAGTTATCTTTGGCACCTTTATTTTTTTTTCTATATATGCTCTACAATTTACAAATAGATTCAGAATTATTTGGAAGGACAAGGACTGGCAAACATACAGGTAGATTAGCAGACATCATAATCACAGAAACTGTATTCCCTTAGAAAATCAAGCTAGGGAAGAACTTGTTGGAAAAGTGGATATCTTATTTTCATGCATGCTTGTAAGTGGGTTTATGTGAGTCAGTGTTTTAATGAATGTTTTCACAGTTTTAAGATAAGCCTTCTAATTTCTTTTTACCAAGTGTACAGAGGATTGCCTGCATTACCTAACCATATTTCCAGTGTTTGGAAAGCTACAGCTAAGCTAAATGAGCGCTAGATCATTAAGAGCAAAGTAAGTTTTTCATGGTTAATGTATACCAATGACTATGTTAAAAGAAGCAAAACAAAAATTGCCTTTAAAAAAGTGTGAAGGTTACAAAGTCAAACGCATAAAAGTTAGGAAATGCTACACTGATGGCTCTGTGCAAGTTTAATTTGGCTTCCTTGTGTGCATGCATTATGATACAGTCTTTAATTACCTGATCACACACTGTTTTCTCCATGGGACTCCTACCTCATTCAGTGCACTGGATGAATGTGTCTCACTAAATGAGTAGCTATTCAGTGTTTCCTTTTATTCTCATTATTCAATGCGTATCACCATGACTTATTTACTGATCTTCTAATGCTCTTTGTAAATTCAGACTTTTTATTTCCTCATGGCCTTTTCAGTGCTGTGCTTCAATAAAGTACCCTTGTGCTTCTCATATATCAATGCCTTTATCTTCTCAAGGCAGCTGTAAGGTGACATGAAGTTTATAAAGTCTTTGAGGGGAAATGGAGGCTGCTAATTGTACCAGTATTCATTAATTTTGAGGCCATGCTGTAAAACTTGAAAGACGTACTTCCCTTTAAATTTTTAAATCAGTGGCATCCATGCTTCATTATGGGTAATCCTCAATATTTCATTTTGTATGATACATTTTAAGAAGGAGTAAATTAACAATCCATTTTTAACTTACAGTTTTAATCACCAGAAATTATTTAAGTACTGAAAACAGTTTTGGCCTGGGAATTAGTGCTTGTCCTCTTGTCTCTTGTCATTAAAAGCAATGGGCGCACTATTTTTACATACCAGCACCTAGGCGTGGTTTGGTGCAGCATCACTGGAGTGTCTCATGCCATCAGTGTCCTAAGGGGGAGTTGAAGAGCAGAATTTGGCCTATAATCATCACTTGCATCTTCACAGGTCCCTGCTTCCAGCAGGGAGCTCTGTCTGCTCTGGTAAACAGCATCTCTTGACATGATCTTAACATACTTGCGCTCCTTTAAAGAATGTATGCAGTCTTACTTTACTCTTCCTGAGATCCCAAAAACTCTAGCTGAGCATTATTCCCTTCATAGCAACATTAGTTTGATTAGTTTTGTATTGCAAATAATGTATTGTGTGCAGGTAATGTCATAAGTATCATTCATCTCAATTTCAACTGCTATGCGTTCCTTTTACCTTATAAATACTTATAGGAAATAGGACTCCAGTGAGTAGTTACAGGAAAAGAATTTACAACGAAGTTAAACCAAAATATATAAACTCTTCTTCACTTGAAGAGAACTTAGAAGTCATTAGCACAATATGCACGTCATTTTATATGTTTAGTATTTATAATATACTGTATAAGTCAAATCTGTAGTGAACTGTACATGATTTTAAATGTCAGAGAATAACGAAGTACAGGAGCCTTAGTCATTCCAAGTGTATGCAGAAATGGAAACGTGCAGGTTTTATCTCTGACAGAATCTCATCTTTGAAATTATTCAGTGCAGTCTCCTCATTGAGCAAGATGATTTAATGCACTATTTTATTTAAACTAAATTTATCACTGTCTCCATTTTTATATAACTGAAATTGACTTATTTTGGTACATCCCATAATACCTGATTAACCTTCCTAAAGCAGTTGTGAATGTAGATACTCAGGAGAAGTTTTCTGTGTGATTTCCCAAGCTGCTCTGTGGGCACTCTTCTACAGTAGTGGGTTTTGTGCTTGTGTGCATTTTAAGCACAGCAGCCTCCCATACAGGCACTCTTGTTTTCCTTCCATTCTCTCCTTCTGTTTGCTCAATTATCTTAGAATACAAGAGAGTCCCAGGCACAGTTTTTCTTGAAACAAAGGGAGGGAACACCTGGTCTAGTGGAAAGTGTCCCTGCCCATGGCAGGAGAGTCGGAACTAGATGGTCTATAAAGTCCCTTCCAACCCAAATCATTCTGCAATTCTGTGAATTTTAAACCTTTATTTGGAAAAGCAGGGTGGTGATTCTTGCATTAATGAGTGGCTTTAATTCATAGTCCCATCAAATCACTCAGATTCTGCATTCTAGATTTAGTCTTAAATCTTGAAGGATCCTTTACCTGGAGTAGCTGTACTGAAGGGTGTGTCACCACATTGGTGTGTGGCACTGTAAAATAATTTCATTATTATCTGTTTCCTATCTACAGTGAAACAATTTAGTATTAGTTTGAAATTATTTCCAAAGCAAATCATATCAAAGTTAAACCTCCCCCCTCCCCCCCCATTTTTTTTTTAACATTTCTGTGCTCTACAGCTGTAGAAAATCTTCAGACCTGGAAAAACCTAAGTACATTTTAGCATTTGTGAAGTGACTTTTAATCTTTTTTCTTTACTTTTTTTTTTAATGAATGCAGCACCTAAAATGTATTTGAATATTTTAAGCAAAAATTACTTCAAACAAATTTGAGACTGTTATTTTGGTGAAGAGGGGAGTGACTACAATGCTGTAGCAGCAGAGGGAGAAAAGTGAAAAGTGAAGCAAACATTTCTGTTCTTCCTTCAGTTCGGTGTTTATATAGTAGCCCATCAGTGAGTGAATCTCCACTGTGGGGACTAAAGGTGAGAAAAGCTTCTGCCGAGGTATTCCAGCTGCTATAAATTATCCGCTGTGTCAGCAAGACTAGGTTCTTTGTCAGACAAGAAACCTTATAAAGGATAAATGACTTGCCTGGAGAGAATGCCAGGGATATTAAGCCTGAAGGATCAACTTTGAAATTAGCTGCTCTGCATTTGTGAAATAATCAGAATCACTGTACAGGACAGTTGTGAGACAAAGAAGGACATGCTGAAATTTGCCATAATCTGTGCTTGAGCTACCGCCTAGGCTATAAAAAATTAAATGATAGAGAAAGACAAAGACCCTGTGATCTTCTCTGGCTCCACTATTTCACTTAGCAACTGTAAGATTTGGGCAGTAACAGCAGTGACTGACACATTGATCCTTGGCATTGGCAATGCTTGAGTTTATAAAGCAGAGGGACTGTGGCCTAGTGCTGCAGCACCTTCAGAGCATGGCAGTTCTGGGTTCATCTGCAGACTGTATAATGCAATATATCAAGTACAAACACCTTATGTTTTTGCCAACAATTTTCCAAATCTTTAAAAGACTTACATTTTCATTTTTATTTTTTAGACCCTTGGAAACATTTTTCAGGTTAAATTACGTATGCTGCAGTAAACATATCTATCTGAAGCAGAATGAGAATGAGATCAACAACAGAAGATCACTGCCAGCTTCAGTGACCTGCTAACTGTTCATATGTGGGTATGGTGTATCCCTGTAGCTCCAAGTGTCTGATACAGTTACAGTGCATATGATCTCACAACCAGTGTCCCATCTAATCCCCATTATTAAGAAAAAGTCTCATGATGTTTCTGAGCATCTCCTGGGGGGAATTCAGATTATCTTCCATGCCTGCTGAAAGCCTTTGGAGATGGTAGCTTCTTATCAATATCTGACAACAAAGCTGCTAAGTACTGGCTGCCAACTGCCTATAATTTTTCACTGATCTGAATTTATCTTTACTTACTTCGCTTAAAGGGCACATTTCAATACAAAGTCCTTACTAAGAATAGAGTTTAAGAGCATGTTTAATGTTTAGAAGATGTGCCAGTTCAAGGGTTGTCAATGAGGAAGGAAAACATCCAAGAAGGAATGCTGGAAGACTGCTGTCCAGAGCTGAGAGACTCTCAGTGGTGCCCAGTGATGGAACAAGAGGCAATGGGCACAGACTGAATTACAGAAAATTCTATGCAAACATAATGAAAAACTTTACCATGAGGGTGATAAAACCCTAGCACAGGTTTCCCAGAGAGATTGTGGAGTATCCATCTTTTGAGGTACTCAAAACCTAACCTAGCATGGTCATGGGCAGCTACTGTAGCTGCCCCTGCTCTGAGCAGAGGTTTGGACTGGACAGTCTCAGCAATGCTGTTACTTGATGTTCTGTCTTAAGGACCAGGTTATAACAATCCTCCAAAAAGCAAAACAATTATTTCTTCTGAATTTCATAAATTCTTAATCTCACTTCTTGCTTATCCTGCTCCTTAAATCTTTCCCAATACCCTCAGAAATTACATTTCTGTCATGTTCTTTGATAATTAGTCACTAGTACAACATAGCATCTGGTGGCTGTTGCATTTTTCTGTTGGTTAAATGATCTGGATCTAATGCTGAAACAGAAAAATGCGTCTCAGTAAATAAAGCTGTACAAGCACCTTGCAGGCACTATTAATTGTTCATTGCTGTTGAACTTTCTGAGTAGACCCAGGTAGAATGAAGCTGGGATAACGGATTGGAGCAGCACGGCAACCACGGAAGAAGATCAGGGGCCGTCAGGATATTGAAAGGAGACTGAAATTTAATGACATCCCTGTGCTTTCATGCCAAAGATAGACAGAGGCCGCTGCAAAGCTGATTGAAACAACAGCCTCCTCTGCAGCACCCTTGTGAGCTTAAGATTTGAATTTTTGCGCCATATTGCCACCTTTTACATACTTCATGGTTTGCATTTGCTGAAGTTTGCTTACTTTCATTAGGCTTCTCCCACTTGAAGAGCAGAGCTCCTCTATAAGCAGGTCTGATTTCAAAGCTGAGTCTGTACAGCTTGCTGTGGAAGAGTTCCGGAAAAATAATTTTCTGAGCCAAGTTCAGAGATGACACTAACTGTGATATTGTAGCAAGCTGACATAAATGATCATAAAATGTTGGTACTTGTATGTCCAGGAGATTATGTTGCAGGCCTCTTCTGTGCAGAATGAATAACAGGAAAGCACAGAGAAGTTTAAATTTCCTAAAAGATGATTTCTCTGTTATCTCCAACCTTCCACTCAGAAAATTTATGGTGAGAATACACCTCGTTATGAATGTGTTGTTATCATTGCTCTGTAAAGCGGCAGCACCTCTTTCTAAATCCTGCCTTATCTCTTGCTGACCTCTGAAACTATGAAGATGAGTGTTGTGTCATTTAGTGCAGGAGATCTCTTATCTTTATAACCAGCCTCTTTTCAGAGCAGAGTCAACTTCTTAAGTCTTGTATTCCACTATGGAGAAGTTTGTTTAAAACAGAAAGGAAACTGATCACTGCAGTGTCTGCTATGGTTAGACTACCACTCACTCCCTGTGTTTAACGTAATTCTTTTAGGCAGAACATACTTGCATAGGGCTAAATTCATAGCTTTTATTCAGCTTCTGCTGTCTACAAGTTTAAAAAGAGTCTTTGGGGCTTTTTTAAGTGTAGCTTAAACTTATATTTACCAATGCAAAATACACGCTCTTGAGATGACCTTTTCTGCATGCAAAAGAGATTTGTAAGTCTTTGTTTTCATTAACTAAATCACCCATAAACTGTACAGAATCTCCCCTATCAATTTGGGTGTACTCCTTTTTCCACATGGTCCATTAAACATTAGTCCCTGGAGGTTTACTCTTTTAGAGTGTCTGTTTTATTGGATACAATTTCCTCATGAATGACTGTTATGCTTAAGGAAACATCATGTATATAAACTAGATGTTTATATACTACAGTAAGCCTTCAGCAAGGTAAGGCAGTTTACATAATTACATATGTGGGAAAATAGATCAATTAAAACTTGAAGGGTGGTTTCTTAGATTTGTGTTGGGCTGCCAGATGTGGTTTGAAAGTTCTCGTTTGGAGTAGAGTTGACAAGTTTGGTACTAATCTTTAGACTCTCCCTCTCTCCATAACAGAAGCACTAAACTCAGTAATTTCATAAACAAAACACTGACTTTTCTTTAGTAAGACCAAAACTTACCCTGCACTGCATTTTGTGTGCTATCAAAATACTGAGATCCATTATTTTTATATAGCCATTATTTTTACATAACCACTATTTGTTTGGCTCTTAATCACATTGAACTAAAACAAATGTAGTTTCCTGCCAAATGTTATTCATCAATCCATATCATAAACTACTGGTTACATTCAGGAATTTAAAGAGCAGTCATCAGCTTCAGATACCTTGCTCTGGATTTTACATTAAGGATCTACAAGTCTCTGAGGGCAATATATCTTATGAAAAACAAATCCCTTTTATTTAATCTTTACCAAGGACCCAAATTATAAGGTTGAAAACTGTAAAGTGCTTATTTGATGAGCATTTGTCAAATGTAGGTTTATGACAGTTTGTCAGCTCAAAAAAGGAGACTTGATAAGGGGCAAATGTTTGCCAGTATGAAGAACTTCAAGTTTCTTGAATAGGAAGAAGTATCTTGTTACAAAATCAGGAGAGACTACAACAGAAAAAAGGCACATATGATATCTGAGTATGTAACAAGTGTGTGACCACAACTCATCTTTCCATAGGAGCATGGAGAAGCAGTTTCAATAATTATAATTAGATGTGTGATGCAAATTAAAGAAATAGAAAATATTGTTGGAGGCTGAATCATAATGTGAGTGGAAAGTTTTAGTAGAATTAACTTTTTTTGCACAGTTTAATGTTAAGTTTCCTATTGCCAACATGTGGTTTTTCAGAATTCTTGACCTTCAGTAGAGGAAGAGTAGGCCAAGATTAACATGATTTGTTATAGTTTTTCAGTCGGGTGTCTTGATGGGTTTAATTTCATTTTGTAATATTAGCAGGATTTTTTTAATAAGCTTAATGGAACCATATTAATTAGTGCCTTTGGGGAAGTTACAAGAGAAAATATTTTTGTGATAGAAGATGTGTATGAAATAGTCTCAAATAGAAATAATGACAATGTTTTTTCTTTCACTCTCTGTGCCTCTTTCCCATTTCCTGACTGTGCTTAACACTTTGTATGATGAAACAAAATTATCTCCTTTTTTTTTTTCTTTTGTTTAATTCTTGAAAATGAGCATGTTCTGTGTAAGGGAGAGCTGAAGAACATCATGCAGAGCAATCTACTTTGGGAACTCAATGAATTGCAATTGATTTTTACCTTTCTCCGAACTGCGTTTGCATGCTTTAAATGATTTATGGTTCATTAGTTCAGGTTAGAGAAAACTTTTACTCTGTTATTGTGAACTGCGGAATTCAATAAAAGAAAGGAAAATGCTTCACTTGCAGAGATGATGAAAGGACAATTATGGTGCTTCTGAGTTTACATTGGGATATGGCAGCAAGCTGCTTTCTTTTCAAATCCTTACTAATTTAAGAGCATGAGTCTCATGGAAGCATAATGGACTTACAGTCTGAAATCTCTCTAAATAGGAATTTCAAATGCACCACTGACTGTTTGTATTAGGCAAAACTGTTCCAGTCGTTGTTGGACCAGACAGGAGGACAATAGGAAACAAGCCTGATTGTCACATTTCTATTTGGCTTCTGCATCCTTTTAGAGATGGCAAGAAGAGCATCTGAATTTATTTCAGCTAATCCTGGAGTGATCCTGTGTAGAAATGGAGTTGACTCCAACAGCTTAATGCAGCCCCAGGAATAAAAGGAATTTATATATATTTTTCCTTGAACTCCATTTGGCAAAGCAGATATTACTGCTGCTTTGTGGTAATGTACTTCTTTTTTTTCTGCTGGGGTGGCAAAAAGGACACAGAAATAATGGGCAGAACAGCAGTGTATCTGTCCTGCCATAAGAGCACAGGAGAAGCATCAGTTGCTAAGATTTATGAGCAAAGGAACTGTCATGTGTAACTATCTATTTTGCCAAATGCACAGCAAGAAAACCCGTTCCATGCTATTAGTCACAAGTGGAAGCTTTGCTTTTTCATCCCCAGCAAACTCCTAAATAGGCAGGAGCACTTTCAGTGCATCAGAAGAACTTTTAACTAAGGCATTTGCTTGTGTTGCACTTTGTTATGACAAAAGCACCTTACTCCATAAACAAGCACTGAATCCAGGCCAGATCTCCAGCAGAAAGAAGTTGACTCAGGTTTCATTCAATGTTGCTGGAACTGCCGCTTGGTTTTCCCTCTTCTCCTGAGTATTTGTGCTACTACTTTTTTATGCAATATTTAAGGCAAGTGTTCAGGCTCCCAGGACAGCAACTGCCAGCTTTATTAAGTAATTGGAGTGCAGGAGTCAAGTTTACAGCTCAGCCTTTGTTGACTGGAATTCAGCAGGGAGAGCTGAACTTCATTCCAAAGTACAGCACAGCCCTTCTCCAGAGGGGCCAATGAATGTGAGAGAAATATAAAAATGGGCAAGTCCCCCTGCAACAATCATCACTTATTAATGTTTGAAAGATAAGAGCACTACATTGTAAGTCTGCCTCTGGTTTCTAAATATAGATTTGCTACTGTTTTGGTTTTATCAGGTACAATTTTTTGCTTTATGGTTTCCTGGATAATGTGGAAAAGAAAGTGGAGGGAATTCCTTTCATGTCAATCACAATTATTTCCTCCAACTATTATGTGCTTCTTTCTTTCTTTTTCTTTCTTTCTTTCTTGCTTTCTTGCTTTTAAAAATGCTGGTGATTTTGGAAGTTAAACTAATATTTTAGAGCAAAATGTTATAGTAGTACTTGGGAAAATACTTAAGTTCTGCTTATTCCACTGTTCTTCCACCATAGTTGATTCCTTTTATTTTCCTTCCAAAATATGCCACTCATCAAATCTAGTACAGATTCATTAACAATTTTATTGCCATGAAACTGTGGCTTTTTTTCTTTTAAACATGGACTTTTTTTTGAAAACACCTTCTTTTAAGCTCTCTTTATTACTCAAATATTGAATAATCTAATCATAAGTGTCTGTGTGTGGATTAACAACTATCATCATTAAACCTCCTGTATGTCACTTTTCCATTATTCCTTAGTCATCTATTGTGAGAGATATACATACATACACTTCATTCACTTTGTAGACATGGGAGAAACATAGGGAAATGAAATATAGTTCAAGGAGTGAAACACAAACCAGAATCTGAGATCACTTGTGTCCACAGCACAGGATTTGTGCTCTGCAGACTTTGTTAGTGAATATGAATCTTGACTGTCTGTCAAAATAGCATAGGGATGTATGGTCTCTGACACATACTTATTTTAGAAGGAAATATTTGTATACAGAGATATAGGACTTTCTTGGACATTTATTTGTTCTTTCAGTCTGAAATGGTGATCAATTTGTTTTTATTTTACATACATGATATAACATACAGACAGGGGTTTGAGCACTGATTTCACTACTGTTCCAACAGATGCACAGTTCCTGGGTGTAGCAAATACAAGGTGCATGATTCATTAGCAGGGCAATGGGCGGTACAAAGACCATGATATTTATTGTTATGTTATGGAAGACATGACAATGAAAAGACACCCAAAGGATATATCTGAGTGAGAAGGTGAGAGTTCATGGGAGAAAACTAGGTAGAAAAGGGAAACTAGAGAATATATTCAACTTTAATAAAGCAGACCTTGTGACATCAGTGATGACATAGAGGCCTTCTTTCTTAAGGATGGATACTTTTCTATTCCCTGGCTCCTTTACTTCTCTCTTAAAAAGTTTAGGCAAAAGGTTAAACTTAGGACTACATTTTTTGTAGTGCTGACATCTTAGAGCAGAATTCTAGCCTCTTTAAAAAAAAAAAAAGAGCATTTATATCTTCTTCAACATGTACCTAATGCTACTTCATTGGTTGGAACCACCTGCGCAGGTTGTCAGATCCAACATCTCCACCACCTTAAGCAACATACTAAGTGAAATTGGGTAAAACTCATATAGAGAAGATGTTGTGATTGTAGCCATCTGACTAATTTCATATCAATCTGGATCAACTGGTTCAGTAAGAAAATGGTATTTTTCTTAAAATAGACAATATTGTGTTTTCAAGAAAATAAAGTCCTCTTTACTGCAGAGTTAGGACAGACATGTTGTAAGCCACCAGAAAGGAGCAGTGAAGCATGGCTGGAGAACTGTAAGACAGGTAAAACACACATTTGATGTTATGGTGAAAAAAAAGACATTATTTTTAGTCTGCTACATATTTCAGTCATGTGAATATTCCAGTATTGTAACTGCAATGAAACACTGGAATGGATGGAAGTGTGGAAGCATGCAAACTTCTACAATAGTAAATCAGAAGTTCAATTGTTTGCTCACTCTCCATGTTCTTTGTGATGCCCAAGTGACCCACCTTGTGAAGAAGGACATGGGAATGTCATATAAAATGGCTCTTTCTTGACTCACCCTGCCTATCTGACAAAGAACCTCTCTCATGTTCAGAGCAGGATAGCTGAGAACCACTTGGGTGCTGAAACCATTTAGCACTTCACAGCCTCCCCTGCTCCACAGCATCCTCCATCCACTGCACCTCCTTTTTCCACAGCAAGTTCTGCAAAGTTCCAGAGTATTTTATCTGGTGTGTTGCCCTGGTGACACTCACTTCAGAGATCAGTGAGGCAGAGCTGTCACAGTGAGTGATTGCACAAACTTTGCAAACTGATTAATGTGCCTGGAACACTGAAAATATTAAACTATAGTCTTTAGTTAATCGTAGTGCCAGGGGACAAAACCAGAAACAAGACAAATGTTGTTGTTCAAACAGCACCCACAGTGAGTGATGCTCGGATGTGCTCAGAGTGATCTGTGACCTGTTAACGCTCCCACCCACCCTTTATCCCCCAACTATTCAGCATATCAGGTTTCCCCTGATGCTGAGAGTTTTTACACTGTAATGCTAGTGTGAAAACAAGCATCTCTGCAAGACAGGTTCAGGTTTTCTCCTGTTGCTCACCTGACTGTGAAAATCGTGTACTGACAATTGAATTTTTCAAAGCAAAAGTGAATGATATACTTGTTCATGTTTGCATGATACATTTTTCCCCGTGGGGCCTCATGTTCAACTCATACATTATTTAAAATTCCTGCCAAAAATAAATGGGTCCTCCAAGTATAGAAATACTGCCAGAGCATCTCTGCATTTGCATAAGTAATTGCTTGTGATTGTACGCTAAGCCTCACGAAGAGCTTCTTTACTCAAATGATTTCCTGTGGAGCTACACTAGAAATATGCTGTCTTGTCACGCCATCAGTATTCTGGAATATCAACAAATATTGAGATAAATGAAGTGCTCAATTGTAAAAATACTAACTCTAGCTCAGAATGTTGGGGTTAAGGAGCATGACCTCACACAGTTTTTAAGATGCACCTTCACCTTGCTCCATCTCCAAAGCTCCAGACTGCTAACAGTTAAGCAGGTAAATTAATTAAAGTTGCTGGGAATATTCATCTAAGTAAGAATTATCTTGCATGTGGGAAATCAATACACCTTAAATATTAACTTCTGTTTATTTATGGCTCTTTTCCTATTCTACTGAAGGCTAGATAATAAGCCCTTAGCTGAACTACCTCAGTTCAAGCAACTGTTTGTCATGGCAGTTTTTCCCTATTTAATCAAAATATGAAATTAATTTTAGTTCTTTAGTTAGGGACAAAAGTTACTACGTAACCAGCCTGCTAGTGTTTGATTCTGTGATTTCCTGCCATAACACTGTATTTGGGCTATATTATTTTCTAGATGTTTCACCTCTTTACTTTTTTTTTCTTTTTTTTTACAATTACTTTAAATGTCCTTTCTGTATAAAGGAGTACATGTACTGTAGATTGATATCTGCCAGGACACACAGTGTACAATAAAAGGGTAGAGCAATAACAATACAAACATATGGTAAGCAGATGTCAGCCAAGCATGAAGTCAGGGAAAGGTGATATGTGGCACCTTAAAGCAGCTCAACAAGAAACAGGAGAACACAAAAACACTGACATTTTCTAGACGCTTTGTTCTGAACCCTGGAAAAAGTTTTATGTGACACTGTGTCAGCTCATGAATTTAATTTTTCTTGACATGTCTAGGAAAAAGCCTTCTGACCTTATTCTGATGAGGAGCTGAAGGCAGTGGCTCTGGTATCCAGTGGTGCGGTTCCTTGGCGGCACACAGCATCCTGTCCTCCTACAGTGCACTCTGCCTGCCATGCACAGAGCAATAGTGCTACAGATCCCAAAGGTCTGTACAGCAAACACCATTCCCTTCCCCTTTATAGGAGATTTGTTGTTCCCCTCTCCAATCTACAATAGGGCCACCTTGGGAGTATTTCAGACCTCCCTGCCTTTAGGTTTAGGAGGTACATGGCAGACGCTCATGTGCTGGGAGGGCAGGGATCTACACTTATTTTACATGTCACCAACTGAATGTGCCACTGGAAACTTTGACTTCTACCTGTGTTCAGTGCCCTTGAAATCTCTGTGTGTTCTCCTCTTGGGGTGACATTGTCTGCAAATCCTTTCTGTAGCTGGTGTCTTGCTCACTTGCTTTGGTGAGTTCACATTTTGCATTTGAGTTGACAGCAGTCAAGCCTTGAAACTGAATGTTTGTATTTCCTGAGTAGAATAATTTCTAAATTTTCATGAAGTGAACACAATACATTCTCTTGTATGGCATAAGAAACTTTGCTGAGCAGTATTGTAAATCCAAATTATCACAATATTTTCCCTTGGTGCAGTTAGCAGTTCTCAATGAACAATCAGACCACACTTGCTTGTTGAAAGGATACATTTTATATAGTTGTGTTTATCCTATTGTAACCAAAAGCTTCTGCATGTTTCAGTCCTTGTTCATCAGTAAGCTGCAGTGGTATTCTTAACTGCTCTGTAAGTTACTCTGCAGGAGTTATGTATCTATGTCAGTGTAGTGCTGTGTACATCACACTCCAGGTTAGTGCTAGATCAGGTGTTTTTGAAATGTTGCCTATTACAAAACATAAACTTAAATAACATTGTGTCAATTCTTTGTCTAGTTTTAGCCCCTGTGAAGAGGCTACTAACTCTTACCCAAGACAGTGGAAGTCTTTTTATTGACTTACAATAATTACTATGCTCCTAATTGTCTCATTTTTAGTAATGATAATATAAATCAATAATAATGTCCCTTCTCACCTTATGCATGTCCTGCAGTCTCCAAGGTCTGTTTTAAATTTTTTATAAGGGAGACAGTACTTGAATACACTTATTTCTCCTACATTGGGATTTTACCACTGCTACACTGTCCTTTTCCAAAACAAATAAGACAATTTTTCTCAAAATCTGAGAAGAATGTGCTATGCAGTGTCAGATACAAAGGACCACTGTAGAATAATTCAAAAGATAGGATGAAGCAGGAGATTTATGCAGAAAAGAAGGTGAAAGGATGATAATAAAGTGAAAACATTCTTGAAACATCCCAGTTTTACAGCCAGGAAAGATTATATACCCTCATTAAGATATTGTGTTTGAAACTTAAAATGTTCATCTAGAAATGGGAAGGAGTAAAATCCTAATTATGCTGGTGTTTATGAACATTTTCCAGTATAACTTGGTGCAAAAAATATCACAGAGTGTTATTTTATTTTTGTATGTAAAATATAATTTTAATAGAGAAACTGAATAAAATTCTAAGTTATCTATTTACAATTTAAGATTAGAAATTGTCAAAATATCAGATTATTAAGAATTCATTATTTTTGTAATGGCTTTGTGAAGAAAAGCAGAGCCAGAAGGGAGTGCTGAGCAAGATAGTCCAGCCCTTTCCTACAGTTTAAACTTGGAGTTCTGCCTTTAAATTATCCAGATACATTTCCTCCAGCTCCCTAAATGAAAAGCTGTTGCAGCTCTCATTACTCTAATTCTGAAATCAGAGAGAATGGTAAATTCACAACTAGTTGTAGTGAACTGTTTCCTTAAATTTTCAATTGAAATCATATTAAATATATCATTCAAGAGAGGAGCAAAGCTGACTGCTGATAGAAACACCCTGTCCCATCTCCAGAAGCAGGGCTGGGTATGGGAGGATGTAAGAAGGTTCTTCATGAGGGGAAGAGGAGGGGCAGCACTGGTCCCTTTGCTGTGGTGACCCATGGGAATGATACGAAGCTGTGTCAGGGGAAGATTAGGCTGGATATTAGCAAAAGGTTCTTCACCCAGGCTCTCCAGGGAAGTGGTCACAGCACCAAGCCTGCCAGAGAAATCAAGAAGCTTTTGTACAATGCTCTTGGGCCTGTGGTGTGAGTCTTGGGAATGGTCCTGTGTAGGGCCAGGCATTGGACTCAATCCTTGTGGGTCCTTTCCAGTTGAGGATGTTCTGTGATTCTGTGATCAGAAAAGGGGAAGCCTGATAGTTGTCTGCCTCTTTTGAGCCCAGAATTGGCCCAGACACAGGATATTGGAATTAACTTTTTGAGTCCCTAACCTTCAACAGTGTTATAAAAATTATCCCTGACCCCTCCACCCCCACCCCCAAAGGCTCCCCATCTGATCCCCATTTTTGGTTTAAACTGTGTTTGTTAGATTTATAGATCACTCACCCTTCTTTCAAAGCCCATGAAGAACAACTGCCAGTAAGTTGTTATGGAAGCAGAGAGGAAAAGCAAACTGTGATCATTAGAATATGACTTGCCATCTGCTTGTACTTAGTTTGGTAGGATGGAAGGTTTGAAACCAAATGTGTGCTGCTCAATTCCAGAGTTCCTGCTCAGTCACTTAAAAGCTTGTCTTAGTAGGTATTACCAATATGTATGCTTTGTGGTCTTTCAAATACACTTGTATTTCTCATCCTGCTGCTGATCAATATGTAAAGTTACACATGTAAGTGTCAGCTACTTGTAATTTATGCTTTAAAAATAATTCACTATAATTTAGTTAATGGGGCTATATGTTGAGTCAGCACTTCAAACCTCTGTTTAATCTGAAACCTCCACTGTTAGTCCAAGCTGTGTATATACATATTTCATTGTCAGTGAAAAGTATATTTGGAGCCAGATATTCCACTGATGTTGAATCCTGCTGATTTAATGCCAGCTGAGAATCTGGCTTGTGTTTCACCTTTTTCATTACTAAACTTTTTGGACTAAAAAAGAAAGTTCTATGGATCCATTTTAAAATGCATTTTTAACCTGTGTAATTTAAACGGATGTTTAAAATGCTGTTGGTTTTCACCTGGTCACTGCATGAACTGTGACTAGTAGTATCTATAGGTCTAACTAAAATTTTTGAGATTCAGGAAATTTAAATTCTTTATAATGCAAATAAAAGTGGGGTTGTCATTTTGCTGTGGTGGCACTCAAGCAGGTGGTCACATTGGGTAACTCATTGCAAATGCAATAACACTGCTTGGCCAGGTGTGCTACTCAGGTCAGAGGGTTGTGTTTATTCACTGTACCCACTGTCAACACAAAGATGACAATAAGCCAAAAAATTGTCTTCAGAGCATAGAACAGTGACATTAATGAAATCAAGGAAAGGTACTGGTTTTCAGTGTTTGCTGAAGGTCTTCATATAAACTGAGACTACTCTTTTAATTATGATGGAAAATAAGTGTTTGAAAACAAAAAAGAATAGGTATGCTTACTACCCTGTACACTGAATTTCTCCTTGTTTTTAAATTTAAATTATCTGACAGCCACTGGAGTGGCTGAAAATTGTCTATGACTGTTTATTCATATTTTTTTTAAACATGCAGATATCAATTTTCTCAGAGTTCAGTTGTATAAATCTGGTTTAACATCAGGGGTGCTTCTCCAGGCTTGCTCCATACAGGCTTTGAAACATTTGCCTATGTAAAATTGCAAGTCTTTCACAATTAACTCCTTCTGCTAAAGAATGTGGCCAATCAGCAAACTTTAAGCAGCTGGAATATAATTCTGAGGGCTGCATCATCAAATTATCAGCATATTAAAGTCATTATCAATTCAGTTTAAAGTAATGTGCCAAAAAGACACGCAGGTACCTTGGAGGAATGAAGAAGCATATTAAAACTGGCAAGCAAACCCATCAATAAAACAGACGATGATCAATCTTGAAGGAGTTTAACAAATAGCTACATCATGAAATGGATGTGTCATGAGCTGTAAACTTTTTGGCAATGACTCTAGAAGGGTAAGAAAAAGAAAGTTTAAAGCATGATTATGACCGAAGAATCTTAGAAAGAATCAAGTAAGCAAGAAATAGCTTTAATACATTCTGTGCTGGTCAGCACTTTTAAAGAACAACTCCGTGAGAAATACAAAATATGCTGACCAATCTCTAAGAGAATTTCAGGAGGAAAACAATTAACTCTTCAGTTTTCTCAAGGTAATTGTGTTTTCATTTTCAAATCCAAAGTCTTTATTTTCAGCATTTTTTCCATATGGTAATTTTCACCTGTTGTAAATCCTTTGGGTGCTCCAAAACCTGAATACCCAACTGAGAAATGTAGTTTGATATTAAACACTACAAAAACAAAACAAACTAAAATATGTGAGGTCGCGCCAAAGAAACGTAGTTCAAAGAAACAAGAAAATTGAACCTGAATTGTCATACTGCATTTCTCGTTTCCTGATGGTAGCGTGGAACACTTCAGGATGAAAAAAACCACAAACTTTCAAACACATTGATGATGTAGAAACTGAAAACTTTTCAACTGGAAAAAAAACCCACAAAACAACAAAAGTATTTGTTGCATCACTTCTCACAGTAGGACAGTGAGAGAATGCTTTGAAATACTTAATACATCACAAAGAGAATGATAGATACAAAGCAAAGTGGACAGCAATCTTTCAGAAGTCCCCAGGGAGTAGCAACCCCCAGCTGTACAGGCTGTCAGTAGCAGCAGGAACCGGAGCAATCCTCCATCTAATCAAGCTGAACAGAAGCTGAATTTCTTGAGGATGTTCACTTTCGTGGTCATATTCTTCATCTTGGAAGATTGGTAAGATGTCATAATGATTAATTGTCTTTTGGCCTTACCATTTTATAGTTCTTCTTTTCTTTTCTTTCCATGTTTTGAAGGCTTCATTGTTTTCATTAAATTCAGCTTGGAAAGCCATTAGTAAAAAAAGACTAGGTACATTCCAGTAATTTGTGTTTTGTAGCTGGTCTCTGATTTATGAACGTATTAGTAACATGTAACGCCTCTGTTGTTCTAAGGGCTTATTACTGTCATCTCACCATGGCTATGTCATTATTTTAATTAGTATCAGTACCAGGAGTAAGTAAAAGACAAGAAAAAACCCAACATAACAGCCCAAGTGTTCCTCAAGCCCATGAGAAATATCCAACTCATGAGCTGCAAAACAAGGTATAAATAACTTTAAAATATATATCAGAACTGAGCTCTTTTGAATCCCATATCTCAACTCAGTTCCAGTGAAGCCATTGAAGTTACTGAATTTAATGCTGTTGCAGACTTAATGACTAGTATATAATGACTCAGTTTTTTGAAAAGTAACAGTGTGCCTCATCTACTGCATTTGTTACTTCTTTCACAAAGGAAATAGATGAGACTGATAGACTTATTTGAACATTCTAAAAAAAAATATTTATCAGTAAAAGCTAATCATACTTTTAAATCAAATTTTTTCTACCTGAGGTAAATATAGATAGATTTAAGTCTTTAGGAAAAACCTTCTTGTCCTTAAAGATATTTTTGTATTAAAAAAAAAAATTACAGTATCTCTTCTAAGTTTTTAAAATTTCATTGCAATCAAGCAATGAAAAGTCTCCCTGCATGCAAAATGCATACATTCTGAATACTTAAAAATGAAATATTGAATTAAAATTCAAATAGTTTCTACTTCTTTCTATTTTTCATGTTTCAAAAAAGAATGTAATATTCCTAAATAATTGAAAGCATTTTTCCCCCAATATCACCAATTAAAAGAAAAATACAGTTAGGAAGACTGCTCTACACTTGTGCATATAACAGTATAGAAAAAAATCCAGGTACACTGATATTTTTACACATTTTAAAATTTTCCTTAACAGGTTTTATCTTCATGTAGTCAGATATTATAGAGCATAAGAATCTGAGGAAAATGGAAAGACATTGGGTAGAGACAGGTAAATATAATAAGGTCTTTTCCTAAATTTTTAATGTACTTCAAAAGCCCCCAAACAAACCTGAATTGTTCAAGCTGAAGAAAAGTTAAAGTTCTTCACATGATTATACTGGCTTGTACCAAAGCATGCTGGAGCATAAAGATACAGCACAATCACAGCCTCACTGAATGTTTTACCTACTTACATGGATAGGGAAAGTTGTAGATTAGAGATGTTCCAAAGACAGAATCTGTTATGCAATATTGGTGAAGGCAGAGATGAAAGAAATCATTGTGGCCATGTAATGTCTATCAGAAACTGAATCTGACAGCAGGAGAAGAAGCAGCAATGCTGGGAGTGGGCCAGGCAGAAGTTGTGTCTGCTGGGAGGAATAAAGAATTCAACAGAGAGGCTCCGGGAGGCTTACAGAGAAGTGAGAGGAGCTGAGGGTTATAGATCCCAGCACAGGGCATTCCAACTGGACAGAAGGAAAATATTACATATGAGCATTTAAAAACTGATGTGTCCAAAGAGGGTATAGAAAATGGCTGTGGTGTGTCTTACCCATGTGGGTAATATTTCCCTGTCTCTGTCTTTTAGATGTTTTTTTTAAGCACTGTCCCCTTGTGTAGTGAATTACCAATGTTAATGAATATTGATCTTGTCTGAATTACCCAGGGAGAGCAATGCTGCTCTGGATTAGCCTTCTGCATTGCTTAGCAGTCTTAGGAGAAGATCTGTCACAGGCAATAATGAACATTGCAAGGGAAACAAAAGGGACCAGGAGCCTAAAAAGCACTGAACACTTGTTTGATTAGAAATGGACAGTTTAAGTAGAAAACAAGTAGATAAACTCAAATACATGGAATACCCGATAAAAGATAAGCAAAGTCTACATGTTTTCTTAACAAAGGAAGGTATTTATTTTTTTTTTTCAGGAGAACAGGTTGAATATTGTTTTAAAGCAATGATCATTTTATTACAGAATCTCCAGCAAATTTCTCTAAGATCCCATAAAACCACAGACAACTGCGATGTACAATTACACCAGTGTGAGTTGCTGAATTACATCTGTCTCTCAGAAGTTGCAAACATTGATGTTTTCCTTGCCTTCCAGCTATAATCAAATGACAAAGTGACATGCAATATGGCACAGATCTATTACCTGCAAAGTTCTGCTCTGAGAAAAAGTCCAGTTTTGGTATTGCTGCAGATAAAGAACACTCTGCATATAGGGAAGAATCATTTAGCTGATTCTTCAAAATCTCTTCCCACGATTTTCAAATGTTTCAGTTTGTGGATGAAAATTCTCAGACTCCTGATTCTGTACAAGTGTCTTATCAGAACTTTCTGAAAATCAAACCTATAACTAAAGTTCCAACTTTCTATCACTTTCAAAAAATTCTTCTCACATTGTGTCCATTTGATGTGAATACAAATAGGTTTTGTACTGCAAACACATTATGTAATGTGATTTTCTACATACTGTAAACTAGACTGTTGCTGAGGATTATGCAGTACAAATCTGTGAGCTCTTATTTTATATACATGATTTTGTGTAGCTAGACTTATAAAATCCATGAGTAACTTCATTTGATTTGAGTAACTAAAGGGATGATTACTGTATTTGTTAAGGGGTAATCCCCAGACCAAACCAGTGAAGGGGTATTCACTTTCTAACCTTCTAAATATTTTCACAATGATACCTTTCGCATCCTAAGTCAATTAAATAAAGTAGACATAGTGTAGACCATGTTGCTTTGTTAGCTGAGTATTTCTGATCTAACCTTGAATTCTGCAGCAGAATCTCAAATACATCAGCAATGTAATCATTCCAGATCATAATACCTAGTTTTTATAGGGGGGGTAAAAAAAAAAAAAAAAAAGGGTGAAAAGATAGTAAGTAAAAATAAAATATTTTTAGACTACCCTGAGATCTGCAAGTGACCTCAGAATAAATGAATATTTGTCCAAATGAGTGTTCATTCAGTATGGAACATCTGCACAGAAATCATTCTGGTTTTTACCTCTGTCTTGCCATAAACCTGGAAACATTCTATAGGGACAGAAAGCCTCAGATTTGTAGAGACCTGTCAAAATCCTTTGTAGACACATTTAATGTGTGCAGTTTGGAGCTGCCAGTAGCTGCTTACATTTTTCCAAAGTACAGAAGCTCCCCAGGAAACCACGTCTCTGTGACCTGCTTTTGTAACCTCTTTGGCTGTACTTTCAGGTGATTTCTTTCATCATGCAGGGTCTCAAATCTGCATTTTCTAGATTAAAATTCTACTTTGCATAAATTGAACCTTTTAGTAGTGTTTCTGTGAAGGTTTTCAGCAGAGATGGAAACTGCAGTATGTGTGTTGGCACTCAAGAAACCACCAGAGACAAAAATCTAAAAGTAAGGTAGCAATGGCTAAAAACCTAAGGCTATAATCAGTTCTCCACATGTGCCTAAATGCTGAAGATGCCAAGGGGAGTTACGTGTGTGTCATGTTGAGAATACACCTCACAGAGCTTCTGTCTAAAAGTCAAGGTTTATTAATATGGTATAATTAAATGAACACAAGAGGGAAATATCTGATTAGTGATGTGAAACTAGAAATCATAATCTGGCTCACAGAAAGTGTATGGGTGTGAGTGATTTCTATTGAAGGCAGAAAGTTCAGAGTGCACAATGGAATTTCAGAGTGAGGGGAATAAATTAATAATTCCAGTTTTCTTTGTCTAAATAAGTGCTGCTATGGCAATATTTGTCCTTGAGGAATGTTACCTGAGCTGTTTTGACATGATAGAAAATTGTTCTATCACGAGTATTCTTGTGGCTAGAAAGAAGTATCAGTCACAAGGATTTGATCTACTTTATTTCAATATCAATATGCTCTCAGTTTGAGGACCATCTGCCAATTTAATTCCTAGCTCTTGCAGACAGCCTATGTGGGTATGTCTGCTTAGCTAGATGTGTGTGGAGGTCTGTTTTTTCCAAGAGCTTTTATTAAATACAGGTGAGCCAGTGGTATGGCTGTCCTTGGTGTTGAGCTAAGGAGCAGTGAGCATCAGTGATGGCAGGGCTCTGCAGTTTGTATGGCGGGGCAGGGCAGTGGCACAGTGTAAGGTACTAAACACAAAGGCAGTCTGGAACATAATTTGGGCTGAAAGGAATAAACCTGAGAGGTATTAATGGTGCCTGGAATGGGACAAGGCAGCAAAAACAGACTATGGAGGACCATTCAGTCCTGAAGGGCCTGAATCTTGTGTTCGTTCCCCTCTCCTTCCAAATAAACACACACAGATATCCATGTGCCCAGAAATATGTATGTGGGTGTATACGCTTCTGAAAGAAAACACTTTGACAGGAAAGAAAGAGAATCAGGCAAAAGGTATGGAAACACCACATAAACTACACTTTGAGCATATTTTTGGTCCAGACTGCACCATGTGGGCAGCCCTCAAACACTGTCAGTCATTGCACAATGTTACACCTCTGTAAAGGTGATTAACACTTTGGCTGTCCTGATGACCGTCCCTAGAATTCTGAAGAAGATGCATTGGGAACTTGCTGTTATTAGCACCAAAGTTCACCCTAAGTTAGGTCTTTGATTCCCCTTAAATTATGAGCAATGAAAGAGAAAGATTAGCAAGAAAAGAAAACTCTTTAGTTTGTAGCTGTTGCTAGATTTCTATTTGTGCTGGTTGTAATTTATTGTTGTAATTTCTACTGATCATCTGAGGCGATCATACCAGAAGACAGATACTTCTCTGGCCTTATAAATGCAAATTGTGTTTTTTTCATCTCCCTAATGCCTGTGCTCCTGTCTGTTCCCATTGACTTATACAGAGAACCAGCATTTTGTGCCAGATTGTCTTTTACAGGGAGACACTGATAACTAAAACTCTACTTAACATAACAATTTTGAAGAATCAATACTTCAATTAAATTAAAACAGAAGCAGTTTATGACTTCTTCTGATGACAAATGTGGGTAAAACTCAGCTGAAATGAACGGATTGACATCATTTACATTAGGAGTGATTTTGGCCTTGATTTGCAAACCTGGAAAGAAATGTGGCATTATATTGTTCTTCCTCCTTGCAGTGACAGAAGCTTTCACAATAAAAATCTCTTTTAATTTATGACTGGCCATAAAAGACATTGCGTGACAGGGTTCTCTGGTGCCATCGTCACCTGCCAGGGACAGAGCAACTATTCATTATGCCTTATTCCGTGCAGTCACTTATCATGTTTCTTACCCTGCTGGTCTATCTCATTATTCTCCAGGAAAGCCATTTTAGGAACTGCCAGCAACTTACTTAAATTATAAATGGGTTTATGCCACTTTTGGTTTTGAACAAGGAGACAGACTTTTGTGAATTAGGAACATGTGGTGGTGCTACTCAATAATGCAATGTGACATAGTGACTCATCCAAACAATAAAATGTCCTTCTGAATAAAAATTTGAAGTGGCATCTTTGTATGTATTTGTTTCCTCATGTAAATTCATGCAGCTGGAAAGACATAACCAAATAATCTGGATCTATAAAGTGTCTCAACATTTCATTTCAATGGGGTTTTTTATTGGTTTTCTTTTTCTTTTGGTAAATAGCAGAAAATATCTTGTTTCCCCTGTAGAAAATTCAGGCTTGAGAAGTCCTATGGATTACAGTTTAACACAGGATGAAAGTGAGATTCTACACCAAAAGGAAACAGGAGTGATGCACCAAAGTGAGCAGCATTAGTCTGAATTTAGCAGTGTAAGTCTGACACTTGGTCTCTGACTAGTTTAATACTTGCTCTTGACCTTCCTTACACCAGTAGACAGAGGGGTGATACTATCCTGGCTGTCTGAAAAGCATCTAGAAATGATTTGACAAACTTGAGAAACTTTAGAGGGTAAAGAGTGAAATCTCCCTGTGTACCATGAAATCTGAAGCAGGGTGAGTTGGGTGTACTGGAGTGTCACTCTAATTCAGTGGCATAGCAGGAAGGTGGCTTCATGTTCTAACATCTCCATACCGTGGGCCTCAGGGCTTTGCCCTGACACTAACTCAATGTAGGAGATGGAATACCTGACTATTTTTTTCTGATTTGTTTTGCAGAAATGATACTGGAGTTGTAGTGCTCTCTTGGGCTTGTTGAATAATCTGGTAATTTAAATACTGGCACTTAGGATAGAATAAGGGGTGTGCTCCGCTCATTTAGAGCTATGGAAGTATAAGCTGATTTTTAGTCTGCTAGTAATTTGAAAAATATGATTAAATATAGTTTGGAGGCTAAGAGAATAATTAGTTTAGCAAATGGTATGTTTCTCACCTGGTGTTTTGAAAACACTTTTAAAAATAGATTTTAAAGTGCATCATAATGTTAAAAGAAAAAAAGAAAGTGTGTTTTAAATTAGTTTGAAGTTATTTTATGTATCAGCTGAAATAATTCAGTTAAAATATATTTATGGAAAGCTTTGTTTGACTTATTTAAATCTGCATTTTCTGTTTTCACACAAAAATTGCCTTCTGTACTCACTTCCAAACTGAAAGCCATTTCTGATTGCAAACTAATATATTTATCAATCTCTATATTTTACATGTCAATTCTGGGAGCATGAGGGCATTAAAATGTTGTTTCAACAACTGGATGCCATCCTTTCAATCTAACACCAGTTGTGTTATACAAACTGACTTAATATGTAACAGTGACATCAGAATAATAAATTTCCTTTCAAATGCTGCCGTATTTTTATACCGTGTTTTAGTAGTAATAAGAAGCTTATAATATAAAGATATGTATATCTTGATATATATAAATATATAGATAAAAATATAGTGTAGCTTATTGAACAGCAAAAAGCATTTCTGTTAATTTGCAGTGAGGTTCAAGTAAAAACATTTTTGTTGCAGTATTTTTTTGAGGTTGAACTGCTCCATACTAACTGCAAATTAATTTCTTCACAATGAAATAAGTTACATTGTCATTTTGGAAATATCTTTTTGTATATATTGTATTAGGAATTTCATTTTGCTGTGAATGCCTGGTTCTGATTTCCTTGTAGCAAGGTAGAAACTAGAACTCAGTCAAACAACATCAGGCGAGTCTGTTCATACAGAGCAGTAAAAGCTGTGATCTGAATTTGGTCTCTATTTGTTCTTGATCCCAGTACAGGTCTCTTCCTCCTCAGGCTCCTCCATCGTGGCAGTAGGGCTGCAACTGTACTCCCTCCCCACAGGTGAGTTGAATACTTCTGTGGAACTTAACATCCTGCATAGGAAGATGATAACAGGAAAACATTCTTACTGATACACAGTGGTAACTACAGGGTGCCACTTCTTCCTTCAAGTGCCTCAGCAGCTGCCCCACTGCACTCTTTTCTTCATGGAGAAAAGCTGGCTCAGGGAGAAGACTCACCTTGTTTAGTTGTCTCTACTGGAGCAGCCACCCTGTGATGTTTTGACATGATGTCTTTCTCAGAGGAAAAAGAAAAAGAAGCTAAAAAACCCCCAAAGAGCAGCTGAATAAAGGAAGGGGAATTGCTTAGTGATGCACCATTCCTCAGTAAATCAGTATTTTCAAGCTGAAGAGACTCTGATTGAAATAGAGGAAAAGTTGTAAGTACGGCTCAGCTGGACAAGGGGTGAAGTGTGTAAATCTACTTTAACTGTGTGCTGCAAAGAGATAGGCAAAAAAAATTTTCCATACCGTTTTCTCTGTTTATAATATCCTTGAAAGAGGCAAACTGAAAATATTCTTTCGTTTTTGTCTTTCCTCTTTATGTGTGTCTGGGTTTCCTGATGTACCAATGCTTGGCTGATAGCTCTGATTGCAGTATCTGTGGCTTTGTCATTTACTGAAAAGAAATTTACCTAAAACATGAGCACTGTAACTATGTAAATTTCTCTTCAAAATTAATGGGGTTAATATATTTCAGAAAAGGCAGGAATAGTAATATTTGAACTTCCTAACCTCTTTCATCTGAAATTTAGAAACATTAACTAATTAAGTATCACAATTCCCCCATGAGAAACTTCACAGTAATCACTATATTTACTTGACATCTCTGCTATTAGAATTATTCACTGTGATTTTAAGACAGCTTTATACTAACTGTTGAATAATGTGTGACATTACAAAGCAAGTTGGACTGGAAAGTGAAGCATACAGAAATAGAGCTTAACCATGGGAGTGAACCCAGCGAACTTGAACTGAATGCACTCTAAAAGTCAATTAGTCAAACTTCACTAAACTCCTCTGTGGAAATTCTTATTCAAATGTACCATAGTCACAACTGAGGCAGGGGTGAATATGAGCACTGTGTAGAAAATTTCCACTGTAGCTTTTTCTGATTCACTTTCTGATTGACCATGTAAACAGTGTGATGATGGAAATGACTGGAAAGTATGAAACATTTTAAGCAAAATGCAAAGATCTTGCACAGTTCAAAATAAGATATGAAATTTTAGAATATTTTTAAACAAAATGGATTTTTACTCAAGCAGGCAAGGAAAACCTTTTGCATGAAGTGAGAAAATATGATTTGGTTTCACTGTTGCAGTGAAATGAGCATTCCAATGGCTTTTGAATTTTTCATTTAAAAAAGAGTTATGCTCGAACACATACATTTCACTGAAAGTTTCCATTTTTGTTAGAAAAACAATTTTCTACAAATTGATTTATTTTGTGAAGAAGAATTATGAGCGACTCACAGTTAAGGCAGTCCATTGCATTTAGTCAGGAAATATAGATGGGAATAACACCTACAACTTTTATATTTTTAATTTCACAACTTTAGAGTCCCTGTCTTGTACTGTATCAGATCTGAAGCACTGATCAATCATAATTTTTTTTTTTTTTGTAAGAACCAAGAAACCATTGGCAGAAAATTGTTGCAGAAGAAAACCTTTCCATAAGAAAAGTCTTTTTGCATAACCCATTAATTAAATTTTGGCTTTTTTCCTAATGGTTGCTTGTTTCAAAACTCTTACGAACTAGCAATTATAAATTACATATACTGTTGTTATTTATGCATAAAGCCAATTGCAGAGGTAGACATTTTTCCCCTAAAAAAAAATGACCCACAATACTTAGTAATTAGATGAAATAACTGGTTTAAAATTGAAAAATCTTATCCCTTTGATCTCATTTGGCACCTTTGCTGCACTGCGTCCTATAAACTGGCTGTGTAAAGAAATACTCCTTTGGTCAGTTTGCCCTGCAAAGCTTTTTAACCAATTCCAGGCAATGCAAAATAGAAAAAAACATGGCTTTTACCAGTCTTTAAAGGGTTTCCTTCAAGCAAGATGATTCAGCTGAATGTTTGTGATTGATTAGCCTAAAAATATGTACAAGGCAAGAAATGCTCATTATCACTGTATTTAGAAATGGGCCCTGTGAGGTTTCCTTGTGTTTTAAGAAATGAGACATTGCACTATTCTAAAATAGGTAAATAATTTTGCTGCAGTCAGTAAATTAGCATAGTAGAAGCAAAATATAAAGACACTAATTTTTCTCTCCCTAGGGAAATGATGGTGAAGAGAGCTGGAAAATTTTGCTTAGAATTTTTAAGTACAGCATTCTCATAATTACTTGATTCCTATTATTGTTGCTTTTGGTTACTTTCTGCAATGTTTTCTGCTAAATGTAGAAAGACTCTGCTCCCAAGAGTTGCACAGATACAATTTTAGCTCCAAAGGAATGACTGAGCTGCAGGTAATCACTGACAGGAGAGGCTGTAAAGTAAGGAACTGTGACTTGAACAGAAATGGTTGTGGTGGAAAGGGAAGAAAGGTAAACTACCATAAAGGTGAGTGTGATATGACATCTTGAAGATATCAAACAAGCCTGCCATGGCAGCTGATGCTACATCTGGGCAGTGCCCCATGGAATTACAATCCTCTGGTGCTGCCCTTTTAAAAATATTTACCCCCCTCCTTCTTTCCCCTGCTTGATGGAATGAGTAGCATGTTGGAGCAGAAGTGGTCATTCAGAGCAGCATCAGGCAGCAGTGATAAGGATGGCAGAGTTTTGCTGCGAGACAGGCACTGACATTTGCAGACAGGCTGGACTGCAGACTAACATCGAAAAGAACATTTCAGAGAGCTGTGAAGTGCTGTATCTGCCAGGGCTGGGGAGAGAGCAGGTTGTTTCTGTGCCAGAAAGGCACATTTAGTGCAGGCTTGTCAAGAGGTGCTCAGAACAAGCATCCTCCTGCTGGGAGTGGACTTGGAACTCTTTGGATAGGAGAGATGGTGCCATATACTGGAAGCTACACTAGGATCTTGCTGCAGTTTTTCATGTCTGACTGGGAGATGTGATAGTCTGACTGCAGGTCAATTTCAGCTTTCAAGACATCAGCCTAGAAAAAACAATTCAATATATTCCCTGTTAATAGTATGAAAACCACAGCCATTTACCTGCTTATTCCCCAGTAATGCAGGGAGGTGTAGGATTGCACTCCGTATCATGCACTGGGATCTTCCTCATGCGAGCACAGAAGTTACATTGTGGTTCTGGGTTTTCTCAAGGGGAATGTTTGACTTCTCTCCTTGAGCCTGGCTTCTCAGATAAGCAAGCAAACAAGCAAACTGCATCCCCTTTGCTCTTGGCCTTGTACTCTGATTCTGTTTTAAAGTCTCAGGACACCAAGACTTTGCTGGTGAAAGATCTGAAATTTGCTGGTCTAGGGAAAGAAACCCTCTGTCAGTCTCCACAAGTCCCTTCCCATGAACCACAAGCTGCATTCTTCACTCTACACTTTTCCAAAGAAATCTGGGTGTAATCTGAGAAATTTCCATCATCAGTTGGATACAGTATATTCTATTTTCTTGCAGTAGATGTGAATAGTAGTAATGAAGAACTGTCTAGAGCTCAAAGGACAGTACATTAGCTTGCTTGTCCTTGAGATGTCCAATTGAAAAAGCCCTGACAGTCAATCTTCTGATTTCGTGGGGATCTAAATAGCATGTTTTTGGACAGTACCCTATAATCAATAACTACAGCATGCCTCATGGATTGCGTTAGTAAAGTAGTGCTCTTGGCTTTCTTTTTTCCTTCCTAGTTGTCTGATTTTGACTTCTGTTGCAGTCTACTGGATCAGGAGATCCACTGAACTGTCATTATACATCCATTTTTATCAGTAGTCCCTGCACAAAACCACTTCTGAACTCCATCAGCCAACTGTTACCAAAGTAGAGAGACTGCAAATGCTAATGGATATAAGAAAAATAAGAGGCTAGTAGGTCCTCTTGTGTGTGCTTCCTAAACTATTTGTGATACTACTGACAGCTGGAAAACTTCCTGCCTTCAATGTCAAATATCCACAGGGTGGTAGAAGACATGTTTTGAGGCAAGAGCTTGGCTTATGGGTCTGAAATCTTAGTGTGACCTTCCTCTCTCCTCAGATTTATAGATTAGAGCTCTGGTGAAGGCAGTGCAGTTGCAATGCTAAAGACTCTTGAAAAGCTTTTAGCAGCTTGAATTCTACAGCCAATTTGTTGCTGAGTTGAGCCCTGAGTTAGTAACAAAGAAAAAAAAAAAAGTTGGTTGACAGCACATTGAACTGTACAAGTGACTTAATTTTCATCACTCTTCACTAATGGCAAAATTACATGTTAGAGGTACAAACAGCCTAGGGGAAAAGGAGTGTCTTTTTTTCCAGTGTTGCTGTTAGAAAGTTATTCTGGGACTCTCTGCACATTGAAAACTGCTTCATTTCAGCATGGTGCCACATGCTGCACTGATTGTAAATTCATACACTTCCCCTACACAAAATAAATAAGGGCTCCTACTTTCACAGTAGTTGAGAATCTAGGCATTTTGCCCACCCCTGCTCCACATTATGAAGTGAAATGCTTCAACTATTTCAGTGGAGAAAGATGCCAGGCCAATCTGTGTTTCTCAGTGTTTATCTACTTTTCCTCCTGAGAAAGATTTGTTATGAAATCATTAGAACAGAGTCCAGGAGACTGGATTTGAAATTATAGCTCTGTCACAGACTTGTCATGGAACTTTTAGAGAAACTGTGGTCCTGGTGTCTCTCTTCTGTCTCTTTGGTAGACCTGCTGGAGACTTCAGGACAAATTATATTTTTAAAATATCTTATTAGTATCAATATTTCAATGACAGCTTTTACTAATTTTGATGTATTAACTCATTTTCTAGACTTTGAAAACTGAAAAGATTGTGGGATTTTTAATTCTTTGGGAAATTCTGACATCACTCATATTTGTAAACTCTAAAAGACCAGGGAATGTCCCTGATCACTAGAAATCTATTGACTGTTGAAATTTTACAACATGTGGTCATTTATGTTTTTGCTGTCTAAAACAAGACAATGTTTGGTAGCTGGCACATGCTGGGACTCATTAACAGCAGGCAGTTTGCATGGGGCTGCTCTGGTTTTGGAGGCTACAACCACTGAAGAGTATGGATGGAGTCCAGTCTGTGATAACTGGCTTCAATGGTAAGGAATAACTCTGGGCACTTCTCTTAATTTACCAGTTAAAATGCAGTCCTGGGTTTTGCCCACTGAAAATATATTTTTTTAATCATTGATATAAAACACAAACCAGCAGAATAGCAAATACTATTTCAGCTAAATTGAATAAAGATTTTTTCTGGTCCCAATGGCACTATTTTTAATTTTCAACTCATAAAATTTGGAAGAATTTAACTTTCAATTACAATTTTTTCCCTTAAATTAAAAAAAAACAAAAAAACCAAAAAAACCCCAAACCCAACAACTACAAACCAACAAATTAATCACAGCCTGTGAAAAATGTTGATAAGCTCATCAATAGACGTTTTTATCCAGCTATTATGGAAATTAAGCCTTGTTTACCCATAAATTGGATGCAAATTAAATTGGGTAGACACGATCTTAATCTCCACGGTGTTTATGACCTGGCAGATGATGGCTTGGCAGGTCCACAAATTTATTTTCACTCTAAACTTTTGTTTTTCTTCTTTATTTGGAGGGAAATAAACAGTGTTTTTCAGTACTTGTTTGTCAGTACTCAGGACAATGGGGCCAGGGTTGGTGATGCTAATGTACTACAGCTATATGTATATGTATACCCTTGAGATATGCAATGTTTGAAGTTTGGGTGACTCAATAAGACAACTGAAACAACTCTATCTGTCCATACACAGATTTTGCCTGCAGTGCTAACAGGTCTTCCATATCCTACTTTTCTTGTGTGAACAAACGCATGAGTCAAACTATTTTTTACAATTTTAAAGTAATGAATGATTACATTTATTTTAATTGGTGTATTTTTTAAAATTCAAATTCTGAGTCCTTGAGCTGAATTTTCTTCCTAGTATTTTGGAATACTTCAGTGAAAATACTTCAGGATACCCACACATGGTTTAAAGCAACCTGAGGGCACCACTAAGAATATGAAAATATTCTGTTAATTTTTATGGAGAATAAATTATTAAAAATTCTCAAGAATGAGAACAGGAATGATAAATAGAAATTTGATTAATAAATTTAGATTGGATATAAAAAACCTGCAGAAAATATTTGGCAGGATGTATTGTCTTAGTAAAGGGGACATACATAGTATTAAATAAACAATGTACTTAACAGGACATTAATTAATTAGAAAATTTATAAATTCTTCTAAACATACTCATGTCACAGAGTAACTTGCTTTTACTTGTACCAGTTATATTCAGTTTCTCTTCCCCACTGGTGTTTGACTACCAAGGCAAATGTAGAGAGACTCTCCATATGTTTGGTTACTAAATAAACTGAGCTCTTTTCAGCTAAATACAGTCTTTCTTTTGCAAGGCCAGAACAGCATCATGTCATGTTTTCTAGTTTGTTTATAATTTCTGAAGTATCTAGAGGCAAGATTTGGGACACATACCTTGTTTTCAAGATCATCCTGTCACACAACAGGATTTTGATCTGGGCTTTTAAGTGTTACTTTAAAACAAAAACTTCAATAATACATGAACAATGTAGTTCTTGAACCTTTAAATTATGATTATTAACATAATGGAATTTGGGTACTTGCCACAGAGGCAAGCAAAGAGCCCCTTATTTAACTTGAATGACTGAATAGCTGCTGTCCTTATTCTGATTGTTAGCCTCCAAGTAAAATATTTTTACTTTAGTTCCTTTTTGTGTTCAACTTCTACAATTTGAAGGTTTTTGGTTACACTGTAATTCTCTGACTGTCAAAATACATCAGGAATAATAAGAAAAAGAGATAAAGTAGTGAAATAATTTCACATGAAATCCATGAACAGAAATATACAGTAAATGCTTTAGCTATATTGCAGAAATTGCACAAACCCACAAGAGGCATCTGTGTTTGATGAAAATGTATACAATTAAAGTAAAGAGCCTGAGGCTGTAGTTGTCTAAGTGCCATGAGACTCCACGTTGAGATAGTTCAGAGGTTTGGGGCAAGATTTTCATCAGAAAATGTCAGTTCATTGGGGCTGAAACTTTTCACATAAATGTATTGGTCTTGATGAAACTTCCACCGGGAGAAGTATCTAAGCTCAAATATAGAGTTTTTGTAAAAATGAGAATACCCGAGGTACCTCAAGCATTTGAATATTGGGGGAACGCTGCATGGCTTCACAAAATTCAAACACAACTGTAGACTCTTTAAGAGCTTACTTGTACAAATACACAGTTCAGTATCTTGTTTTTATAACATTTTTCATTCACTCAGTTCTTAATTTCTCTGACAAAAATTCAGATATTCCATCTTCAAATGTGAACCTTAGCTAGAAGATATGAATTTCTTTAAGTTTCTAAATGTCACGTAACTATGAAAATCAGCTGGGTTAAGGAAAAAAAAAAAAAGGCGACAGTCAAGAACAGGTCAAAAATGATGGATTTCTGCTCTACAGGGGGATAAAAAAGATGCCAAAAAAAATCTCAAAGACTGAAGGGTTTTGTTCATAGAGGCTTTTCCCTGGTAGCTGAGAACAGTGTTTTGGAGGGGTGGAGCAGAGGTAGAGAATTGAAAGCTGGGAGCAGGGAGCAACAGCTGGAATTTGGTTGAAAGAAAGGAGTGGAACCAGAGTAGGGTCAGAGCCATCCCTGCAAGAGAAGTATCAAAAGTGGAAATCACTGGATGTCTGTCATAAGGACATATAGTGGGATCTTTTTGAGTGGTCTCACTAGGGTTTCATCTTCATTTTAAGTGACTTTTGAAATGGATGGGAAACATGCAAAAAAGACTATAAAAACTATATGTCTTTTAAAATCAAAGTTATTTTTCTCTGTATTTGTAGAGCTGTGTTCTTAAATGAAGCTAAAGACCCACTATTTTGAGATTTTGTGTAGAAGAATCAATATAGTCTCTGTAGTGGAAAACATCTAACATACATATAGAACAAAGTGCTACAGTGACATTCAGTGATTCACTCAGGGAATTCTTTTGTCAAGTAGAAAATCATCCTTGTTCTTCAAACTTGCTTACTTTCAATGTTACTATGTGTAATTGTAAGCGACTGAGGCTCTTTGACCTTAATGTATGATTTCAAGTAAGGTTGGAAGTATGTGGAACTGAAAATAAGGTCTGTTGCAGGTCCTTTGATCCCCAGGGACTTAGATCTTCCTTGTAGCATTTGTTATTACATTTCTGTGTTCTCCCCACATGACTCAGTGATCCATCACCACATGAGATTTAATGTATTTGTACAGACTATGTTTGTTGACAGCTGTTTATTGTTCTTATACACTGTGTAAGTCTGACCCCTTGGCTTTCCTGGCAAGCTAGAGAAGTGTGTTGAAGTTTGTGCTGCAGTAGCTCTGGGCTCAAGTTGTGTTTGGGCTAAAATACCACCCACAAAATGTAAGCTGCCTTCTATCATGTCAAGGCAATAATCACCTGGGAGTAGACATTCTCTAGGGTCAATTGACACTAATTGTGACTCTCCCATTCTATTTTCAACCTCATCTCTTGATACATGTCAGTGGATGTTTATGAGGTAATATCATCTATATAGTGATCTATGTCAATAATGGCAATGAATAATCAAAGTTAATTAACTTGTAACAGTGACATTTACCTCTTTGTAACTGACAGATTTTCAACAAAAACACCCACAGTTTATATGTTTCTGTAAGTAAAAACGGCCTCTGCCCTTTAGCCTGTTTTGGAATTTGAGAAGAATTATCAGTCCTGTCCTCACCAGAATAACTTATGTTAGCCACATGTAAGAAGGAAATAGTATTTCATGCCTGTTTCATAGCTGAAGCAGTGCACCAGGGGAAGAGAGGCAGGACAGCCTGCTGAGGTGCACCCCAGTGGCTTTGTGCCGCTTGCAGAGCTTCAGGGCACCTTCAGCATGTTGTCTAAGTTCCTGTAAGTCTTGTCATTGTGAATTTGCCTTGGGATACTACCTAAGTGATCTGATGTCAAATCTGCTTTTTATTTAAAAGCCAACATTTTGGTGTTTTCTTTGTCTTCTTATTGTGAAACTGAGAACAAAGTGGCATGTTAGGAATGTTTAATCGTGCTGCTACTTTTTGCATTTTGGGGAAATTCTTTGCTCTCTGGAATTTATTGGTTGTTTTTTTTAATTGGGTTTTGCTTTGGGTAGTTTGGTTTCTTTGTTGTTTTTGTTTCAATTATGATTTTCAGATTTTGGGAGTCTTTTTCTTTGATTTGGATTTCTTCTAGTTTCAGTTTGAGTTTTTTACAGGAGAGGAAGATGGAGACTACTTTCAAGCACTTCCATCTGTCAGAGTAAGGCCAAAAGTTTTATCTTTTTCAGTACAAGTGGCATAAGGATTGTAGTAGAAATAGGCCTTATAGGCTAAATTCAGCAGCTGCTGGAGATGCTTCAGGGACTTAATTATAACAAATTTCACAAATTACTTTGGAAATTTTTAGTAAATTATCCAAGATATGCTTTCCAGTTTTGGGTCTCCTTCTAGTCACTTGGACTGGAAAAAGAAGCATAAAAATTTCTAGCCCTGAGGTTATCTCTGAGTTTTTGTGTTCTTAAAGATTGTCCTGGGTGTATAGTTAGTGAAAAGAGTACTGGAAACAATTTAGCCAAACAATCAAGCTGTCAGTTGCTCCATCAAACTGAAGCAGATTCACACATTTGTGAATCGAACTTCTGTAAGAAGCAGTTCCAAGATAATAGATCTTGCTCATGACCCATACAGGTGAGCTTGCAGTTTGGAATATAAATACTTCAGGTCATGATTTTCAAAACCACTAGATTCAAAATATCTGTCAAGGAAACCAACCCATGTCTTGAAATTAAATGGTGTGGAAATACCCTTGTTAAACACTGGTGGCAACAACAGAGCTGACAGAGGGGAGAAAGAAAGACATGGGTATTACCAGGGATAGCAGCAACACATGTAGAAGAAATACTGATGACAACACAGATCTTGTGCGAGTCTTACGCTTGTGTTACTGATGGAAATTTTAAACAGCACTTTTTAAATTTTCCTTTAAAATGCCTGTTGATGCCCTGTTTAGAAGTCTGTAATGCTTTTTACTTATACTCTGTTTTTTACCTGGCTGGGCATCAGCCCTTTATTCTATTTTGAATAATCTTTACTCAGAATTCCCAGATAATCAGCTCTCTCTGCCTAGCTGATTGCATTGATCTTGCAATCAATCTCGTGATGTTCTGCTATAAAGCTAGTAATAGGAGAGTGAAGCAACTCTGGATTTTGGATATGTGTGAATCCTTGGACACATTTCCATGCACACCTATCCTCTCCCTAATTCATCCACTCGCATGCACACAACCATGAGCCTCTTTTACATTTGATTAGATTAGGCAGAGAACTAATGCATTTTCTTGTAGTCTTCCCTATCTGTTAATTACCTGTGGATAACGTGTGTTTCCTGTAAGTATTTATGTCAATAGTTTTGTGAAGCCCTTAGACTTCACGTTTGCTGATCATTAGTCTGCATCCAGAATGTTCTCCCAGGACTCTTCATTGACAGGCAGTGTGCATGCAGCTGTGAGTAAAGAGCACCTTATATTTGCTTTTCCCCAGAAGCAGAGCAGAGCTCAAATTGTAGCCCATTCTCAGTTATTTTGTTGTTCCCTGAAGAAACCTAGCTGATCTTCTCTTTCCCAGCAAAGATCTACCCTCACCCTGCCCCTCCAAACTGGAGGCAGAGGTTCAGACTCGTTTACCTCTTGTGAAGCTTTCTGCTCCTTTATTCCCCCAGTAGCTGCACAGCTAGATTCACAACTAACCCTTGGTATTTCATACTCACTGTGCTAGTTTTTAGACCTTAAAAATCCTGAGACACGGGAGAAGTTAAGAGGGTCGTTTCAGGTGGGAGTTTCTGCAGTTCAGCTTGATGCAGCATCCATAGAACAAATTCACTACCTTTGGTCACGTCTTAATGTACTGGCAAAACTCTGCATGTAGGGAACAACTGGAACGAATAGCCTGAAAAAAAGAAAATTGTTCTGTCTTCTTTCCTCCTCGTTATTTAAGATTTAACAAGTTCTATCAGGTAGTTTACCCTAATTATTTAAGGTTTGACAAGTACTGTAAGGAACAAAGCTGTTTGAATAAAATTATGAGGCTTGTACTTGTTCATGTTCCCTGCTGATGGGACCTGAGTCGTTGCAGGCTGAGGTTACTAATAAATCTCAACCAAGGGTTTGTCCTCTCAATTAGCAGCCCCTTAGATAAGTTCTCTGGTTGATCTACAGCTGCCTTGTGGGAAATACCCATGCTATGCAAGTTTTATGAACCTGACCCCCTAGGCCAGGTACAAAGTTATTTCAAGGAGAGGAACTCATCTGTTTTGCAGAGAGTAATAGCTGTGTGCAGTGCTCTAGGGCAAATCCCATCAGGTAACTGCAACAGAAAGCTGGAGTCAGCACCCAGAGGAAGAGGAGAAATATGCCCTCAGCCTGGCATGCTGCAAATTCCTCCTCTGAACCACACAAAGTCCCTCTCATAATGTCTGTATTTCTGGAAACCTGGGAAAGGGTGCTTATATTCCCATGACTGACAGAAAGCATTTCTGAAGCTGTCTTGAAATCCGTTTAAAATTCCACCTATAAAATGTATGTTTGTCTGTAAACATGTCTATGGTTAGTTCATAGATATGGCTCATACACACAGCCTGAAGAGCCTTAGTAACCCTGCATATTATTTCCTAACACAAAGGTACAACACACTTTCTCTGCCCAAGGGTTATCACAACATGCTAACAGGGAAACTTTGTGTGAGAGTGTAGAGGCACAGATCAGGATACTGAACTTGCACAGAGTTTAGTTGTGTCAGTCTGCCCATCCATTTTCTTCTCCTTGGATTCAGTTTTCTCCTATTTCTCCTAGGCATCATTATTTTCCCTACATTTCTGTCAGTGGCTTCACAGAAGAGTGAACTTCGCCTTGGGATATGACAGAAGCAGCTTATCTCCCCTGTTAATCCAGGCTAAGACAAGAGGCCAGATCCTGTGCCTACTTGAATTTACCTTGTAGAAACTGAAGACATAAACTAGAGTGAAATTGAAGCAGTGAAATGGAGAATGTTGTTCTGTGACTCTCTCTGAGGACAATGCCTGTCCCTCCTCAGCATTCATGAGTGGGGTCTGGGCTTATCACTTCTTTTTTACTCCATGCCCCACTGCCACCAAGAGACCAAGGCATAAGAGCATTGGGATTAACACATATCCGTTAATACTTTAATACTATCCTATTAGCATAGTGCTTAAACATGCCAGGGAATTTAAAGATGATTCAAATTACACATTTCAAGACTTTTAGCACTTGGGAAGAAAATAGAATTTTTGAGTGATGAAGCACAATTCTTCTTCCAGCTCTACCTTTGTGACCCACACACATTGGTAATGTAATGGAGGGGACTGCAGAGCCTCCAAGGGACTTTTAATTTCAAAATGGATGGCAGATATCCATTCACTAATAAATCAACTGTAGCATTTCTGCAAGAAAGAAAAAAGGCTCAAGGCATCTAATTTTGGTCTTGTGTATTTTCTCCCACCCTCTGGGTTCATAGAGTTGTTTGAAGTTGGAGTGGGCAGATGACCAGCCACTTTATTAGCTGAGATGTGTTGTTTGTATAAATTACATTTTAATTCAGTGCACAGTGAGAGATTTATCAGTCAATATTATATTCTTTCCTAGGACCTTATTCTTGCACTGCTGTTTCATGGCACTACTTTCTTTGGGGCAAGAGACGTCATATAGATTTATTGCCTTTCTCTTTTCTGTGCAACCCTGCCTAATAAGACCATTGCAGTGCTGCAGCCTGCGAAATTAGCCCATGAACTCCTTGTATCCTTGTCTGTCTGTTTCAATATCCCTCAGATCAGTCTGGTAAGAAGACTTAAGTGTGAACATATCTGTCTTTTTCTTATTATAGACTAATGATGGTGTAGGTGGCAGACTGATGAAATGCAGCAGGGGTTTCTGCTTCACATTCAAATTGAAGTGTATTTCTTTCTTTCTCTTTTCATTCAGTAGGGTATCCACTGATATCACTGAAATCAATAGTTACAATGTACACAGGCAGCCCATAACTATGATGGGCCCATGACTTTTTGGATGGTACTGCAAGAGTAATTTCATTGCCTCATGGCAATAACACTCATTTGCACAAAAGCCCTTTTTATATCTACAGTTTGGTTGTGGTAATAGGAACAAAAGAGAATTAATGGTTTTAGATCCAATGCAGTGATAAATATTGGCAGTAAAGTGATTTACTGTCTATCTAGTGAGATTTTAAATTGATCTACAGGTGTTTTATATACTTAAAGTTGGTGCTTCGGCATAAATACTGAATGTAAGTTCATGGCCTCACCCTGTTCTCTATCACTCTTTCAGTTGCTACATAACAAGTACAATGAAGTGACACCTCTGCACAAACAACTGGGATACCAGGACTTTATTAAATATTCGGATGCGTGGACTCTACATATGCATATCAGTTTATGCCTTATTTACTTCACACAAACCTCCCAAGTGTCATTTTGTATGCATGTGAGTACTATGAGATATCTCTGTCTCCTAGTTTGCATGCATAAATTGGGCTAGGCTTAAGAGAACTAACATATGCTCATGGGCAAGGAGAATCAATCCATTTTAAAGTTATTTAGTCTGTTATTTTTTTGAGTTATAGAGTGAGTTTTGTGTGCTCTTTTACCCCTGACTACCGGATTTTGGACAGTTACCCACAAACTTTACCATGGTACATAATATACACATGGGGAAATTGATTTTCTTATGACTGTTTGCACCACTTAATGATGTCTGTGTTAACCAGACCCCTACAGAATAAGAAGACATCCAGAATAACTTTGTGTGTCAGATAAATGGAATGAGGGTGGATGTTCTGTGCTGCAAGCACTGGTCTGATGTTGACAAATTTGGAGCTCGGTTCCTGGCTGTGTCTCAAAGGGTATGACAGTCAACGAGTATTCTAGGGTCAATTTTTTTCCAATGCCTAAAGTACCGAGTGAATATCCGTTGGCATTTTCAAAAGCATCAGGGGATTGGCTTCCATGGGGCTTTTCAGCATTCCTATGGAAAGCACAGCTTTGAGTCCAACAAGCCTCCCAGTAGTCAATCATCTCCCTACATGCTCATTCCATGTTCAATGCAAGGAAATCCCAGACATCTTCACAGCTTCAGATTTAACTCTCAAAAACCAAGAGGACAAGTAAACAGAGAGGTCTGAACTGTACAGGGATCCTAAAAACTACTGCAGTAAAATTTACTTTTTAAACCAGACTCAGGATAAAGGTGTGGCTAACACCACATCCCTGTGTGTGGATTAGCACTTGGAGTGCATGGTAGTAATTTCCATCTCAGGCTTTAAGTGACTTGCAAATTGTCCTCCACCTTGGAGGACTGCATTCCTAGAGATATGCAGGTAATGGGATCACAACGTACGTAACTAAAGGCATCCAACAGTTTTCCTGTACAATGTCTGAGTTTCCTATGTAAGGTAAGAGTTATTAAAAGTATTTTTGTTGATTTAAGATGACATGTCAGGATAAAACTATTTTTATTATTTTCCTACTCTAATTTTAGTACTCTTAGATTGCTAACAACACCAACAACAGTAATATTAAAAATTGCATCTTTAATTTTTATGGTAAGTAATCACAGTAGAAACAAGTTATCTGTTAGTTCAAAAGGTTTGCAAGTATCTATCTATCTTGAGACAGGAGGAAAGTTATTCCCTGTACAGGGCAGACAGAAGTCCTGTGCTCCTGTTTCTCGCTAATCTTGCAGTGATTGGGAATTCATAGCACTCGAGTTGTCGCAGCCCGTGTTTAGGTGGCGTGTTTCACATCTGACTACGCTGTCAGGTACACTGAAGTGCTTGCTGAAATAAGATGCCTGAGAACCCACTCAGCCAAGACATGCCATCTGCTTCCCGATGACTGACAACAGCGAACGTCTCTTGTGCTCCTGCCAGCGGAATTCTCCCTTTCAAATTACATTGTGCAGTGCCAGAGTCGTTCCCTGCCATGTCATTAAAGCTGGGAAAGACTCAGACTTTCTATTTACCTAGCAATTTTGCAATTTTTAATATTGTCTTTTTGGTCCAGAACAGTGTTAACAACCCAAGTACGTTGTTTACATTTTCTATATTTAAGTTTTTTGCAATTTTTTTTTTGTTCAAGGAAATGGTATTATTTTGAAAAGTAACTTTAATTGAAGTAATAAGGTTTCATATTGGTAGAAGAACAATGCTTATTCTTTTTTTTTTCTTTCCTAAGTGATGTGGAAAAGGTTTTTCTTTAGTGCTTTCTTACACAAAATAGTTAAATGCAAATATTCACCTAGTTCTGACTCTGGTGATGCTATGTACTTCTCTGCTTCAGTGCAGCAGTGATGCATGCTGTGGATTGTTCACATAGCAAGTGTCATTTGGTCAAAAGTACTAGGTAAAATTTGTCCCAGATTCCATGGATTATTATCAGAAAATATGTAGGATACAATAACCTTCTGCTTGCAGAAATCATTTAACTTCTGTCAGTCTCCAGCCCCCCAAGAGAGGAACTGACTGCCCAGGTGGAACTCACATCAAGTTCCTATCAGATTTCTGTAAACCAGTCCTAAACTGGGAGCTTAAGTGGGGAATCACAGAAACACCTTATTTCCTGGACCTGCACTTGTTTAACAAATTGATGACATCTGTTGATATAAATACCAAATGGGGCATTTTTCAGCCATGGCTGAAGAAAATCAAATTGCAAGCAGACACCGAGAGAGATGGTGTCGCTCTCTCCATGTCCCTTCTGCTCTCCATACCTGTTTGCATTCTCCCACCTTTTCCCTTGCACTGAGACTGGGGCTTTTTAATCCCAGTGATCCAATTTCAATCTCTAAATAAAGAGAAAAAAAATTAGTTTTGTGTTTTGGTTTGGTTTTGGTTTTTTAGTTTTTGTTTGTTTGTTTGTTTTTTGGTATTGAGGCTTTTCTCTGTAAGTCTGGTGTAAATTGCTAAATGTATTTATCAGGGTGAGAGGTTGATTGCAAATTCTGCCTGCCTGTTTCTTTTCCTTCACCTCCTCCTCAGCTGTGGTATTTTTGCATCCATGCCTTGAACTACCTCAAGGGATTGGTACAGGTTTAAAATAACCTAGTAAAAATGGCTATTATTATTCTGGATCAGTTCTCACAGTGTCATAAACAGTTGTACCAGAATCCTGGAAGAACCTGGATGGTCAGGAGAGGGAGAGGACACAGGCTGCCAAAGCAAATGCATGTCAAATCCGCCCTTAGTGTGCACTTGGATACCCACACAGGGAGGTGAAGAGTTGGCATGATACAAATTCACATCCTAGTTTGGAAGGTATTTTCCCCTCAATGTAGATGCAACTTTAACTACTGTGATGATGAAAAGTTTCACTGATGGAGCCACTGTGAAGCACTTGAAAGGGTTTGCTGTTCTTCAGTGCATCTAGAGTGAAAAGCACAAAGAAAGCTATGCTAATGCAGAGCTGTTATGTGCTCTGTTCTTTGGGATTTATTTATTCTTCCGTTTAAGACACAACTTGCAGCTGCAAGGAGCTGAAGTGTGGACTTAAAAATAGAAAGAGACTAAGTATATTACACAAAATAACCTCTAAGTAGGCTATCGCATCTGGCTGGTTTCTTTGCAGTGTACTGTGTGTCTAATAAAACATCATATATTTTGAACTCTACAGTATCTTCAGTCTGAAATTTCTGTATATGTCTCATTATGAACCATGACAGAGAATCCTACACAAATTCTGAGTTTTATGAATACATAAAAGCACATACAGAGAATGACTGAAAGTACTCTGGATTTAGAGCTCTCAGGAACAAATACATATTACTAGGAGTCTCTAAGCACTGGCAACACCTCCTTGGTTGCATACTGAAATTTCTTGTATCATTTAAGGCTGTTGTTTCATTTAAATCTGAAATGACTTCGATCTGCCAAGAAGTAGATGCAGGTAAAGCACTTTATTCAGTGCCATCAGCAAGATGTGGGGAAGCTGACAGCCTCATGCCCAAGGTTTCTCTTCCTCTCCTTGTTAAGTGGGTTTATTATTTTAACATATTTTAAAAAACATTTTTCTTCTTTTTTTTTTTTTTTTTGTGCATGCATCTTCTCTCCAAGACTTGCTCATGGTCATCTGCTAATGGTATTAAGTATTTTCCACATTTTGGGATCATTCTGCTCTTTGCTCTACTTGTACAAGCATCTGTTCCTCCAATATGAAGTGCCAGGAGCTGAAATGCACGTCAGCTGCATCATCTGCAAATCTGTCCTAATGAAATTTGGCTAAAGTGGTCAGAGTTGCTCCAGACTAAATGAAACTGCCACATGTTTTTGACAGTTGAGATGACAGTTCAATGCATCTCTCAGAGCTCAGGATGGCAGGCATTATTAGATTTACAAAATGTAAAACAGAAGCCTATGCTAGAAGCTGCTGTCCTTCAGGCTCTCATATTATTTTTTCACTTTCCTTGAAATTCAAAAGTAGAAGCCTTGAAAGATCATCCATGCACAGATATGTTTTGCCAGCTACTTAAAAAAAAAAAAGGGGGAGGCAGAAAAAAGCAATAATCCAAAATACAATGGATGGTGTTTTTCTCTTTGTAAAAAGAATCCTGTTTAATTTCAGGGGAGTGCGTTGAATTGCAAATGGATAAAATTCAGAACACAAGTGACTGGTGTTGGTGTAACACACAGAGTAGGAGACAAAAGTCTTTTAAGGACTTTAAGTTTTGGCACATTTTCATACTCTTTTTCAGTCTTTTCAGTGACTGCCCACACAGAAGTGAAATGTTTGTCTAATTGAATATCCCAGGTTATATTTTACAGGTGAATTTCGTATAATAAAACAGCTCAGCTGGATAGCCAGACATCCCACAGCATCCACTTCAGTCCAGAACTGGCATTTGAAGTCTTGGACTAAGAACAGCCCAACTGCAAGCCTTTAATATCTCTTCTGTGCCTTGTAAGTCTCCTTGTAGACTCCAGAGCTCACAAGTCTGTCATCATGGATATCAGGGAGAATAAGGTAAGGAAAGAAATATGCTGCCACATGGGGATTTTCTTCTCAAGGCTGTAGGGTCATTTTAAATTCATTAGAATACTCTGTCAGATGTAGCTTAGTTTAGAAGTTCTCCTTAACAGCAGCACTCTGCATGTCTGCCATCACTTTAGCATTTGTAAGAAATATTTACAAATCTTAACCTCTGCTATTTTTCTTTAAGATGACAGATCCATTAAAAAGGAAATGTGACAAGAAACTCTTATGCTATGCAAACTAATGTTCAAAGAATATGCAAAACCTAAAGGAATGTATTTTTTGTGGCTTTAGTAAATGGGTGTTTGGAGAAACAAGTAATAATATAGTAATAAATCTCTCTCAGCACAAGGTGAGGGTGGACAGACTCCTGAGGTGAAGAGCCTGTGTCCATTCGTGTCAAAGGAATTGGACTGATTGATATCACCACAAGTGGGAAGGACATGGGAGTATGCATCAAATATTTTCTACAACAAAAACAGAGAGGAAACAAAAATCAGCCTCTGAATAATTCCCTCCTGGTTAGAAATGTGCACTGAGGAAAGTAGATATTAATAATATATCTCTAGCTCTAAAAATTATGTTCTTCATTTTATGTAAAGTGAAATATTTCAATTTATTTCATTAAGACTTTAATTCCCCCAACCACATGTGGTTTTCCTTCGAGGAAAGTTCATAAATATTTCCTTGTTATTTCACTCTTTCTTAAGTTGCTCCTTGCAAAGAACTCGGAGGGATTTATTTATTCATTGCTAATCCTTTCTTTCATCTCATTTGTTTCTTTAGTCAAGAACGTGTGTTGTGGTTTAACCGCAGCTGGAAATGAAATAGCACACGGCTGTTCAGTCACTCCCCCACACCTGGCAGGATGGGGAAGAGGACTGGGAAAAGGTCACACTTGTGGTTTGAGATAAAAACAGCTTAATAAATAAAATAAAGTAAAATATACTGCAACTACTATTAATAATAATGATGTGGAATTTCCCTTTGGCCTCTTTGGGTCACCTGTCCTGGCCATGCAAAAGTCCTTAACTTAGGGTAAAAACTTCTCAGAAGCAACTAAAATATCAGTGTGCTATCAACATTATTTTCATACTAAATCCAAATCACAGCACTGCATGACTTACTAGGAAGAAAATTAACTCCCAGCTGAAACCAGGACAATGTGAAAGAGTAACACAGGGCTTTTTCTAATTCTATTTGTTCTTTAATTTCCTTATTTTTCTTTTTTCTTTGTTACATTCAGTATTTCATCCTTGAGCTATCTGTTCAAAGTGTTTTCTCAGCACACTGGCCACTTATATTCAACATGTCCTCTTCCATGAAACAATTATGTATTTATCTGCATACTGATGTTAATTTTATGTGGTCATTTTTTTAACCCTGACTGTTATTACAGAATGATTTTCTTAACCACTCAATTAATGTTTAGACTGTTATTTTGTTCCTGTGAGAAGCAATAGCTCTTCCTTGTGCATTGCCCCTCTGCTATTTGTCTTGGAGAAGGGCCCTGCTCAAAAAGTATCCCTTTTGTTTTTCTTTCTTTTTGTTTTTAAATCCTGTAAAATTATCTTTAGTTTGAGTTATAAACCAGTTAGAAATGTGAATTTCCTGTATGATCTGTTTACTGAGTTTTTCAGAAACTTCCAAAAAGTCCACTTAATTGTGAATGCTCCACACCACCCTCAAAGCACTGGGCCAAGGCTGGGACCAGAGTCCGTGTCCTGCTGCTGCTGCTTGTGGTTTTGCTGGCTTCAATATTTGACTCTGGCTTGAAGCTTCGGGTTCCAGCCTGGAAAAACCAACCAGCTCAGCACTGTTCTATCCAAAGCTAGCTGGGAGCAGCAGGTAGCAGCCTGGCCAAGAAGTGGCGCTTCTCCACAGTTACCCATTTGCAGCCAAAACCAGCTCTGGATTGCAAATCCTCCTGCTCTGTTCCAGTAGTGATGAGGGCTAAATTGTTTGCAGATAATAATATCACTCAGGATGGAGGCTTGGCAGCCCCTGCTTCCAGCTGATCTCGGCACTGCAGTCAGGCTGCTTTTCTTCACCCTGGTGGGATGAAGCAGTTGAGAACTTGAAACAAGAAAACACCTTCCATTTCCCCGTCAGCCCGTAAGGCACAGCTGCAGGCAGGGTGAAGGAAAAGCACACTCAGCCTCTTGGGATCTCAGCAAGGGAATAACAAACAGCCCTCTTCCTCTCAGAAACAGAGTGAAGGAGAAACATGGGTGAAATTTGGGTTAGCCCTGGACTAAATGAGGCACCAGGTGCTGCTTCTGGAGCAGCAGAGTGGCACAGTCCCACGAGGGCCTGGCATGAGCCATTTCTGTGCTTGAGCAGACAAGCTGCTCTGCTCCTTTCACATCTTCCCCTCACCAGTTTGGAAAACCTTCACAAAGAGACACATACATAATTTTTAACAGTTAAGAGTGACATCTGTGATTTCCTTTAGCAAAAATGCAACAGTAGTGTCATAAATTAGTCTTATTTTCCACAGCGTTACAGTCCTCAGTTGTCCAAAGAAAACTGTAAAGTTTCTAGAAAACACAGCAGCCCATTAGAAATACCTTATCCTATTAACTAAACTAAAAATATTTGCACTCTCCAAAGCACTATTGCATTCATAATCAGGAATTATGAGGACCATTTCTTGGGCTTTAAAATTTTACAGAAAATTTGCAAACAGTTTAATGCAACCATGTCTGGTAACAGAACAAAGCAGTTCTAGTTCACAACTATTAACTCTTGTAGATAAAGAGAGTTGCTTTCCTCAAAGAATCAAGTCATCTCACTGCATCCTTCTAAAATACTTCCCAGCACATTTCTTATTTGTTCTCTCTAAGTACAAGTGGTGGCCTAATACAAACCCTGTTGCAGCCTGAGGAAAGATCCAGTCTCACTGGAGCTGGAATGACTTCTTGAAGAGTTTGGCAGCATGAGTGCAGAAAAGCTCCTCCTGGTTTTATTTTAGGACTTTTTAAAAATATTCTTCCATTTTCTATTGGTGTTTGCCTGTTTTGCAGTCCAAACATCCCATCTGTACATGTATTAGCATCCAGGTTGTCTCTTTTTTCCCTCCAGCTGTACTGAGAGACTTTCCAATTGCTAGTTGAAAGTTAGTTTTGTCCCTGATTTTACTTTATTCTTGACATCAGCTCTTTAAAGTACAGAGACAGATTTTTGGCATCACTTTTTTCACTAGGCAGTAGTGTCTTGATATTTAAAACAGTCCATATTCTCACAACAAGGGCATACCACAGCCGAAATAAAGAAGTATCTGTCTTGGTTTGGAAAACCAGAAGTACAGAATGTTGTAAAAATTCAAAGGACTTAAATTTATTATAAAACTCAACCCACTCATTAGAAGTATTTTTTTAGGATTACTTTTTGTCCTGTTTCCAAGTGATTTTGGTATTAACATGGGACTTTGCTTCATCATAACCTTGCTCCTGCCCCTAAATTAAAACTGAAGCTAGACACAGGGCATGTGTCTCTACAGACAAGCTGCATGGAAAACTTAACACAGTTTCAGAGCTGCAAGCTTATCCGCTTAAGGATATTACTAAGGAACCAGATGGAGAATAGTTTACCATAGTTAACCATCTGGGCCCTGAAATGATACACTCTGCCCTAAGCATTACTGTGGGAATTGACTTCATGATGGGAAAAGGCAGAGAAAAAGACAATCATGGAAAGAAGAGTATAATATTTTATATTGCAAAATGTGTAGCCAAAGAGTCACCATTTTGTCACACAATGCAGTTTCCTCATCTCTGTGTTTATAACTTGTGGGATAAAAGGAACAGAAAATAAGACTTTAGTAGTTACTATAGCACCACAGTCATCTGTGAAGGAAATCTGAGGTGGTATTTTGTTTTCAATGGACCTTTGATTGAGTTATTAGATGTCAAAGTGCAAGGGAGTAAGGCAACACTTTTTTTTTTTTTTTTTACACTGATATGTAATTTTACGTGGATTTAAGTGCTGGATTAATTTTTGGAGTTCTGCATTTTATTGCTTCCAGCCAATGGTGTGTCCACAGCTGATAATGCAGTAATTTTGCAGTGACCAGACAAAGATACATGGGATGTTCCACTAGGTTTGCGGAAAACACTAAAAGTCTGGTAACAAGATGGAGTCAAAGCAAAATCTAGAATGAGTGGATTTTCTGAGCAGTCCTACTGTATGGTCTTAACACGAAATCTATAGGTAGAAAGTCTTTAGGTATTAGATTTAAAATAGTCCCAGAACCAGAAGACCAAACAAAGGTCTTTTTTTTCCTCAGGTGTCCATGAGGGTCTACAGCCTGCCTTGTTGGTTGCGGTCTTTAGCCAAAGTTTTCCTTGCTGTCCAGGCATTCTGGCTTTTTCCTGGAATGTTGATTCTCCAACATGTAATATTTTGTCATCTTTTGCTGACCACTTTTCTCTACCAGGGCAGTTATGGGATCTTTTTCCTCTAGCTATTCACCTGCCTTTGCAAAGCCTGTAGGAACTTATTGAAGACCTTTTTTTTCTTTCTGTCACTTTTTGAATGAAGCTTGAAAATGCCTTTGCTTTCCTTAGTAAATTTGGCTAAAATTTTGGACTTAAATATTTTTAAAAGGGTAAAAGGTAAATAATCTTGTAAATCAGATTCATCTCAAAGTTCTGCTGAGTTCTGAAGTACCCAGATAATGCAGATTAGCTCTAGTGGACCGTTTAATAGTGTGAATCTGGATAATGAGTTATTGAAAGTCACTGAGAAAGTGTCATTAACCTCCATTCAATATTAGGATATTTTATAGGGTTTTCAAGAGTTTCTTGCTTTTTTATGTGTATAACAGGTCAAGAGAAGTATTAAAAAGTTAAACAACCCCAGAAACCAGGCCATTCAGCACCTTTCTAGGTTGGATTCATGGAAAGAAATAAAAAGGTTAAAATTTTCATTACTTTTATCTAGGTAGAATTGAAATTTTTCTTGATATGCGCATCTTGCAGCTGTTCTGTAAAGGGAGGGAAAAAATCCCTTTAATGGTTTAAATCACTGTTGTGTCTGTGCTGGTTTGAATGTACACCGGCAGGAGAAATGAACCCAACTCACAAAAGACTGCACTTCAGAAGTACAACTTATTAAAAGATCACAATAAGTACAAGGGTACAGAGGAAAAAGCCCGTTTGACCCACAGAAACAGGTGTGTAACCCAGCACCCTGGGGCACAAACAGAATGGAGCTCGCCAGCCCCTGTGCTGAGCACCACCCAGTCTGGTCCCGGTCTGGTCAAGAGTGGCAGTCACAGTCCTGCTGAGGCTCTGGTCCTCCTCTGGATCCAGCAAGGGAGTGAGTTCAGTCCCAAAACCCCCAGTATATATATATGCTTAGGTTCAGGTGGGAGTGCGCAGTACCTCCCCCAGGGTGGGGAGTTTCACAATGGGTGAGTTACTGTGTAGGGTGAGTCATGGCATATTTTTGGAAACCCTGATGGCACATTAGCAAACATGACCCTTCAGGCTGGGTGTGGAGGTGCTAGCAGCTCTCCAGAGGGGCTTTACCACACCCGAGTCATTGGTGTGAAGACGGGAAACCTTTCTTATCTCACAGAAGTTCCCAAGCACCCACGCTGTAGCCTGAGGGGTCAGGTGTGCCCCAGGAAGTTGCTGCAAATGATCCATTGTTACCAGTTCATGAGAAATTACATAGAGGGTGTAGAATACACAGTCTTAGCCACACCCACACAGTGACAAACTGGTCCTGGTCACTATAACCAGGACAGTGTCTTATACTTTAACGAAGTCCCACAGCAGTTCAGCCTGCTGGCACTGGGTGTGTTTATGCATGTTGATTGCATCTGGATGTTCACAAGGAAATAACAGATAGAACTGGCTATCAGGTAATCATCAGTTTATGAACAGATTTTTTTTTTTTCTCTTGCCACAAGTAAATCTATGTGGGAAATCTGTAATGATTGCTTTTTGTTACTGCATGTCACTGCTGTGTGCTTTGATGTTGAGATTGGCTTTAGGCATTAATGGCATGAAGTAGTTTATGTGGGTGATATCATGCAGATGGGTGCATATCTCTCTTACATTGATTTTTATGAGAATATAATTAAGAAACATAATAAAAGCCCCACACATTAATCCTTTTCTTCATCACTGTTACACTGCAGGACTGAAGAACCTGACTTGTATGACAAGCTTGGCTTGGCAACCATATGTGACCTCCAGAAGATAAGGAGATCATTAGGTAAATAGATCACTGTGTTGCTAAATATTTGCTCCTCCTTAGTAGTAGTATATTTTATTCTTCTAGAATTTTTTCACTCACTGGAAGTTTGTCCAGTTAAGGCAATTTGGACTGACACTCTTCCCAGAGCCTTCAATGGAACACACATGGTCCTTCCATGCTGGCAGTTGGTCTGTTGCAGATTAAGCAGTGAGTTCTGCTTCTTAATGAGCAAAATTAGAAATAATTCACATCTGAGATCACAAAATGGCATGGAAAGTGTGAGGGAAACTATTCTGCCTATAAGGAGGAAAGTTGTTAGGTTAAAAATAGTCAGAAACCTACCCTAAACAAGGGTAAATTTCTGTTCTTGCTTTTCTTATGTGCAAGCCTTGAGCTAAAAAGGACGTGTCAGTGCAAACAGCTGCTTTGAGTCAGCTCAAAGAGAACAATGAAAAGTTGCCTTTGTGCCCGAAAAATATTTCTTTTCAGTAATTTTGCCCTAGAGTTGTATTTGTCTAAAGGCCTGTTCCTCTCCTGTAAATCTCACTCTGCCCTTTTCTGCCCACACTTAGCACAAGTTACACCATCACAAACTGCAAAAGACATTGTTCAGAAAATAATTTTCTATACACAGCTTTGTTTTGTGTACTCAAACTGCTCTTGGCCATCAGTCAGGATCTGCCAAAGGGATCAGTTCTGCTGAGGCTGATCAGCAGACTTTCACCAGGGACGCCTGAACCTTGGCCTGATGTTTCTTAGTCCTGCAGTGCCACATTGCTGCAGCACCTGTCCTCTGAGAGCAAAGCTGGATGGCAGCCTCACTCAGTAAAAAGGGAAGGTGACACATAAATTAAAGTGGCATTAAAACATCCAAATAATACAGTTTCACTTTTGAATGTTTTTCTGGAAGAAGACCAAGCATGGTGTTGAAGAATTTCTATGAAATCATACCCCATAGTTATTTTGTTTTCCTACTCCCAAAAACTGTGATTTTCCTTGTACAAATAGCTCTATGTAAAGGACAGTATGTGGTTTCAAGCCTTAAGTGATATTCACAGATGGAATCTTAAGAGGTGGCTGTAGATCCTTGGTCTCTCTACCTGGCCCTGCTGTATACTAAGAGCAAGACAAAAGTCTGCCTGCCCATCTCCTCACAGTTCAGGAAGACACCAAGGAAGGTGTTGGGAAGGGCCCAAAGGGCCAAACCCTGCAGCAGAGACCTGAAAACATTGAAATCAGAAGTCAAAACAGCCCTCTCTCTTTTTTTCCCATTTTTTCTTTTTAACTGCAGTTCTCAGGCCCCAACTCCTCCAGCTGAAAAATAAACCCAGAGATGTCTTCTGTGCACAGAGGAGGGAGATTTCTTCAAGAAGAGCTTTATATCGATTGCTGCAAGTTGCCTTTTTGCCATCCATGGATCTTCAGAAGAGGTTGCTGAGCGTGTGCCACTGCAGTGACGTGAGGGCTGCACTGGGTCAGCTTCAGCAGTGGGCTGTGTGCTGCCCTGGGAGGGCCAGTGCCCACTGAGGGGAACTCCATTTGCTCAGAGGGTCCATTTTCACTAATGGGAAGTGGCATGAAATACTCGATCATCATTAAGCGGTCAAAGATTTTAATCTGCCCATAAAATTGCATCTAGAGTAATTGAGTTGCTCAGTGTGAGTGTCTCTAATTGTCTTATCACAGTGTTCCTCTGGCTCCAAAAAATGAGAGAAGTAATGTGTTTTATTAAAAGACGGAATTTACAGTAATTGGACTCTGGAAGCCCAAAGCCTGCACAGACTCATATTGTGTTGCAGGGACTTAGATTTATTCTTTCTGGTGTTTGTTTAAATGTTCTGTGGACATTTGAAAAGCATGTCACATCTAGAATTTGTCTGTACTTATTTTTACAAGCAGTATAGGAAACATGATCAGACATTTTTGTATTCTTAAAATATATGTGGAACTGAATACTCTAGAATTTGTGGATATTTGAAACAAGGTTTGATATCAGACATGATTTCAAAATCCTGAACCAAACACCCTGTGAAAATGGAGTTCCTGCATTTCATTGTGATTTCTCATAATGAACTATAGAGCTAAGTCAGGGGAATCATCACACAGCACCGTGTGTGCAAGAAAAAGTTTATATGTGTTAAAAATGTCTTAAGACATCAGGGCTGATGGCTAAACACAGATTACCTTGGGCTTGGGTATGAGTAACAAACCTCTGGAGCTGAGAGAGTTTCTGGGGGAGACACAGTTGTGTGATAGCCTATCTGTGATCATCTTCCCCCAGCCTCCAGCTCTCGCTGCTGCTTGGGACATGAAGCTGAGCTAAAAGCATCTTTCTCATGGGCTGAACACTGCTGATAGAGCATGGTGCCTTTAAAGCACCTGAAAATCTCTTTATGGCATGTGGAATTCACAAATGACAGATTTTACCTATTTCACTTCCTCTTAATGATATGAGGAAAACACAATCCTGTGTTTTCTATTGTATTTTTCCCCCAATCCTTCATACTGTGCAGTTTTCAGTTCTATGTTACTGTTTTTTCTCTTCATGTTCACCTGCTTTAACTCAGCTTGCCCAGTAAGATTCCTAAAACAGCAATGATCCTATAAAAAGTATAGTGCAAACACTTAGCTTTTATTCTTGGACAAATTGCTCACTGCAAAGTAGAGTGTATCCAGAATTGCTATACATAAAACAATGGCATTTTTATTGTGTTGTGATGAGAATAGTTCACCTTGCTGATGACCTCAGGAAGGCAGGCTGTTTCACGCATGCAATTTTAGCTCATTGAGATTTCAAAGATCCCTTTCGAACATATATCACTAAAAACCTTCTTTCAGCACATTGGCTCTTTGTTCCTCTCTTCTATCATCAGGTTTAACATGCTGATGAAGGCGTGCAGAGAAGGTGGCAGTGCCAATATACTGGGCCTGGAGAGAAGAGGACTTTCAAGGAATGCAAAATGAGTAAAAAACTTGACTGAAATTCAACAATGCAGAGAGGAAGTGGGAAAGAACTAAAATGTTAAGCCATCAACAGCAAGGCCACAGTTAAATTTCAGGCTACCAAAACCAAACAAATAGAAAGCTCAGAGCCAGATTGCAGAACCTGTGTTTTGTTCATGTGATCATATTGATCACAAGGTAAGTACCTGTGTGGGATTGCCCAGTCATAGACACACAGATTAAATCTGTGCTCCCTATGTGGTGGTTTAACAGGATCTCATCCTCCAGAGACTGGTGTAGTGGGTGCCAGCAACATGAGCAGAGATTTATGGTGGCTCCTGCAGAACCTGTGAAAGCTGGTTCATGCAAGTGAGTACTCGACAACTTCAGGAGACAGGTTACTATGGTATCATTAGGGTAAGACTAAACCTATACAAAGCAGAATAATGTACCTTGTAAGATCTTCTGATGCTTCCATCATGGCTGAGGAACACCTGCAAGTTTGTCTAAACTCCATTCTGCAATTCATTCCTTACAATGTAGTTTTGCCCTGTAATTTTTCTAGTTTTGTTTTAAAAGTCACAGTTGAGTGGAACTGCATCATTTCCACTTTAAGCCAATCATCCATAACTTGATTTCTCAACTTTGATTCTGCCTTTCTATCCAAGAGATGGAGAAACAGGAATAAAATGCACTCACAGTGGCAAAGAAATGTATATGAATATTTCCTTCATATTAACTGGAAGTGGTCTTGTTGAAATGTAAGAATAAAATGGATAATAATAGAGTTTTCATTTCAGTTTTATTACACTGTACTCTTTGGAGGTTTCCATCTTCTTGTTTCAGGAGCTACTAAAAACAATTTCCAGGTTACATTTCCTCTGCACCATTGGAACAAACTTCCTAATATCCTCAGAAAATTCTGTTCTCACAATGTCCAACTTATCAATGAAAGGAAAAGAAGACAGGGAGGAAGGTATGTTGTTTATTTCTAGCATCTCTTTATATCAGAGATCCTGCATACAGAGTCTTTGTTCTGTTACATCTTAAACGTTTGTTCTTTAAGAGACTCATGCATGCAAGTGACATTGGAAAAACAGAAGACTCAGAGCACTGAAGGCAACCAGGAGGCTTTTTTAAGAACAAGTAAAAGGGGATGAAAACAATCAAGTGACAAATTGAAATGGAAATCTCAAAAGTAAGGAATTTTTCAAATCCATATATAATCAATAAACAAAACAGAAAGAAAATGTATGCTTTTTAAATTTGCAAAGAGTTTATATCAACAGTTAACTGCTCAGTGAAATTAATTAGTTACTTTTTTTCTGATGAAGAAGTGGATCAATCTTTGAAAGGCAGAAGGGAAAGGACAGGAAAGTAAGTACAGGACAGTACTGGATGGAACTGTGGACAAAGGAGTTGCCTGCGGAGCGGCAAGGTAGGGTTAGCTATAACAACAGGCCAAGAGAGCACACACACACATTTGTTTCAGGAAATGAGCAAAGAATCAGTGAACCTTTTAAGTGACATTTAGAAAAGTTCACCATTTCAGGAGTAATTCCTGAGAATTGCAAAGCAGAAAATAAATCCATATCTAGAGAATAGACACTGTTTTCTGCATTACATCTGTTGCTTTCAGAAAATAAAAGAATTAAGCTGGGAAAATTAATCTGGCTATGACTCTTCTGCAATTAGTTAGACTGAGTGACTGCAGAATTAGGTTCTCACTCACAACACATTTCCCTGTTCCACGGGAGCTGACTTAAATACTCAAGAATCAGTTCATCCACTGAGTCCCACTGAAGCAAAGGGGAGCAAAACGTAGTGCTGTGATCTGCTTTTCCATCTTTCCATCTTTCTGATGGCAAATTGGTCGATGACCAATAACATGACCCAGAGGCCTCGATCAGAGGCCAAGAAGGAAAGCGCTGCCTTACCTGTGGGCTGTTTCCCTGCGTGGTGAGTACAGCACAATGATTTGTCTGCCCTCACCTGTGCTGCAACAGGGTCTGAGAGGCAGGACCTCACTGTGCCCCCAGTTAAAGCCTTATGGCAGATAGTACACAACCACAGAACACCTACTGCCAGATTTGCAGAGGAAATACAGGAGTCATGGCGAGTTTTAGGCAGGGGGATGGTGCCCTACGATGATGCCCTTTGGTCAGAGAGGCTGTGAGATACTTCCCCAGGTTCAAGTTGCTGTCTGGTCACACTCTGGAGATGTTCAGGGAAGATGCACAAGTTAAATCTCAGCACATTTTATGAGCGGTCCCAAAGTTGGTGGAGTTTTCAAAGGTGTGGATGTACGCAGGCCAAAAATTATGAAAATGCTGCCACTGATTTCGAGCCTTGGCTGTTGGGACACTCAAAAATTGAGTATTCATTGAAGTGTTTCCACTAGTCCCAAAATTAGAAACATGTTCCTAGAGAGCTAATCCAGAACAGAGCCTTCTGTTACCACAGTTTCCTCATAAATATTAAAAAATTGCCACCAAGCAGAATCACTGTGAAGCTAAATAAGCTACTGTGCTATACTCACACATTAATCTTGCTGGAGGCTCAGGGGGAAAGTGGAAGCAAAATACTTCAGTGAGAGATTAGTCCAGGTTATTCTCAATGGAAGATTAATCCAGAAATAGTCTCTGTATTTTCTCCTCATTTTTCCAGCACGAGAACTTACTAAATAGTTTCTAAAACTGCAGGAATCGGGAAGTTTTCCTGTGACAGTTGTACCACAGGAAGTTTCCTTTTCTGTTCTACTATTTTTCTGCTTTACATGATTGCTTTGCTGAAAAAAAGGTTGAATGTAAAAGACTTAGAAGGTTCATATTTTTCAGTAGACTTCAGAAAATAAAGATGAAAGGAACTTAGTATTTTTATTACTCTCACTTTGAGAAAAGTTGTTTTGTTGGGTTTTTTTTTGTGTTTTGGTTTGTTTTGGTTTTGGGATTTTTTTGCTAAATCATTACTTTTCCCTGCTTAGAAAAATGTTAAGGAAGGATTTTTACCAAAAGTGTACAAATTGTATTGGTTTTTAATAGTGCTACAAACTTCTACACAATGTGACAGTTTTTTTCAATGTGACATGGATTTTAGACCTGTAGAAAACTTGACTCAATGTCTAATGAAAAAGCTTATAGAAATCTACTGTGCAGTGATTTCTATACATACACATAGATATTTTGAGGTATTGTTTGTCATAAACAGTTTTAAAGATGCTGTCCATGGGACAGGGAATACCAGATACTCTATCATTGTGCAATTTTTTGTCCCGGAGTTGTGTACTTTTAAGACTAATCAGATAAATGGTTTTCTTTTGCTGTTGAGAGGAGTTATTGGTGGCTTGGCAGTCTGGAAGCATCCTTCCATTCCTAAAAAGTCCTTCTAATTCTTTACGTCACTTGGTATTATAGAGGTTGTGGCTAAGGAGTGAAGGGAAGGCAGGATGCTCTGCTGATTAAACTCTGCCTCTGGAAAGTCTACATGTGTATATTATATCCACCTGCTGTCACTTCTATAGATACAGACCTACAAGGAAGAATCTGGAAGGGCTTTTAAGTCTCTTAGCATCCTTGGGAGTTTCTTAATCTGTGCTTTTGAGGCTAGCATTTCAGTGCTACAGGAATAAACACATTAAATGTTATAGAGAATTCAGGAAAGGGACTATGTATACTGGAACAGATAGAGGGAAAGATGATTCCCATTTGCCTTAAAAACAAACATTGACATCTTGGCACTTAAGAATAAAGAGATGAACAACTCCATGCTGTCATGCAAGAGCATGCAACAGATCACAAAAATGTACACATATCCTAAAACATAAGGGTTCAGGATTTAACTCTCAGAGTAGGAAGTACTGACATTTGGTGATTTTCCTGGTAATCATTTTTCTTAAGGTTGTTTGCCATTGTGCAAAGCAGGGAGCTGTGTGGATGTCTTTCTCCATGTACATAATTATTTTATTATGAAAACACTAAGGACAATGTTGTGTTTGAACAGCCAGATGCACTTCATCACTCCTTTGAAAGTCTTGGATAATCACCTGCGTTATTTATCATGTGCAGGCTATTGCTTAATGGGTTTTAAGATCTTGCTTGATTTAGACAATATTTGAAATACCAGTGTAGTAAAACTTCCATACAAATTCAAGAAACTATCCTTTATTTATATGTTCAAACTCAAAAATTATCTTGGGGGGGAAAAAAAAAAGAAAGAAAGATCAGAAAAGAAATTAAATGAAAGGGCTCAAAGAGCTGACAGTTTTCAGCAGCAGTTTCTCCTTATTCACCTTGGGAAAAGGACAAGAGGGACTTCCCTTGCCCCAGTTAAGTATGAGGTGACCTGTGTGGTTTCTATCCCCACATTTGGGAAAAAGCCAAGACATTTCACTGTCTGAGGTGGCCAGCTACTGAGAATTGCTTATTGAGTAATAAGTTTGATGATTTCCACTGTATACTTATTTCAGATTACAGTTGATGGGGATATTTTTCCTTGAAATATCTCCCTAAATCTTTGCACTGATGGAGTCATGGTGGAATACTATGAAATTGCCCACAAAATGACTCAACTGAAAGCATACAAAGAGATTTTGAGATGAATACTAAAGTAGTTTAAATGTGTAAAACATATTTATATAAATGTTAGAATATCTGTGTCATAGTTTTAAGTAAATATCAACATGTGGATTGTTTTACCCATCATCTATCTCTTTTCTCACTGCTTTCTTTGTTTCTTCAGTGTCAGAAGGTTGTTTAGATCCTTTATGGTAGGAACTGTTTGAGCACACGATGAACTATTATTTCACATGAAACCTGTGTTTTACACAGATGTGAACAGAGTATAAGAAGCCTCTTTTATGCAATCATTAACAAATGTCAAAGATTTATTTTCTGTATGTCAAGGGTCTCAGTATAATTCATACTAAAATTCATCAGCATGAGTAGATTTTTTATCTCATTCAAATTTAAGCTATGAATAAGGTGTGACACCCCCAGCCCACACATTAACAAAAGCACAGCTGTAAGCATCAATTAACATGGAATTAGCATCATATCAGTGTTTTGCCTTTTAAATAACTAGGTTATCTTCTGACTGCTAATGAAAGATGCCAATATGATTATTCACTCAGTTTCTCAAACAAACAAAAATCTTAGTCAAATTCTAGTATGTTCTTTAACTGGCACAGTGTCATTAAAATAATACTCTGGAGATGTTTATAATATAAACATTAACATTCATCCTATAAGCCTTGCCAAGGTGTTTATTTCCCATGAATGAGCATGAGTCAAACATTTCAGTTTTGAGCTCATTGTTCCCTTTTGTACCATTTTATTGTGAATGTTATTGCAGCACTTTTAAGTGAACAGAATGGGAATTTGAATAACTGGGGATGGAGCTTGAAAACCATAATATGCTACTAGTGAATTCTTCTGATACTTCACTGGGACAGGTGTAAAACTCAATGACACTTAATCCTTATTCTGGAAAGGGCAGATAGAAATAGGGAATGCACATGTCCAGTATGTGGTAACCCTCAGACCTGTCTTGTATAATAGCAATTGCCAGATCCTAGAGACTGAAAATGCATCTGGTGAGATGCAACTCTTTTGTCTGCTACTTATAATAAGATTTGGGTTCCCGTGGGGTTGTTTCAGTATGTCAGGTTAAGCCTGTTTAATCTCCTTATGATCAGACTTCATCCTCCAGAGCAGACAGGTAAGGCTGCATTTATCATGGACAGGATTATTTTTTGTTGGTTTGGTTTGTTTGGGTTTTGTTTGTTTGTTTTTTTCCTAAAGGGCAAAACTTCATATCACAGTTTAAGTAGTAAAGAATAGAGTCTGAGGACCTTGCATTTGTTCTTACTGAACTCCATGAGATTCTCACACATGAACTTCCTTGCAGTAATTGCAGCTCGACTGTGTGCCTGCAATGACAGGAATATTTTATTTTTTTCCCTCTGAAATGACCTTTAGTGAGCATGTGTTGCTTTCAGCTGGGATGGAGGAGCTCTCTTGTTGACAAGTCACTTCCCTTTGGTGAGTGCTGCAGCAATTGGCGTACCAGTCAGGTCTTATTTGCTTATTAGCACGAGATAGATGTTTCATGCAAAAGTGAAGTGTGTTCAAGGGTTTTAAATAAGACCTTGAGTGCTCTCTTAATTTTTATCTATCCCTATGCAGTCCTGCCTGGTGAAACATTTCTCTATAGAGTAATTTTTATCTGTGACATTAGAATTTTCTTGAATAGAAAACATTATTTGGCAAAGCAAATGGTATTTTTCTGGGAAGTGCATTACTGCTGCTGGTGAAACAGCAACCTCTTTGCCTAGTACATCTTGGCAAAGGGCTTGAAAATATGTGCATTGCAATGTGTAGTTCATTTCAGTTGCCAGAAGTCAAAAGGATTTAGTGGTGCTAACAGAGGAGAATAACCAAGTACAGCAGAAATGCCCAGTGACTTCTTCTGTCCAAAGAGAAAAGCCCATCACTGCCTCCTAAGGTAGATTGAAAAATTCATGGACAAAAGAGATGAAATTTACATTTTAGAAGTTGAACCTTATTGAACTCATGGAACTTTCTTAACTCTTGTTTAGCTACAGGCAGGTCTGGTCCTATACCTGTACATCAAGATACAGTGTCAGTGACTTACCAAAACTTGATCTTGCAATGTACACTGAAGATGATGGGGAATTCTGAGTATTCAGGTTCAGTTTGAGAGCTCATAACGCTGCTAGACCTCTTTGTCTGACTGTGATTTGCCTCTTGCTCCCACATCTCTGTCCTGAGCTCTATAAACTGTATTACTCTGGAGAGCAGAGTAGCCTTGGCAGTTCCCTTTACATTATATTGCTGTGCCTGCAAAACAATTAAGCTCAAACAGCAAAATTAAGAGCTTGTGCCTGGTAGAGATAACAACCAGAGGTGAGCACATGGTGAACAGCAGCAACCTTAACTGATAAATATAAATATCCTCTCCTCTCCTCTCCTCTTTCTGTTTTTTTTGGGTTTTTTTTTGTTTTTTTGTTTTTTGGGGAGGGAGGGAGGGGGGATCGGTTTGTGATTCCAGAGTACTTGTGAGTGATTTTTCCTGGTATACTTGACATTTCACTTGTTTTTTGAATTATAGCACACACTGACCATGAAGAATCAAATTCCAATCCTTATTCTATAGTTTTGATACGTAGTTTGTACTGCAAGATACACTGCCCATTCTCTAAATTGATAAACACAGAACTGATAAATATGCATTTTTGATAAATTTCCATGTCTCACCAGCAATTTTTCTGCATACTACTTTGCCAGCTAAACTCCACAGCTCGAGGTTTATTCAGATTAAGCAAAAAGTGAGATGTAGGCTTCAACAAATGTTTAAAACTATATTGAAATAACTGTTTTGAAATTTCCTGCCTGTTCTCAGTGTGAACAGCCCTTGAAAAATCTTTGAGGCATTCAGTGACAGAATATGCCCCTTCTAAGTGTTTCCCTTTTTTTTTTTCCCCAATATTTTTTGCCCACTTTAGGAAAGAAGGATATTAGGATGCTCACAAACAAATGTAAGATCTCAACTAAAGGTTTTGTTAACCTACAAAGATCTGTAATCATATACATATAGTGAAAATTCCACCCTCAAGCACATTTCACATGGGAAAATTCTTGCACAGTAAAATCAGAGTGGTTTTGCAATGAGTGATAAAGAAATCCAGATTTCACAAGATCAAAAATAAAAAAAAAATTAAAAAAAGCCAGATTTGTCTTTTACTTTAATTCTTATGCATAATTATTTTTTTTTTTTTTAAGAATTCTGATAAGGACAAGCTACAATTTATGTAGTGAAGTCAAATTTTGAGATGTACATGGCATTTACTTAACAAGGTTCCATGTATATAACATTATGAAGCTGTCATGGCACCTTTCATATTCTAGATTTAGCATATTAAAATCAACATTAATGCAAATGCAATAAATACTTTTCTCTAAACAAGCACACATGAATTCTGAAGGAATGAGGAAAGCATATTAGAAATATATCAAGAATTAGAACTAGTGAGTAAATCAAAGAATTCTTAATTAAATTTTGAGCATAAAATAGAGAATATGGGCATTTTATGACCTGAATAGCATTCTTAAAAGTACTGTGTGCCCCTATACACATCCATCCCCTTTATTATTATTCAAATAAGTGAGCTTCTCAAGTCAAAGCCCCTTGTGAATACTTATTCCATGACTCTGCTGGAAATATCATTCATGTGTGTTTTATACATTTTTTTGCACAGTCTGTGGGGTTTTTGTTTGTTTGTTTCTTTTTAATTAGACTGAATTACTCCATCACATTTGCAGAGAGAAGGTACCAATTTAGTCAGTGATATTTTGTGTTCTGTAATTTCAACAGCGTATTCCTCCCGTTTAATAATTTTAATTTCTGCAGGGTAGAAAAAAGCAAAAAAAAATTTGAGGCTTGACATACCTATCAATTTTTGGCACTTAGCTGACAAGGTCAGTTAAACACTCTTTTCTGAATGCCTCCCAGGGATATCCTGGGTTCATTGACTATGGAGAGGGCACAGGGCACACCAAGTAGTTCAAACAAAGCACTTCCAATGTGCATTTGCAAATGAACCACAAGTGTGTTTTGCTTTGGCTCGTGGTATGCCAAAGGCATGGATATCACTATGTGGGTGACTTGTATTAGCTTAGATACATTTTGCTTCTATCAACTATTGCAAGATCAATTTAAATCCTCAATCAGAGGATTTAAATATGGATTAAAGAAATTATTACCTAGAAAATTTGGGTCACCAGTACTTTAGGGACTGATATTCTACAGAAAATAAGGTCCTTCTGTACACTCTGTTTGCACTACACCTAGTTTTCCTCACAAAATTCAATTTCATAAACTATGTCTCTAAACATATTTAATATCTAGTAATGGTAGTAAATATTGTTTGCTGAGGAGCAGGTGTTGTATTCTGTAAGCCCACACGGTCAGGACAGGGCCCACCTCTATTACCAGACTAGTCCAGATCTGGACTATACTCCTAAGCCTCCCTGAGTCCTGAATTTCCAGAGAGCTCTGTGGCCCCCACTTTGATTCAAGTTGCAGAGGAACCACAGTGCAGACACTGAACTCTCTGTGGACCACACTAAATTGAAAGATACAATCCACCTGTGCACTCAATGTGTTCCAGCTGTGCACCCAATGCCTTCCAGCTGTGCATCTGGTATATTCCAGGCTGAGTCAGATCCCAACCATCACCATGTAGACACATGCAGCTTGTGTCTTGGGTTATCTTTTACTCTCTAGATGTTATAGTCAGAACTGTGAAGCCATTGCCACGTATGGAAGGTTTTACAGGAAAACCAACCAGCATTCTGGAAGATCTGCAGGGCAGATTTAAAGAACTGTTGTATCGCAGTCTTCGGCAGAAGAGAAAAACACCCTTTAAGTGAGTACCTTGGCAAGTAAATGCCTAATTTTTAATACATTCTCTCCTACTATGTTGATATATATGTGCTGACAGTTTTTAATAATGTGATGTATAGGTAAACTTCCTGATTGTCTGCTATAATAAGTTTGGGACTTTGAGGCTCACAATTTCTAAAGCATCCTCAATTATCAATGTATACAGTTGTATAAACTATGTTCTTAAAGTCAGCTGCTGCTGGCTATGTATTTTCTGTAGGAAAAGAAAGACATTCAAATGTGTTTTGTTAAACAATAAAAACCACAGTATTCACTAAAAGAAGTAAAATAAGAACATAACAAAACCAGGTTGGAGAAAATGAGATAAACAAGACTATTGCTACAGTAAACTCAAAACTACCATTACCTACACACTTCATAAATATGCAATGGGATATATAGCACAAATAAGGTTTTGCTGCGAAGAATAAACTACTAATGCCTGCATGCTTTTATGTGTCCAAGTGTGTAGGGAATGGTTGCTGAGAATCTGGTCTGGTATTGTTGCCAAATTTTTCCTGGGTGAAATGAGCTATGAGTGAACTTCAGAAACAATTTAAACTCATACATCACATCTCTGCATCCCATTTTGATGCGCTCAGAGTAGCCACTGACAAGAAAAAGGGATGATGTTCAGCAGAAACCAATAAGGGGAAGACTGAGAAGCTGAAAAGCAATACATTTTTCAGTTTAGCAATTCACTGGTAAAAACACAGGCAATGCACATCAAACTGAAAACTAAAGATTTCTAGGGTGTATTATTAAAGCAGAGAAACAGCCACAAAAATAAACATTTGAATCACCTCAAAATGCTTTTTTTTTCTCCCACAGAAATCTGTTTGCTTTCTTTTCAGCTGCTTAGTGCTCTGTTTTAATCTTTTCTTTCTTTCTTTCCTTCAGTTTTTGTCACTTTTGAATGAAGAATGCCTTTTCAAAACTGAAATGCAGTTTCATTTAGGAATGTGGAAATGAAACACACTTTACCTTGAAAAAATATTCATAGCGAATGTTTCAATCCTTTTTCGTGACCTTATTTCTTCCCTCTCGCTTTTCTCAGCAAGGTTCCCGATCGGGGAAAAAATTGATTATTCATCATGAGAGCCCTCTCTCTCAAGGGGTTAGAGTCCTCAGTTTCTGTGGAAGCAGTTCAGGTGCCCAGATAGCTGCTATAATGCCTTCAGAGACATGTATGCAGGCTCAGCTACTGCATGCACATATCAAGCTGTATCAAAAAATGTCATTAGAAGTATATTTTTGGGCTGCTTTTTTCTTCTGTCTGAGTCAGGTCAAAATAGTTGTTTTTTACAAAGACTTAAATGTCATCTGAGAGGTTGGTGATTCAATTTTTGCCTGTCTTTTAAATGCTATTGAGGAAAAAAAGTGTTTCCTACTTATTCTGATCATCTTTGCATATACCCTCTGTTACTTCTGTCTTATAGAATCATAGAATGGTTTGGGTTGGAAGGGACTTTAAAGGTCATCTAGTTCTAACCCCTGTGCCATGGGCAGGGACACCTTCCACTAAACCAGGCAGCTCAAAATTGCTCTTATCTACTCTGGGAAGAGAAAAGCCAGTGAGAGGGCAATGCCTACTTTAATATTGGGTGTTATGTCTTGTGCTTTGAGAGGGTTTTGTGGATGATGTAGGTAATAAGGTCACACAGCAACATTTGTGCCTTAGGAAGGGATCAAAAATAGGAAGAAAGAAACAAGTGAACAAAAAATGTCTGTACCTAAGCAGAGGCTTGTGTTATTCAGTTGATTCAGCCAATTTTGAGCAGGGCAAAGGGAATTTGAAATAGTGGTCTGTTTCTAAAAGTCTGTTTCTGTTAATATATCAACTGTTTTTAAATATCAAAATCACTCTAGGACTACTTAGTTATAGAGGACTCTGTATGGATTGCCTTGTGTTTACACAGTGATTTAGATACAGCCATCTGGTTAAATTCTGGGTCTCCTCTTCAGAATATGCACTTTTTTGCAGGATTCTGTGTGGGTAGAGAACAGGATGTAAAGACTTGAGAAAAAAGAAACGGACATAAATTTAGAGGCTTTGAACAGGTGGGAGATGTGTCAAAGTAAACAAAGTTTTATATACTTATTTGTGTATTGAGATATCTGCTAGCTTTCCATTCAATAAATTTTCTATGCAGAATATTGACTGCAGGCAAGCTGATCAAGTTCTGAATTTTTAGGTATAAATTCTTCAAATGAATTCCTCATGTTTGATGAATTGTATGATCTGCACACCTATGCCTCTCAAGAAAGACACCAAATCACTCAGAAGTGAACAATGACAGTGAAGCTGTAACTCAGACCTTCCTTTTTTAGAGGCAAAAGTCTTCCATTTGAGTTAGATGCATGCAATGAGGTGCCTGGGTACAACTGTATCCTGAAATAACACCAGAGGTTGTTTTCCCCTTTATTTTCCTGCCAGCACCAGCAATTTATGTTATTTTTCCTTTCCTTTCATTGCTAAGAAGGAAAACCCTGAATGCCCAAACAGAAAGCTTTTTAGTCTTTGCTAGTTTTGCTCTTCCTATATTTGATGTACTGTTGTAGTCTAACCTGGTGGTGTCCTTGCATTTCTGATGAGCCAGAGCTCTCAGCTGTTTTTCAAATTGGCAGGCACTGAGTAACTTGTAGAGAAAGTGAAGTGCTTGTTCTTGCTTACATGATTCATTGTTATTTTTCCCAGTCATTATGAATTGAAATAAGCCATCTGTTATAATAACAGTGCACCTTGCACCAAGAAGCGTGGCTCTAACTAGGAACAGAAACAAATGTCACATAAAAATGAGTTTGGGGATCCACATATACATCCAAATTAGATAGCTCAATAATAGCAGAAGTGGATATATACATAAAACTTGTTTTGTGGGAATATTTACTGTTGTTTTCAAAGTGAGACACAGTAGGCTGCTACCATTTGAAACTGATAAAAACAATCTATTTGCTTGAAAAGAATACATTTTACTCATCGTCCGGCAGTATTAAATCTATGAGTGATGAGGCAAGTAAACCTGAAACTGGATACCAAATGTTTTTCTTTATCCTTTTAGGTCAATATTAAAGTAAATTCCCAATCAGCTTGCCAAAAACTGCAAAGTACTAAAAGTATCTAAAGCCTTATAACCTGCAGAGGTAGGTGGGTTTGTTTCAATTACACTTTAAAAATAATCTACAAACCAAATTGCTGTCTGTGGGAACAGATCCTAACTCTCCTGCTGAGCTCAGTTGATGGTTTAGTATTTGGGTTTTATTCTTGCTGTCTTGTCTGTTCTTTGAAACACCTCAACTTGACATTAAAATAGGGCTAAGAATTTTATCACCATGGTACTTTTTCTTACTCTTTATAAATATTTATGTAATCATATAGGAACAAATAAAAAAATGTGCTCTAAGGATGCAGTTTTCACAAGTACCATTAGCTGTTACAATGCTGTATCCTGTATTCCCAATTGCTGTTTTCCCATAATTTCTTCATGCCTATCCTCCCCTTTATACTTCAAACTTAAGTACAAATTTTTTAGGTCAGAATCAGCATTTGTTCTAGGTTTCTGAAGTATCCTATGTGGAGAGGATGGGGGTTTCAGTGGTGTATGAATTCCTTATGCAAAAATAGATGGTATGGTACAGCTGGGTCAAACTACTCAGCACAATAGGCAGACGGTCCAACTCAGCCCTGCGGGGTGTAGCACAAGGGACAAATGGGTGCAACATGAATTTAAATTCTTATACTTAAGGGATTGTCAGGCTCAAGAAGACTGGGGCCTATTGAAGACCTGAAAAAAGACTTTTTGACTTTCCCCACCCTTATAAACATGGCTTGAAGAGCATTAGAAAAGGTAGTATGGGGACAATTCCTTCGTCTGGCTAAGAGAATATTAATACAGGAATTTCCCATTTCTTAAGAAACCAAACTTCTGACTGCAGATAAATCCTTAAGGGAAAGAATAAGAAACACATACACAGAGTATGCACAAAACCAAAATAATCTTGGACATGGTGACCCATCTAATAAATAGCATGTGAACCTTCAGGACCCATAACCAAATTACTGGTCCTGAGATTGAAAGCAGCCTATGGAAGAGTTATTTTCAGTTGTAGTGTTTCTCTTGAAATGCTGCTAATACTGGGTAACCTCAAAATATATGTCAGTCATCCCTCAAATGTGCACAGCTAACAACACATACACATATTCCATGTCCTCCAGATCCACAGAAATTAATGGAAACCCTTGGAATGGAAAGGGTACCTTAACAGGGCATTGCTGTTGTACCTCATGGTTAGCTATCACACCATTATATTAGACATTCATCTTTTATCCTTGTTCAGCTCCAGTAATAATGTGTCATCTAGGACTCCTGACTCTTAATTAGAAATCATCTGCTATTCTTCACCGTGCTCTGTTATGTCCTGCTGTGACTTTTCTGTCAGTCTGCTCTTCCCTGTGATATGATACAAGGTGGGAGAGCACAGGGGTTAATGCAATTATTTACATATGGTAATGCAGTGTATAGCAGGGAATTAATAAAACAGTTTGCAATGTTTCAGAGCTAAAAAGAAATTAGGCACCATCTCATCACTTCATTGCTGATTTTCCAACTGAAGTATGCTACATTTAACTTTTAAACTTTATGCTCCTTGCACAATTCCAATGTCACCTTTTCTTTTTTTCCTTTTTTTTTTTTTTGCAAACAATGTACAATCAAGCTGAATTTGGAGGAACTCAAAGATGCTAGCCATGAGAAAATATTAATTTAGAGTTCTCTTTGAGAATGTCATGTCTTGTTTATGAAATCAGGCATCTAGAATTGACCTCCCTTTCTAGTTTCACTCCTTTTTACACCTTGCATTTCTCCAAGTTGGTCACAGTACAAACCAAAAGCAATCATTAAAGTGGTTACCCTTTTGAAAATAACTGCCAGCATTAAGTGCTGAGTGTTATCTTTATGGACAATCCAGACCTACTGAAGTAGGAGGGGAAAGTCCATCTGACCTGCAGGAGGGCAGAATGTCACCCACATAGGTGCCTGATAGGGGATTGGGTACCTGTTGTCTGAAAATCACTGTGGTGTCTGGTTTCTAACACTGGTCAGTGAAAAAACAAGACACTGAAATAACTCATGCAGACTGAAAAAGTCAGCTCCTCAGCTCGTGCAGAATGGTGTCCCTCTGAGATCACTCACACGGTGATAATTAAACCAGCTGAGGAAATAGATACAGGATTTTGTATGTACACTAAACATGTGGTTTTCTTTATATTTACAGCTATACCTTTGAGGTTTCATTGATTTGGAATATAAATATTTATACACCATAATAATTTTAATAACCAATTACATTCATTATTTAAATATTTTCATAATTACCCAATTCACAAACATGAGCATGAAAAAAGAGCATCTGATATTATAACATTATTCCTAATAACACCTCATCCACAGACAAATTAGTGTTCTTTCTGATACTGTTAATTTAAAATCTATCAGATTGCAACTGCAAACATAGAGACACAGCATCTCAGTGGAAGTTGTAATGGAAGGAGATGAATCCCAGAGCTTACAGCATGTTCTTATCAGTTACAAGCACCAGGCAATACAGGAAAAACAGATAGGAGAGGCAGCCAGTAGTCTTTTAAAGCTGTTTTCCAAATGCAGGAGCATACATAGGCAGAAACATATTCTAGGAGAGACTTTGTATTAAGGGTAATGATTTACTAAGTATTTAGGTAAAAAAAATGGAAAATAATATGTTCTCCTCGCTTGGAGAGTCTAATTGACAATGTCTTAGTATAGCAAACCTGAGTCAGGTCAGGATGAAAATTTGCACTGACTCAGATATCATGAGAAAACATGAGGAGCAATTTTAATAAGACCAGATCTATTGGTCACTACATTTTTTGCACAGTGGGACTCAAGTATATCTTAATGATAATGGATTCTCCTGGTTATATAATTTCATCTTCTTAAGCTTGATTTTGTCAAGTTTAATTACTTGAAGTAAAATTTAATACTAGTTTAATAAATATCAAAAGTGTGATAATGACAGAATTAACGTTGCCAATTTAGATCAAAATTAATATCGCCCTGAAAAGGCTCCAAAGCAAACAATTTATGCTGTGTTCAGAAACCTGTCAAAAAGAGGTTGGAATGTGCATTAGTCTTTAACAGAATTGACTGCAGAGTTTATCCATCATAGTCTAGTCCAGGGATGCTGAAGTCATGAGAATTTATGGAAAGGGAAGAAGGGACCTATAGGCATACACGAGCAGAGGCAGGGATCCATTTTTCAGTGGAGGCAATGCAATCACTTAAACTAAGGAAACAAGCAATAAACAAAACCAGGCAGTGACAGCTATTAAAGTTCTGAGTCATTACCATTCTGAATGATTACCATTCTGAATGCAGAATAAATAAGTATTATTATTTAGTATGCAGAATAAGCAATATGTGGGTATTTGTGAGTTTTATCAGTGATGGTGAAGCTGAGGAGCAGCATCTTGGTTCTGAGCCATGCATGATACAACAAGAGACTGGGTGAAATCCCAGCCCAAATGAAATTAATGAGACTTCACCAGTGATTTCAGCTGGATGAGGATTTACTGCCTTTTTTCCACCAGTAATCTTGCAGTGCAATTTAATTTCTCAGCAGTCTAATACTGCCATTAGAACACATCTTGTCACATTTGTATAGGATGGCCGCTCTATACTCACAGTAAAGTAAAACTGTCATGAATGTTGAAAAATGAGAGGCATTCTTATACATTAAAGAGCTCCTTAGGACTAAAGAAGTAAAGCTAGACCAGAGAATTTATCTGCAGTCTGGCTTTACTGCGAAGTTCCAATCGTCTGTTTCAAATGTTGGCATAACCATACATCTCCTCCTCCTCCCTTTAGTTCAGATTTGTAAATGCAATGAAATCTTCCATGGTTTATTCTGAGAAAGGAGAATTACTATCCTTTCATGGTGGTGTAATTGCTCTATAATAGCTAATAATTATGCATCTGCAATATCATAAGCACAGTGTTATAAAATCCAGTGCAAACAATTAGATCCTCTGTTATATCTCAGAAAATTATTTCAGAAATGGGATGAGGTTCAGTCAGTTGTGTAGACAGATGCTATTTTGCATTTGGTAGTGTAGTAAAGAAGCTTATGTAATGTAGCTTATCTAACCCTTTACAGTCATGATCAGTTGTTTTGGGAGGTCTGTCAAAAACACTGTAAAAACTACCTACAACTTTGACATAAAAGGCAAACAAAAGTAGTGAGAAGAGAACTGAATAGGAAGAAAACAGATTTCTTGAAAAACAGATGACACTTATACATGTGCTTGTATCTTTTGTGCTTTCAGTTTCATTGCTTTAAACCACAGTACTGGAATTTGAGCCCCACTGCCTTTTGAGGACTCTGGCAGCAAGCAGCTCCTGTGCAATGTGCTGTATGCTCAGATCCTGGAGTACACTTATTTGATTAAGGAACAGGCATACGGAGAAGTTTTTTTTATTAGGAAATTGAATTGAAATGTAGTTTTTAACAAATAGGCATTAAAAAGGAGATATATTTCTTTTGGTAAGAATCAGGGTTATGAAAAATGCCCCATGTTCAGTGCACTGCTGAAGGCTTCCCTGCCAAAAACGCTGGTGGCTGTTGTGCCAAAACAGATCCACCTCAAACTCCTACTGGCAAATCCTTTGTACCAGTGCAGTTTAGTTTGTATTCCTGTTCCACATATACAGAATCTGTAACCAGCTGTTGCAGATTCGTATTTCCTGGGACCTGTAAGGTCCTCCCACCATGGTGTCCTGTCAGTTTGCATAAAATATGGAATTATTGATTAGTTTAGGGTGGAAGGGATCTTTAAAGATCATCTAGTCCAAACCCCCTTCAGGGAACAGGAACATCATCTACTGAATCAGGCTGCTCAGAGCCCCAGAATCTCCAGAATTTCAAGGCTCAACTCTTCCACAGGGAATTGGTCCATCTCCATTACTGTTTTTCTGTTGCATTTTTCCTTGTATTTAGAGGGGCAGAGCAGCTCCTAGCAAACTACCACAAAGGGAAGCAAAATTTTATGTAAAAAAATAATTCTAAAGGTAGCATTTCTCAATTTGAACATAATTATGGTCTGAAATCCCCTGCAACAGTTAAAGTCTCAGTAGGGTATGGCACATGGGGCATGAGGAGAAAGCCTGCCTATGGAAAAAGAGGCACATTGGTTTTGGCTCCTGTTGGTGGTGTGCAGTGTGTTAGGAAAAGGGTGGTGTTTTGTTATTTTCATTTATTATCCTTTGCTGGCAGCCAAAAATAATGGTCAGAACTGAAATGGGAGCTTAGAAACAAAATGTGATAATAAAGGAAAAGACTGCAGAAAAAGTTTTGAGGATAATGTATTATGTGAGTGAACTCCAAAAGGGTGGAGAGAATCTGAACCTGGAAAAGACTGCCCTGTGAGAAGGAGTGAAATGGCAAACATATTGTGCTGTGTACGCTATTTAGATCAGCCTCTGCTGACACAGCGGGACTGGAAACACAGGGATTGTGATTGTAGTCTCAGGTCTATGGGAATGGCATTAGGAAAATGTCATATACTGTTTGAATTATTCCCTGCTTGCAAAATCCCTTACCCTTTGAAGACTTCTACAAGAAAGAGGATATAGCTTTTATAGGCCTCAGAGGACAGCTGTAGCTTTAGGCTTTATTTTCCCCTTTGCCCTGGGGAAATCTCCTATTGACTGTGAATGACAACTACACTGCAGACCAAAATTTCTCATAAATCATACTGTGAGTCAAGTGCATGCCTCTTCATTTGCAATCACCTTCTAAAACTCTGCATCCTTGGAGAACACTGCTCTTGCCACAGCTATAGCAAGTACTGTGCAAAAGCAAACTGCCAAATGGGACAAACATGGCTATCCTTTCTTTGAGGAGGATGTGTATGGAGAAGACTCATCTTTCACTGAAGATGATTCTTCAATCTGCTAGAAAAGTCAGATACTTTGAGGTCTGTTTCACTTTCTGAGCAGTGACCTGCTGCCTCCAGAAAGCCATTATCTCTAATTTTGATTGAAAGATGAGCACTTAAAAGTATTTTTTTCTCTTGACAATGTGGATGGCTTTTCTTGTAACACACAAGCTTGTTTCTAAAAGACTATCTGCTCCCTGACTTAAAATATTTTTTGTTTTTGATAACTGTTTTATAAATTGCTCCCTAGAAACTTTTTATATAATGCCATATTTAGTAGTATGAAAAGAAAAATTCTATCTTCCTACAAAGTTTTCCACTGTGAGCCTTTTTGGCTCCCACACAAAATGACTACTCAATCATCTTCCAGTGCTAGGAGTCCTATAGTGCTGTTGGAACATTAAAGGAATCTAATATGTAATGTCTAATATTAAACAGTCTGATATTAATATTTCTTTCAATAGAACCTCTCTGTAAGTGCCATCTTGTCCACAGATCTGGCATGCTGAGCCTTGCCTCCCCATGTAGGTGGATTTGATGTGGAATTTTATAGTTGAATTTCTTTTTCTCAGGGCAGTTTTAACACCAGGTTTCTACCATGCTTGTCAGTTTGCATGCTACACATTGGAGTTGAAGGGCAAGGTTTAGTGTTTGAAAACAGGCCATTTATGGTTCTGCAGGGTGTATCCTGCCTGGTCCTTAAGTGCTGTTCAAGGAGGATACAGAGCTCCTGGATATCCCATGTCACTCCTGCCATGGCTTTTCCAGGATGGCACCCACACAGCAATCACTGAATCCAGCCCTGATTGTGCATCACCTCAAATCAATGAAAGCTTGTAACAGTTTTCTTTTAAAAAACTTTAAAGACTTCTTTATGCACTAAATAATTAATTATCTATTGGAAGTTACCTTTTATACGTGTCTCTGCCATTTTCTTTGGCTTGTTACTTTATTTCATAACCTCAGAGCACCCCCAGACATTGGCAGATACACATCTTCTGGCTTCATATATCTCAGTAATATATCTATTCATTTTTCCAGTTTGAACCATACCATCAAAGATATCCTGTAGAGGTTTTGACACAGAGAATTCTGCTTGGTGCGATGGGAATGGTGCTTATCAGTCACACTCAAGCTTTTATTAGGACAGCCACTGACAATAATTATAGCTGACACTCCTAAGACCTTTTATTTCCTTGTTTAAGCCTAATGCTGTGAATTCTGTCTCCTCTCTCTATTGTTTTTCCAGAGAAGCTGCTGTAGCCAATGTCCAAATGCCTTCACTTTCCCATTCTTCCTTGTTTAAAGGTCTACGTAACCTTCAGGGCAGATATGAAGTGACTGGTTTTACACACCCACACTCTTGAGTAAGAAAATGATACTAAGGAAGGGGAAATTGAATAAACCCCAGAAATAACAAGAAATAGCAATATCATGTTCTCCAGCAGTATCTCTAGCTATTCATTCACTTTTAATTATTTCTCATCTTCATCTTTTTTGACAACTTGTGAAATAAAATTCTTCAGATATTGCAACTTTTTTTTTTTTTTTCATTTCCATTTTGTCTATTTTTAAAAAATTATGCTTTGGAGAACAGAATATGTGCTAGTTAGCAAGAATCATCATTTATCTTACTATAATTCCATGACATCACCCATTAGTCAGTAACAATGATTGGCAATGTAATTTTCTTTGCAATAAAGCTAATTAATATTGACCTCATTATCTGATGTTCAGATACTTCTAAAAGTAAAACTTGAGACTTTTAAGCAAGCAAGTCATTAAAAGGGAAAAAAAATCATATGAAATGCTAAAAGTGGTATTTGAATACATGAAAAACATGAGTGGAAGCTGGCTTAGAATAACCATTTGCATTAGGAATTAAATAAAAGTCTCACCTTTTAGGTAACTGATGGATTTCTTCTGGAGAATTAACAGAGTAGTTTTAGCCAATTGTAGCTGCATAATATGACAGGAAAACAAGGACATAGGCTTAAGATCTCTCAACAAGTGCACCTGACTTCACCTTAGAAATGGAGCACAATTTCTCAACAATGTATGTCAGTGCTTCCTTTATTGTGTCATCCAAATCAGTCGTGTACTGAACTGAGAAGGTTCTTAAAGGCTTTATGACTAATTTTTCCTCGTTTCTAAAATAGAAACATTATAAATATAATATTAGTAGTAGCCAGTGACTGAGTGCCAAGACATCTGACAAACTGAAGTTATTTTTAACTTACTCACCAGTTATTTTGTCAATGATTTTGTAATATTCCAAAATTCAACAGAGCTCCAGAGAATGGCAGGAAAGACTTCACAAAAAATGGAAAAAATTATCCGGAAAAATATATTTCCATCTCGAGTGAAGAATGTATACATCACATCACTCAAACTATAGGATAGATAGAATTTGGAAGTGGATTGCTTGAAAATGGTTGTCTTGAAAATGGCTTGGAAGTAGTTATCAGTTAACCTTTTCTTATCAATTAACCATTTCTTGAGTGACTCAGTTACAACTGAGGGCATGTTTATTCTTAATGCAATGACCATTAAGAACCAGTCTAGAAGAGCAGGACTGGTTATCCCTAAGGTTATATAAACAGATTGTTCAATAACTTCTGTATATTTAGCAACACCTCTGTAACGGTATATTACTTGTACAGTAAAAAAAAAAAACCCAACCAGGGATGCTCAGTGTCACAGTCAAAAATCAAATTTCACAGTTCTGAGAGCTGCATTCTGCTTCATTATGTTTTCAGTATGTTGAGAATTCTAGAGCTGTCATGTCTGAAGAATGTATGCCTGACTTTGAAATCATCCTGAGTATTTATTGGCATCGAAGGAATCATGAAAAAGTTCACAGATCTTTTGCACAACAAAAAATTTAGGTAACAAATGATTGACACTGTCTTTGTTGAGGGTATTTTATTTGCCATCCCAAAATGTGAGCATATGTGTGTCTGTGTATGTAAGCACAGAGGTAACTGTGATTGTCAGGGTTTTTCCCCATATCATGGCTTTAGAAGTGTTTAGGTTGTCATTACTTTTTAAGAATCTGTGGTATAAGTATGTTCAAGGTCCATGTGGCAGATGCTGCGTGTTGCTTGTAGAAAGTCCACAGGAATGATGGCCACCTTCTTTCTGATGGAAATCTGTTGACTTCCACATGTGTACCAGAAGGGATTTCAGTGTAGTCTCTTTCACACCTGAGGATTAATGTTGTCCAAATGGGTTTAATCTATGTATTGTTTTCTCTCATTAACTTAAAGAAAGCAGAAATAAGAGCGTCTCATATGACCTGACTGCTTAATCTTATCCTTAGAATAACTCCAAATATAGCTTATTTATTGTGCTGAGTGGAAGGCCATGGTAGTCTGGCTGTCCTGTTTTGGACACCTTAGCTTACTAATTCAGATTAAGTTTATTTCTCACATGGCACTTTAAGACCCGTATCTGTAAGCATTTCCAGGTGCCCAACATTGTCACACCCTGGATCTTCAAGATGTAGCGGGCTGAATGTTTACATGACTTTAGTAGTAGATTGAACAGGTTCATGGTGGAATACAACATTTATTGCTAAATACATCTCAATGACTTTCAGCTGAGAAAGTCTCAGAGGTACCTGAAGGGTTACTCCAGGAAAATATGGCACTTGCTTGGCACTTTAAATAAATACCTATGTATGTTCTTTGATCATCTCATAGTCTAATCAGGTGAACTGTTCAAGTCTTTTCATCTTCCGGTTTAGAGCACATCATGTCAAGCTTTTTGATTTACTTTGTTTTACTTCTGTGATTCAGACCCATCCATGGTGGGTCTCAAAGGCTTCCAGTAAAAAGTAGCCCAAGAAACTTCCTTGTTCATGTATGGCCGTTGAAAAATTGTTGTCAGACATTCCCTGTAACATGGCTGATTTATGTAAATGGTGAGTAGTAGATAATCGATTCCATAAAAATTGAATTCCTTAAATCGGGTACAACATGGTTCTTATCAAAATGCTACAGAACTGCAACAATTAATCCTGTCATATTTCTAGTTGATGAGTAAGTCAAAAGTTCCACATCAAATTATTTTATCAAAGCACAGATGATGTAGCATTTTAAAAAACATGAAAAGGGCAATTTGTCTCCATTCAGTTGCTGATGCTAAGAATAGATCAACAGAGACCCATGTTCTGGAAAGTCAGCCTAAAAGACCTGGAATACTATGTTTGGTTTGCATTTCAGAACTTGAACACCTACTGTACCATAGAATATAGAATTAATGGAATTATATCATGGTTCTCAGATTAAGACCCCATATTAAATAAGTCCATGAATTTCTTGGCACTAGTCACTGATGTTTTACTAACTCCCCCTCAGATAAATGGGTGCTCAAGAGAGGAAAAATATTGCAATCTGTCAAGGCCAAATAGTCTTTGAATGACTTGCAGTAGCACGTTAGCGACTCTCAGCTACCTAAAGTGGCAGGTTCCAATTTCCTGAACTCTTAAATGCATTCCTATGATCATGTTACGAACATGTGATGCAACACTACCCTATGAAATATTTAGGCACGTTAGAGGGAAGATCAGAGAAAAATAACCCATTCTGGCATTTAATCCACAGCAATTCACCCCTCTTTCAGGAATTTGTATTCAAACAGACCATATTCACTTATATTCTGAGCTTTGGTTAAAACAGACTGTTAATGAAGCAGCAATATATTATTCATTTTCCTTCATTATAGTCAGCAAATTAGCTTAAAAGAATTGTTGTCATGTTTAATGGTGACTCATAAGGATTTCTCTTCCCAAGTCAAAGTTTCCAGTCTTAGTTTTTTGGGTTATATTGTCTAAGTTATCACTGCACTGAGAATACGAATTATTTGTGTCTGCGTATCCTATTATTACTTGGAAGGGCTATAGCAGTAAGCACCTTCTTTGTCATCCAGAGGAATATATTCTTTTTCTAAATGAATGGAGATAATCTTGCTCTTCATTCTCGTAGTTTCATCATGGTCAGGGACAGAAAATGCCCTGCCAGAGCTCACTTTGTTCAAGGAGGTACCCAGAAGCTCATCCATAGAAAAGGAATTCCATGTACAAAACACCCAGCAAGACTTATGGCTTTCATAAGGAAAGAAACTGGCACGTGGATGTGCTTAGTGTAGATGGACCAATTCATTTCACTGTGACCCAAAGCAGTATGTTGAAAACATTTGTTAGACTCTTGGAGCTCACAGTTTCCGAAGAAAAACCTGCCTGAATTTTGTTCACTTTCACTATTCACAAGGTATTATTTCTATAAATATGAAACATAGAACACTGAGTAAGTTATGCTTTTGCCTTGGAATGATTGAAACTCACATAGATGAGCAAAATCTAACAGAAGTAAACAAAATATAGTGAAAAATAACATAAGACAAAATATTATTTTTTTGCTTGTAAAGGTTAATGCTGCATAGTTATTCAAATATTTCTGTAAGCAACTTTTCCACCCCTACTGCAAAATCCTGTAAGAATGTTAATGAATAGAGAATAAAAAGGGGAGAAATCAGAGTCCAACCAAACACTTGCTTGAAATTCAAGTATACATTGCAAACACTGCTTTGCAAAATTCAGACAGCATATCTATGTTTTTAAGAATAGTGACCCATGATATTTGGGGTGGGCTAGCAAAGGGTTTTAGAGAAGTCTAGAGAAATATCAACAGGTTGATACATTTATTAAAGCCTTCCTTGGTACTTGGTAAAATAAAAATGTGAACAGTTTCCTGGTGTTGAGGAGTTTGCTATTTTAGGAAGCTTATTTAGAAAATACAATGTATTAGCTAATCGTGCTGCTTTTCCATCCATTAATGTCTGCCAAAGTTCATATTAACAAATGGCATTCAAGAATTCAAAAGAATTTAGGAGCTAGGATGTCATCTGTGCATGTGCTCACTGGCAAAAGTCATCAGATCTCCATCTTCAGTAGTCAACCCTCCAAACACACACTTGCTGTCCAAGGCACCTTTATGTGTACTGAATTTGTCTCTGGTTACAACTGGGCTGTTCTATAACTTACCAGCAAGTGTAGCTCCCTCACCTTTACTTTCCCTGACCCATGAATTTTACTCTGTTCAATATACCAGAACCCAAAATTTCCCAAATGTTGCCCTTGAGTCTTAGAAAACACACCAAGACCCCTGATCTGTAACTCCAGGTTAAAAATGTTATTTATATTTTGTGTTGTTTTCTTTCTAACAGGATATGCAAGAAATCTGTTTCACTATAGATTCACTACAGAAAACACAAATAAGTGCTGTGCTGCTGTATATTCGATTTCATTAAAAAGCAATTTTATGAATATTTATAAATTTAAGCAAGCACAGGCTCACATAAACAAAGTACGCTACAATGTCACTTGTCTGCCAAGCTGTATTGCAATGAGTGGGTCACTTGCCAGAGTGAAGTTCTGGAAGGAATAAGCAGATGGTACAGTAGACAAAGCAGAAAGAAAGCTTTTATCATGACTATTCAATGTGTTCCCCAGCAGAGCTGCAATTATGTTTCCTTTACAGCAGAGGAAGCCATTAAATAATTTACTTAACTCTTAAGTTATTGAAACTGTTCCAGAGCCTAAGAGCACATTGGGGCCTTTGGACTCTTGGCTATTTAGAATTCTTTGTTCACGAAAATTAGAGAAGGCTTTTCATTCTTTGTGTGTGTTGTGCACCAAACCTGTTCTGTGTAGCTTTGGAGGCTTTCCTATGTAGAAACAGATATTCCTGCCTTTAGGGTTTTCATTGCTCAATCTGAATTGGAAAAAATCACCATTCATGTTAAATGACCAGACTTCCAGAATGATATACATAAGGGTATGGATATATATGGATATAGGGTATCTAGGAACCTTAATGCTTCCTTCTGAATGATGCCAGTGAAAGGAAACATCTTTTATTGGATGGCAATAGATTGATGAATGTTTTGCAGACCCCTAAGAAAGTCAGTAAATGTAAATAATCCGGTAATAATAGAGGATAATGTTAATTATTTAGTTAGTGTGAAACAGAGAAGACTCGAATATGTTGGGTGTTCCTGAATTACTTGAAGGCAGTTTTTCTGTTCTGAAGCTTGCAAAACTTATTAGAATGGGTTAGTTTTGTATTGGATTCCAACTAATGAAAAAAAGATTTGTTAAATTAAAATTGTGGGATGTAGGACTTTCAGTCNTTATTTTTTTAATTAATTAAATATCTTTTTGCCTTGCTATCTTTGTGAAATTAAAAGGCTGTATTTTCAAAGTTGTTTTTTCATATATTGCTTACATTTTTCTCTGACTCCCTTCAGTTTTAACAGTAAGCATATTTGAGTAACTTGTAAAGTGGGCAGCCAAAATTTGTAACTGAGATAAATAGAAATATGGATTTGTCTTTGTCTTAAACATTTGAAAGATAAAGAGAAAAATGATGTTATGCTACAACAAAGAGCTGATAAAATACTACTTTTTGTTTTTCCCCCCCTAACACAAGAACAAGTCAAGACCTTAAGAAAGATTTTGCTTAAGGATGGCTTATTTTCCCAAGGTACTCTCCAAAACCTTACATATCAGGTACCTCCCAAGCTAAAGGTGATAGTATAGAGTTTCTATAACTTTTAGCACCCACTTAGGGTAGTGCATCTTGGAGCTCTGCAGCTCAAACACGAGCTGTAAGAAAAGCTGCTGTTCTGTGGTTGTTTTCAATGGGCTCACAGCTAATTGCATTTGATGCCTCCTGGTTGTTGCACTGGAAGGGACGCTGGATAATCAATCTCTTTTTGCCTTTGCCAAGCATGACTTCTGTCAAATCCTCCTTTAGCTGTCTTTTCTCCAGTAGGAAAAGTCCTTGTCTACTCAGTCAAAGTAAGAACAGTATTCAGTATTCCTTTTCATCTTTGTTGCCCTTCTTTGAGCCTTTTTGCAGAGCAGAGGAGGAAGAGAACTTGTAGCTTGGATTTATGCAGGAGCATAAATGTTTTCTATTTGTTCTCTGTTCTTTCTCTAACAACTTTTAGCATGTCATTTTCTTGTTTTCTTTTGTTTTTTCCATAGCTTTCTGAGCTATGGAAAGTACCTGAACTACACACCATAGCCCCAAGTTCTCAGCCCTCAGTTACGTTGCTCAGTGCAGATCCCTTCCTTTTTATGCAAAATAACCTTTTTTTATCCACCCATTTGCATTACATAACATTTACCTAGATTGAATTGTATTTGTCCATTTTCTTGCCCACATCCTGTTTTGCATTACCCTTAGGTCAGCCTTTGCAGCCACAATCCTTTGCTCTCACAACCTTAGAGCCATATTTTCAGCAAAATTTCTCATGTAAATTAAGGAATTTCTTTAAAAAAAATTCAGATATGCTCCTTATATGACTGTTTTATGTTACATTTAATGGCTCGTATTTCCCTGGATCATTCTTGAAAAATTTGTCATCCTTACTTGTATCTTGTGCTTTCTTGTTCTCAGATATGAAGTGGATTTAAGGAACACTTTGTACACCACTAAGACTTGTTCAGTTTCTGGTCCTTGAACTCCTTTTGAATTCTTAGGTAAGTGCTTATTGATGCAATTTGCCCCTCTCCGATTTTGTTGTTTGCGCTGTAAAATTTATTGACACTTCAATTTGATTCAGATCTTCAGTGAATGCCCAGTAATGAACGGTTCCAGTGTAGGAACCTCCCCAAGCTCTTCCACAATGAATGGAAAGGCAGAAAATTAATTTAGTTTTCTGGTTCACCCTTTTTTCTCCAAGTGCTCCTTTTGTACCTTTATTATCTACTGACTCTAGAGACCTTCTGCAAGGCTTTTTACTCCTAATCTGTTTGAGGAACAATGTATGAAGTGTATAAAACTGCTTTTCAATTACAAGCCTCTTTTGGTCTATCACACTGTGTCTCTTACATTCAGATTGCCAACACCTGAATTCTGTTTTCCTCATCTGAAGAGAACCTTGGATTCTCTGAAAGCTGCTATTCAAGTTGGATGACCTACCTTTCCCAGCAGTTTAATCAGACCACCTTCTTTTTTCCCTCAGAACTTTTCTGAAAAATGATGTGCATTTGCTTTACACCTTTAAATGTCATTACAGTGCCTACCTGAAAGCTGCAAAGATTTAATTCCTTCTTCTTCTTAGAAAAACTTAAAGTCCAAGATCATGAAAATACTTAAAACTTTAAGAAAAGGCTTGTGAACATCATATCCATTTATGGAAAACAAATTCTATATATGCCTTTGTGGCTGCCTGGAATTCGATAACCAGGACTGGTTTAGTTTGATGGGTCAATTTAGAGCTATATATTAAAATTGTGCTTATATCAATGGTATCTCAATGTGCACACATTATAGGAGAATTTTTTTCCTTTTCAGTTGACTTTTGTATTCACCATTGCTCAATTATTTAAAAAACTGAGGATTACAACACATAATGTATCAAGCTATTAATTTAAAGCTTCTTCCTCCCTGTGTTATTCATGATAGGGCTGAGCCAGTTATGCTAATTTAGGAATGGGCTACAGTCGTACCTTCAGAGTCCAGACAACTTTGTACCAGATGGAAATTTGATTTATAATATTGCCTTTAAAAAATGAAAATGGTTAAAAAGGCCCTAGGCTTGTGGGTTTTTTTCAGTGGTTGATTGGTGGTTTGGTTTGTTTTTTTTTGCCTTTTTCTGATATCTTCCTTCCAGGCAAAGACATCTTGTTGTAGTGCTGTGCAGAAAATACCATGCTTAAGGTTTTGGTAAATTAGAAAGTTAATATGAGAGAAGAAAAACAAGAGATATGAAATAAAGTAATGTGGGAGCTCCCATCTGGTGTAGCTAAAGCCTGATGTGAATTAATTTTGAATTACTTAAAAAAATTAATATAGTGAAAAAATAGAGCTGTTTTAGATTTGGGAAATGGTTGTACTTTGTATCTCACTTTGGGCCTGAAGAGACAGATGTTCAAGGTTCAAAGCACTGAGGGAAAGGCTTCTGGTAGCCACTCTGCAGGGATCCCAGGATATTGGTTACCCAACAGGGCTCAATTGGCTAAACAGAGATCCTTAGATACATAAAGGAAATTACCTACCTTTCACCTCTATTCATTGGAGAGGGCAGTAATATACCAAAAATGTAGACTAAGAAAAGAAAAAAAAAACATCCTTTCAAGTTTACATAAAGCTCATGTTGTATCAGAATTGAAATGAACTGACATTAAATAGTTAACTCTCTAGAGAATGAATTTTTCTATGTCCTTGCAGATTTTATTTTCTGATTTTCTTTCTTATTTTCTCTTTTCCTCCTTTTTGTCTCATCTGATTTTATATGCAGTCCCTCAGCTAGTGTTTGCTTTTGAAATCATTGACTCACCATAGATCTTAGCAGTTTGATGAGTCGGATTAGTTGAGCTGGAGAGTTATCTTGGTTTATAACAGGTTATTTTGTTCAGATGCTTCATTTCAACTTGGTTCAAAAAAGTTTTTGAGTTTTTCATTGCTTTTCATTGCATTTCATGTATGAAAGTTTAGACAAAGATGGAGAACTTGGTTTCCAGAAAGGCTCTTCTCAGGACTCTTTTGTTTCTATCTTACATGTGTGATTAAAGAGATCATAAAAAGCAATAACTTTATTAAGGATGAAAGCAATGTAGGTCTACACAATCGTTCCTCTTGTAAGGGAAGTTTGAACTCTAAAATCCAGACCACCAAAATTAGCCTCAGAGCTGCCTCAATCAAATGGAAAGTGTGCAAATAGATTTCTGCCAGTGGAGAAAATGTGTTTCTAAGAAGGCAAGGAGACCATTCAAAACTGTCAGAATTTTTGTGGCTAAATCCCAACATTTTTCTTGGAAAATGCATTCTGTAGCAGAACAGCCATTTGTCTTAACACCCCATGGCTGCCTACAAACAAAGTGCTCTGCCAGTGACTGGCACAAACATCAAGCTGCAGCCAGAAATCAAGCTGGTCCATTTTATCCTTTCCTGTTTTGTTGTTTTTTCTTCTTCTTCTTCTTCTTTTTTTTTTTTTTTTTCCTAATTTTCTCAAGGGCACATCTCATAGCCTGGATGAGAACACAGGGAAAGGCAGATGGCAACACCATTTGCAGCCTGAGTAACAGCAGAGGAAGCCAAAATGCTGATTAACAGCCTCGTCCCCTCACAAATCTTTATTAACTCAACTCTACTTAATTGCACAGAGTTATCTGAGAACCCAGAACAGGGCAGGCGCTTCTCTAAAGATGAAAGGCACATCCCAAAAGGATCTGCAGGCTATGCTGAACAATGTGCACCCAAAAAACATCGCTGCAGTTGGAAAATACTGGTGAAGGTCACTGGCTACTGTGCAGCTTGGAAGTTTAGGAGGGGGGATTGTAACACACTCAGCTCTGCTCTAGAATATAGCTTCTAAGGAGAGGATTTAAAGAGGTCATTCATCTGTTTTGCTGTTCCAGGTTTGCTTTTTTTCCCTCAGAATGTGGAAAGCCTCCAGACCAGGGTTATCTGAGCAAGTTTCTAACTATTCCAGAGCATCCCAGATGTGATTGGCTGCACTCTGTTGCATAGAAAGAGTAAGAGCTGATATCACAGGGGTCTGGATAGGAAGAAATGCAACCCAGTGAGCAGCAATCTCACAGGAAAGCTGGCATCAGCAAAATATTGGATGAGATATTGGAAACCTAGTGGTTGCCATGGAGTCTGGCACACAGAGGAAAGGTTCTTTGCCTGGTTTGTATTGACAGACTTCTATTGCAAGATGTACCTTTCTGCTTCAATTAATAATATATATCGTCCCAATAAATATCGGTCTCTTCAATGCATGTCCTCTTCATTTTGTGCCTATTTTCACACGTTATCCAGAAGGGATGAAAATAACAAACATCCTCTGAGCCACTGGTGCAGCAGGACAACCAAAGGATGTGAGGTAATGTTTAGATAAGCTTTCCACACAATGGGTGGTCCCAGAGCAAGATCAGATCTCGCATGAGATAAAGACCATGGGATTTGCTAAGATAAAGTGGCCAATAAGAACTACTTCAGAGGGAGGAAAGAAATACAAAAGCAGGTGAGCAAGAAAACCTTTTTACTACTTCAGCCAGTGAATCCCGCAGTGCTGAGCACTAGGGAAGATGCTCATATTACTAATGCTTTCTTGATTAGCATTTTGGATCACATTTCCTTATGCATTGATAGGGCAGTGTTTTCAGAAGCACCACACATATCCCATGGTGATGGGCAATACAGGGATGTCTGCTCTTGTATCCAGCTGGTAAAAATCTCTCTGGCCAGGAGGTTCTGCATTGCTGTAATCCAAGAGTGCTGTTCTGCCATAGGAGGGCACTGGCAGCACACTGGAGTGAGTGCCTGTTGGGAGATGGGAGTCCCCATTTTTCAAAGCAATATTGTCCTTCTTCTAGGGAAAACCAAGTAGTCTCAATGTTATATTAAAAAGGCTTCCACTGATCGGTTTTGTAATATTGTTCTCCCTGAAGGAGATGGTCCAAGCTTCTTGGGATAACACCTTCTCTGCCTCTTAAAACTTTCTCTGTAATTCACTTACTAGGGAACAAAAGCAAAACCAAATACCCTACAATCTTTTTGTTGTGTGTAGCTTTGCAGTAATGTTTTATTTTTGTTTCTGACCAATCTACATGCAGTGATTTTAATGTTTATTTTCTTGAATACTTGGTATGAATTGTATAGTTGGAAAATTAGAACCGGTTGCCATTTAAAGGAGTCCTTCATAATTGACAGAAATTGCACTTTTGTGTCTTGTAATCCAGAGGTCAAATGAAGTCCCAGGCATAAAATGACCCAGATGTTTTGAGGCTGTTTACATTTGTTCTTACCTTTTCTCAGTGCTGTGCAAATGTCAGATGATGATTTCTCCCATCAGGAGGAGGGAAAGGATCAGAATAACCAGACTAGCTGTAGCATTTGTGTTTGGGTAAAATTCACACGTGAGGAGATGATTGGCACAAAAAAAAAAGACATTCAGACATCTGAACGTAATCACTGCTGTGATCTTTGGGCTTGTCTAAACCACTGAACCCCAAACTCCTGGTTTTTACAGGCACTATGGTCATGGACATTTTGGAAGCACCTGGGGGGAAATCCAATTCTTCTAGTGGATGGTGTGTCCACTGACGCTAGATTTTCATACTTCTTGCAAAGAGAATGTAATCAATTGATCTCTATCATGTCCTACTCTCCCGGAGCCTTTGGTTTCTGAATTTTTACTCTACAAGCCCAGTGCACTTTCTGTAGTCAATCAGACCCTGTCGCTTGGACTTTCTGTTATCTGTAGTCTACCAGCATCATAAATTCTTGATTGTTCCTATCACTCTCATAGCTGATTTTTGTTTTCCTCTCTCATACATGATTATCATGTTTTCATCACAAGACACACTTAAATCTCTATCATTTTTCTGCATTCTGTTGGCTGTCTTCACAGTTTATTCTTAATAGTTTACTTGAAGATAAACCACTGCACTTTATCACATCCCATCTGCTGACTGTTCTTTCATGCACTGTCATGTTACTGCTGCCTTAAGTTTCTCATATACTAAAGTTTTTATTTTTCCTACCTTCATTACACAATCCTGCTCTGGTATTTTCTACTAAAAACAATCAATCTCACACTTTAGCCCTCTGTCTAGTGTAGAGACCAGTTTACTTTCCTGTTCTCATTTCTCTTTATTCTTATTTACCATGCTGTTTTCAACTCCCTGAATTCCATGCTCAGACCTGTTAGTTCTGCCTTGTATCCTTTGCACTCGATCAATTCAAAGAACTCGTGCCAAAAGTTTTAATGGCCTATTCTTAGCCAAATCCCAGAACCTGTACTCTGTCTTCATCTCTGTGACCTGACAGCTGCCTTCAATGTTGCAACCATTCTCTTTTTCTTAAAATATTGCCTTTCCCTGATGATTTAATTTTCTTCTAGCCCTCCTCCAAACAATTTATTCACTCGTTCTTTGTCCACAGGATTCTCTGTTTGATTCCACAAACAAAACCATCTTTTTATTTTGTGATTACATGTTCTATATCTCAATTCCATCTGTCTCTTTTCTGTTAAAAAAACTAAAATTTCTGCCAGTTTGTCTTATGGCTTAAGGATGTTTAGTCACCTGAGGTTAACCTGAACTCAGTGAAGCACAGTTCTTCAATCCCAGTCCCTTCCTCTTGCAAGGAAGAATGTTGTGTCCAGTGGTGACCAACATCCAATAGACAATTGCAAAGCCACCTCACACCATAACCCTTTCATGGCAACTTTCAAACTTTCTTTGAAAAAAAACCTTGTAATAAAATTTCAGTACCTAGGTCATGATATTTTCTTTTCTTTTTTTATTTTATTTTAAGCAGCATCCTTCTACACCCTTCCAGTACATCCTTGCCACTTCTTGTTTCAAACCCAGGTTATAGAAGATTTTGTGTACGGACTCTCCTTTTGTTCTTTCTATAGTGCCTTGCAGTAAGGGATCCTCGTCCCTGGGGAGGTTCTTGTTATGGTAACTGGGACAAAGGTAGGATGGTGTTAACCACAAAACCTCAGCTTGTGGATCGTGTGCGATCTGGTGACCAGACCCTTTAGAGGGTTATTTTCTGTTAAGCATCTTTAGGGGGAAAAGACCTTGCAAAAATTTTGCTTTTAGCTTCTGTCTTACACTAATCATTGCAGCTTCCAGGGCTATTTCACAAAGGATGGTGCATCTTTGGCTTCTCTCTATTACTGTGTATATGTGGCTCTTCTGAGAGGCATTTCTGCTTTGGGTTTACTCGTATTAGACTGTAGCAGTCCTATGTCTGAGGTAAGGTCAGTTGGTGTTATTTAATATGCACAACAAAATAATGTGCCTGTTTGTTTCTTGTTTTCTTTCTTTTGCTTTCTGTTCTGTACTTACATCATAGCAGAAATATTAGCTAAGACATAAAATCATCCTAAGGGAAGAAATTACAGCCTAAACCCACAAGAGACATGTGATTTTATTGTGTTCCCTTGTTTGAATGACCTCTTGCAGACAAACTCAAGGGTTATTATTGTGGAAACTTTCAGGCAAAAATGATGTCACCAGAAATCATTTTAATGGAGCCTCATCTTCACATCCCATTGATTTATCCGCTAAGTATGAAGGGAAATCAATAAACAGAATAATTTTCACATCTTTTAAACATCTATGGTAGCCAAAAAATATTGTCCAGTGCAGACATGAATCACTGGAAAGAAAAATCACAGCTGTTGATAGGCATGAAAATATTTATTTATTTATATTAAGAAGGTGATTTTCATGTTTTGCCTACCAGCTTTTGTTTGATGTATTTGTACTAAAGATGAATTTCATGTAGTGACAGTAGAGAGAAAAATACTGAGATTTTTCAGATTGTAAGGTGAGATCTACAGAAGGTGGTAACAAGGGCAGGTAACCTGGGAGGAATATAGAGAATTTTTCCAAGTCGCCAGAGAATAGGTAAGGAAAGTTAAACCTCTCATAGAATTAGATATAGCCAAGGACCATTGTTGATTAAAGGAAGAATAGGGAAAATGTTGGCCCTGTCCAGAACCAAACCAGAAACCTTGGTTACCAGGGATAGGCAGAAGGACGTTGGAAACAGGTGATCTTTAAGGTCCCTTTCAGCCCAAACCTTTATGTGATTTTCTCATCTCAGCTAAACCAATGTAGATGAATTGATCATAGAATCTGATTTTTGTTTAATAACATTGCATAAACTACTAATGAAGACAAGACAGCTCTGGAATATTCAGAGAACCCAATTTAGGACAACACTTCTTACTGTGGGTTAGTTAGGGAGAGTAATATGAAGTGTTCTCAATGTCAGATGTATTTCTCATTCACCTTCACTTAATCACTTTAGTGGCTTTGCATTCACCTTACAGTAGAGAACTGCAGAATAAAACAAATCATTAATTATCTCATAAAGTCATTTAACTCTTAGACAAAGCTGTACATTAAAATTTTGTGATTTTTTTTTGTTTGTTTGTTTTGTTTTTTGTTGGTTTTTTTTGTTGGTTTGTTTGCATGGAAAGTGCTCCATAACTGCTGCTATTTCTTCTCTCCAAGGCTAATTTCAACCAGTGGGACAAATGCTCCTGAGAAACAACAGAGCCGCTGGTTTTCCAGGTAAATTTCAATACACTGGAAGATGAAATAAGGTGTTATGTGGCTTATGGAAAAATACAAGGTAAGTGTTTATTATCTGTATGGTGCTTTGCTTGATTATCTGTGAAGATTAAATTATTTTATTTTGATTATTTAATGATCAATATCAGCCAAATTACANTGTCTGATTATCAAAGGGTTTTTTAATAATAAGCCTATATATAGTTCTTAAAACATTTTTCAACGTTTTCAGATTATTCACTTTGTTGGGTCTCTACCTCAGAGAGGCTGAGCTTAGTTGCTTGTTTTTTGGCAAAGTTCAGATCTGTCTGAGGTTCCTTAAGTAAGTCACAAGGAGTTATTTTGCTTTTATCAGTATTGTTATTGAAAAATATGGAAAAACTGGTATGGTTTTGTGTGGTTTATCTGCGATGTTTGAATCCAGTCATTGACAAATTAATCCAGTTGTGCCAGATAGTGGGGAAAAGTAATTTCTTGCTCCCTTGGGTGCTCAATTTTTTCTCTCAGCCAGTTCATAGAAACTGATCTTTACTTCAGTCACCATGGTTTAAATGAAAAGTAATAAAACCAAGTGAGTTTGGTTTGCAAGTAAGCATAGACTGAAACTTAAAAGTGATATTTTGGCTGCTGCATTCTGTGAACGGTCAGTTTGTTGTCTCACATAGCCAAAGGTCACATGGCCCTCTGTGGGGTCGACTGTGAAGGCAGCAACTTTCCATGGTAAAGCCATCATGTCTCTGGGCCAAAATATCCTAAGGATATGTGGAGTTTGATAAGTAACAGCAAATTAGGTCACGTCAAATTCTGTTAGGTCATAATTTGATAAAATTGTTCTTCCAAGTATCATTATTTTGTGTGCTCCTGGAGCCACAGATGCATGAATAAGCATCAAAAGAATTTCTAATATTGGAAGAGAAACATGATTGTTTCAATAAATTCAAGGAGGAAGTCTTTTCCAAGTGAGCTTTTGCTGACAAAAGGGTGGGTTTGAGTGTCATGTCTGCATGAGTCTCTAGCCAGACTCTTCCATTTCTGCAGCTTTTTCTCTTGTCTAAGGTCAGAGGATACAGGCTCTGACTTTTACCACCAACTTTTATAAGCAGGCTCAATTCCAGGTAGTTTCTTTCTCCTTAACCACTTGCCAGATTAAAAGCATTCCCTGTTTCTTCACAAACACTGACCTCCTCACCAGCCTCCAGCTGTGACTGCTTATGCTGTGCAGAAGATAAAAACAAGGCTTGTTCCTTCTCTGCCTGTATAAACTCTTTGCTTCAATTATGCTCATCTGGCAGATGAAACACCTTGCTAATTCAAAAAAAGAATTTTTACATGAAGGGCATAGCTTCCTCAAGGCTTTCCAAACTAAATTAGTATTCAATTTAAATCTTTCTTCACCTTCTAATCTTTGAAAATCTAATCATGCATTTTTCCTTTCATTGCATTATCACATCAAGGAAAAACTTGTTCTTGATACTTATTATTCTAAGTCCACTATCTTTGCTTACAACAACATTTTATTGAACAGCCTGAACACCTCCTTAGAAAACTCATCTGCACAGTCAATTTTTTTAACTTTTATTTAAGTATCTCCATTTTTAAAATATTAATACTTTTTTTCGGTAGAAGAATAACAAAACCTTTTCCAAAGAAACTACCAACCAAGGACAATGTAAATTGGCCTAAGCAGATTGATTTCATCAGGCAATTGTAAAATGCTCTCTGGGTATATTTACAACTGTTACCTCTATCAGCCTCATACAATCTTAATTGTATATTGACTTCTGAAGAAAATTCAGCAAGGTCAAACTCCAATCAAAACTTTGAAGAGTATTTGAGGATATTAATTATATTTATTGATTTTATGAGTTTCTGGTAATACTGTCTAATATATGGACTCAAGAGGTTCAGAGGGTTTCAGCAGATAAGCAGCAAGTCAACAAAGTTATAAAATGATTGTTCTTACTGTTAGTACAGACATTTCGATGCTTTCCCTGTAACTGAACTGACCTCAAAACACTTTTCCTGAGATATGGAGCAGCTCTTGAACTGGGCAATCTGGAACAGAAGATATTCAACCCTGGTTTGAGTGAGGATCACCAAAGGCAGAAAGCTGAGGGCAACCCAGCTCCAAAAGCTGCCTCAGGTCATCTGACCTGTCTAAAATTTGGGCAAGATGAGAGGCCTCTGCATGCTTTCATTTCTTTCCTTCTTGTTTCAGCTAACTGTATTACTATGGACATGTAATTAACAACCTGGTTTGAGAGAATGTGTTATTAATCACTGCATTTCCCATAATCATCAACACAAAGATACCTGTAAAGCCAAAGTTCTAGAAAAAAAGAAATCCTGCAGCTAATGATAGACCATTTAAAGAATATGGGTTCAGCTCTAAGGTAAATGTTTTCCCAGGTGTTAAAGGTGCTGGTCATTTGGTAGAGAGAAACAGATGTTTGCTAAAACCTGCATCATGTCCATTTTATTCCTTGCTTACCAAAGCCCATTAACATTCTTGACAATTTACAGGTTTTATATATTCTAGATAAAGCTTTTTTTAGCCCTGTCTTGGTTGATTTTTAGTGTCCTCAGCCTCAGAGGTGATCCTTTCGAAGTTAGGGTCAGGGAAAGCAGAACTGTCATGATCCCTCGATATCTCCTAGGATGAAACCCAAAAACTTACAGTGGTGACCTTTTTTTCCATCCCTATTGTATCTGAGAGGCAACAGCTTCTCCTTTCATATGCAATAGAGTGTTTCTGGCAATGGAGTAAAGGCTTTTGGTTCCAGCAGCTTCTGTTTGCTGGGCTGGTGGGAAGGCAGGCCAGGGAGGTTGGACATGGATGGAAAAGTCAGTCCATAATTTTTTAAGTCTGCGAGACTTTGCAGGATGCTGGCAGTGAAGCCATTCAGTGAATCCTTTCACAAAGCGATTTTTAGGCTGTAGGACATAAGGAAAATCATGATCATAAAGCAAGGGAAAAAGAAAAGATTTGCAGCTTGGATCTTTGCAAGTATATGAAGAAATAAATATATTTTCCCCAGACAGCTGTTTAAAATGTATTAGAGTACCTGCTTGCATTATTTATCTCAGTCTTTGTGTCTGAGTTGATTGTGCCGTGTAACTCCTCGAAGCAGGAGAGGAAGGTTTGATTAAATGATGTGTGCTTAACTGCCTTTTTTTGAATTCAATACCAACTCGGCAAAAGAGGTAGACATGTGCAATCACGTCTGCCTCTTTTCACCTCATCATTTATGAGCCATGGTTTACTTCAATTTCCATTTCTATTTCAGTCAGTCTTAAACAAACACAGCCAATTTTTCACTTTATATTTGGACACATGAACTATTTTATGATATTTCAGTCCAGGGTTAGATCCTAAAAACTTGGAAAATGTAACAAAAGTATTTCAGATGTTTTATTTGGTTACAATTGACAAATGTTAAGGTAGATTGCCATCTATTCCTATGCAACAGAGATCAATTATGTCTAATTCTGTCTTTTCTTGGACTGTTTATTTTAACTAAAAAAATCTAGCAAATTAAATTAATTCCTCCATCCGTGCACTACAGAGTACTTCTCAACAAAAAGTTCTCATACCATCATTGGCTGGAAAAAAATAATTTCATGAGGTTCCACAGGAATTTCTCAATGGTTTCTTGCTTTTACACACTTATTTTTCCAAATAGGTGTGACCGGTGCTAGATCCTTGGCCAGTGTCTGCTACGCTCCACTCCTTCTTGTCTCCTCTCTTTTGTCCAGATTAGCTGTGCAAGTGTTTTGCCTCCCCCCACAGCAGCTTTCAGTTTTCATAATTCATAATTGCCTCTTGCAGCCACCAGTATAACCACAGAAAGAGTCCATGAAAAAATTGTGAATGAGAAGGAAAGAATGAAGGGAAGAAGAAGTGATGAATAAGAAGGAGCAAAAAAGGGCCACCTTTGAACTTGGAGTCCTTCCTTGCTGCATCTACCACCGCCGCCAAGAAGCCACTGATGTGTATCACATAAACACATGGAAGTGTTACTTGAGGTAACTGGTTTTTATTACTTCAGAATTTTAATAATGCATATTCTCTCTAGATTTTTCTCTAATTTTTATACTGAAAACTTTACTGAAGTAGGAATGAGGAACTAAAAGAGATGATAAGTCTTAGAGAAATATCTTTATCTGTATAGAAACCCTATATTTTTTCTACACTTGCTTCTCTTCTCATTTTCTTGTTCACTTCCTCTTAATAAGATAAAAGAAAATTAAGGTCCTAACAGGTCTTGGGTTGGTAAGACGTCATTGAACCTGCTATTCAGAAGGTGCAGAGTGAGACTGATATATCATTTCTGCCAGCACTTCAGCTAAGCTATTTCAAATATTGAAATACAAAGTTAATGCTTGGTAACACTAATATGGTTTGTTCAGAGGTCATAGTGAACAAATCCACTAAATGATTACATGCAAAGGGGCAGGACCTATGAAACTGGACATTTAGTGCTCCATGGGGCAAAGAACGAATGAATATGTGACTCAAAGAGGATAACTTTTCAGCAGTTATGTGAGAGGCCAGTGGTGATTCTGAGATACTCAGAGGGGGGAAAATTGCCTGTATATGCTGCAATGGTTTTAGACATCAGGACATTTAGAATAATATATTATGAATATATATCGAGATAAAGAGAGCAACATCATCATTTTTGCTTATCAGCTGGGGTTCTGCCCGTAATACTCATGCTAGCCATAAAAAATGATCAGGCTGTGTTTCTTCCCTAGCTGGAGCAGATGTGGGGAGTATGACTGACACTCCTTCCATGCTATTATCACAAACAGATAGCTATCAGAAAGTCAATCTCTTCCCGGCCCTGCAATGTGTCTCCAGGCTGTGACGGCACAGACATGAGGCATATTTTAAGCTGCCTGTAGATTCCAGAATGAATGAGAGATTTAATATGGGAGCATGTTCACTGATAAAAAAGACTTATTTACCATGCCCAGTCTGTGAACTGCAGTCCAAAAGGAGCAAATAAAAAGCAAGAAATAATAATAAAAACCGTACAGGTGGAATTATTAATATGTGATGTCCATCACCAGGAAAATATTTGCCTCACTGCAGGACAGAAAACTAGGAGAGAGGGATGAAAATTGTATATGTCCTGTCAAGCAGGAGCTGGAGTAAGAAGAAATTATTTATAGAGAAGAGCATGAGAAAGCCAGAATGAGATACGACATACCTGTCACATATTCTGCCTTGTGTTTGCAGCAAGGACAACAATTTATTGAGTGTTTTCAGCATAAGCATATTTAACTATGAAAATTATGCTTCTTTTATGTCCTATTAGAGACATAAATGAGAGACTTCTTAAAATTCTTAAGTTAAATACAAGGCCCTAGACCCAGTTGTAGTCAGGACTAAAGTAAGTAGCTGTCAAGGGCACAAGATGTTGGTCCTGCTGCCCTTCCACCACAGCCCTGAGGATCCAAGCCCTGCACTGATTCCTGCAGGCAAGGCTGCAGGCATTTGCTTTAGGGTGGTGACTGATTTTGGCAATGGGAAACTCCACCACTTTAACCATCCCTCCACCACTAGCAGGAAAACCAACACATCTGTCCAGACATCCACTTTGGACTGTGAGTGTGTTCCTGCTCTGTTCCTTTCTATATCAAGGCTTATCAATGAGAACAGGAGCCCTATTTGATATGAGATGGGAATAGTTTGATGTCGGGCGGCTATTTTATATCTTGGAATGTGTTACCAACACCTTTGCTGTTATCACAAATAAGCTGCATTTATGACTGTAAGGATGGTACAAAAAATGCAACACAGATCACATTATCTTGTTTTCCAGCCAGACCACTTAGCAGTGCACATAAAAATATCACATAAAAAAGAGTCTAATGCCTCAGATCTTTACTTTATATCTAACAAATAACAGTTTGAGAGAGAAAAAAACATTCTGCATAAAACATCATCAATATATGTTGTCCTATTCAAAGAACATATTTATGCATTTTGGACATTTGCATTTTACAGTTTGCCATGAAATATTCTCTTTCCTTGGTTTCAGAAAAGAGGCAGACAGCTGGTGGAGCCACAGATAAAAGAATATTTTCCCTTAAGCAGTCTTCTTCCACAGGGACAGAGATCAGCTAGGAGAAGGAGCAAAGTCTATTTCTGCTTTGTCAGACTGTAGCAGAAATGTGTGTTCCTGGAAGCACTGCAGTCTACAGAGGTACAGTATTAGACATATGCCAGAGATATGCTTTGGACTAGGCAATATGTTAAAAATCACTTTTCAGCTTGATCTCCCTATTAGGTGTTTTTTTGTGAGATTCAGCTGAATCCTTAATGTTGTTTTAACCCTTTCATTGTGGGAATGGGGGGAGAGGGGAGAGACTTGATTATAAGTCAGTGGTAATTATTGTTACCACTTTAAAATAATAATTATGAAATTATATTTTATCATAACTATAAATTTAATGTATAGCTATAGGGAGGTGGGGGAATCACCATCCCTCAAAGTGTTCAAAAACATGTAGCTGTGGTTCTTAATGGCATGGTTTAGTGGTGGGTGTGACAGTGCTAGGTTAATTGCTGGACTTGAGGATCTAGGAGTTCTTTTCCAATCTTGATAATTCTATGACTTTATATAACAAAACAGGTCAATTATAGAATTATATATATATTATATATAATATAAACATATTATTTGTTTAAAGATTTATATTTTAGAAATCAAAAAGTGGACAAAAGAAGGTCACATTTCATGCTCCCCTTTCACATGAATTGAAAAGAAAACTTAGACAAGTTAAAGTGAAATTGTTGGGAAGAGAGGGAAGAACATTATTATGAGGAAAGAGACTATAACTGCTTTTAGATTAAATCAGAGAATAGGTTCATCATTTTTCCCTGTGGCAATTTAATTCACATTTTGCACTGTTCAGGTAGAAGCATATTAATGGCAAATTACAGAAAGCAAGTCATTGTAATGCAGTGAATAGCTAATTCCATTGTTAAAATGTATCAGTGATTCTCAGTCAACGATAAATGACGTTGCCTTTTCCATGCATAAGGAAAAATCCTCAGTGCAGGAGGAAACCAATGAAAGTTAAGGATGTTCTGTCTTCTTGGAACTCAGATCCTCATCTGAATGGTTCATGCCCACTGCTCCTGCCAGCCAGGCCTGTTAAAAGAATAATTTAAAATATTCACAAAGGACAAGTGCTGCTTTTCCATGTCATGCTGATTGTTTTGCTTATTTGTCAGTACTCTGTGCTTATTGTTTTCACCAGTATTCCTGTATATTTAGCTAAAAGGTCCTAACACCACAGTGACTGTGGGACTGACCAAACCACAGCCAGTTTCTGGGGTCAGCACAGATCCACAAGGTGAGGGGGAGTAAAGCATTTAAAAGGACTAAGAGAACTGAATTACAAAATTTCATGGAGGCTAAAATCAAGGAAAAGTCCAAAAATCAGATGTGGGGTTTTTTTTAATGCAAAGTAATTTCAGGTTTATGGGATTTGTTTAATCCCATTTCCTGCTCTCCTCCAATAACGTGGATTAGTGTGTTGTAGTGAGTAAACTTCAGGTTCACAAAAACAAAAAAACCTAAAAGCCATCCTCTAGTTCATCTGCAAGGCAATGGCATTAGAGTCTGAATAGGGCAAGGATGACAGTGACAAATGAAAACAAGCAAATTGACTTTACCTTCTGGATGTCATTCAAATGTTATTCAACATTAAGCACAGCACAGCCCTTCAGATGGCCGAAGCAGCTGTTCCAGTCACCAAAGATATCTTTTCTAGAAGGTATTAATCTTTAAAAAGTTACAGCCCTCAGGATCCATAAATATTTTCATCTTTCTGCCATACTTCTACACTGGCAATTATAAGGAGATATATGTATTTTTAATCCCTATGATCTAATAAAAGCTCTTCTTGTTCTGAATCTCAATAGACAGCAGGACTCATTTCCTTCACTGTCTTCTTGATAGTTTCCCAGAAGTTCTGACTGGACATACATATAGAGAGTTGTTAAATAGGGTGGGGTTTGTTGTGCAGAAGCACCGTACAACAAATTTGCTGGACTACCTTAATAACTTGACTTCTGGACTATCTCAATGTCTTGAGATGTGTTATTAACAGTGAAGTGAAATCCAAAGCTAACAGCAAATTTTATAGTTCTCATCACTCCACTTTTCCCATATTTATCTTCTCTTATTTCTATTCTTTCACTTTCTGAAGATGTTTTAAAGGATGTTTGGGCTTGGGAAAGCTTCAGTATTGCTCCATTAGATTCATGAGTACATACTAATGTAGGAACAAATTAGCTTAGGAAGGTTTTGGCAAATTCAAATAATAAACTTGTCAATTATTAAAAATGGCTAAACATTTTTCCTTAAAAAGTAGGCTTTAATAGAAAATATGTTGAAGCATTATCATACACTGGAAATGGAGACAAAACCTTTCCTTGGACAGTACAACTAAAGCTGATATTTCCATCTGTTCTGCTATGGAAAAGAAACTCATTCAGGAGTGGAGGATTTGCTGCTCTTCAGGAAAAGATCAGGTCACAAGAATGGCTCAAAGGCTACTGTCAGGGGTTGCTTTAGTTATTCCCTCCTAGCAGTGGCAGGTCAAAGCTGCTTAGTATAAAACTCAGAAGTATAGGGTAAGGTTTCTGCCCTTCTTTTGACTTCTACCTCCACAAATCAAGCTGGGGTTTGAAAATGAGTTTTTCTTTTCTCCATTACAGATCCTTCCACAGGTGTCTAGTTGACACTCCTGTTTTCAAGGAAAAAATACAAGGAAAATATAACAGATCCAAGAGCTAACAGTAATTCCCTCTCTTGCTGAGAGGACTCCCAGGACTCATTCCTCTTGCAAGCTCCCTGATATCTGTCAGACTCTCTGACAGCTAAAGCAGGTCTCCATTATTTTTATCTTTTTTTTTTTTCTCAGACTGTAAAAAACCTCAAAAGACAGTTTTTCTTACCCTGTTTTGAGTTGTATGGAGTGTAGCTTTTAATTACTGCTGCTACCAGTCCCTCAGTATGCCTTTACACATCTTGTGCAATACAGAGATAGCTCCAGGTCTACTAAAATCTGCTTTATTATAGGGTAGTCTATTTAACTCTCTATTAAATTTCCTTTCACTTTTCCTGTCATATTATTCTGGAGAAGTTCCTGTGTAAATTCAGTGTGACTATTCACAGAAAATAGTACTGTTCAGCATGAGTAAAGACAAGCAAACTTTAACAATAGTAATTACAATAGTCCGTTTACTACTGACATTTCAAGAAGCCTGTGTGCATTTCATGGGCACTGCTGTGCTGTGCCGTTTCAGATATCCTACTTTCAGTAGGCTTCAATAACTCCAAGAGCATCTTTAGTAATCTGGTTGTCAGGAAAAAAAGCTCAAACAAACATAACTCAGGTGCAGAACAATTTATGCAGAAAGGTTGCAGTACAAATTGGAAACTCTTTGATTACCATGTATTGAATCTGTATATCCCATCTATACACACAAAATACTTTGCTCTGTCTCTACTGTCCCTGCCTTCCCTTTGATAAATAATTTTGAAAACGGGCAAGGAAAATTGAATTCAGTTTCTGTGTGATTCACCCTACACATCACCCACCACTGATTGCTCCTGCTGCAGGGTCAATCTCCAGGGAAAGACCATAGGATGGGACAGGGATTTTTTAATGTACATTATTAATTTTACCTGTTAGTCTTTCCTAGCATGTTGTAGAGGACTGGGGTGGAGGAGCAGGGGAAGATAACAAAGTTTTTTTACACCTTTTAAATAGTTTGGGTTTCAAGATGAAAATACCCCTCCCAAACAAGCCCTGAATGCTTAGAAGTAAGAAATAATTTGCCTACCACCAAGTAAGTCAAGACACTCCTTTCCATGAGAATAAAGACTTGGTATCCATCCAGTGCAGGTGGAAGAGGAACTGTAGTCCAGATATAAAAGAGAAAAGAAGATTAAAAAAGTGAAAATTGTCCTTTTTTTCCATTTTATATAATTTGAAATCCAACACTGTACTTTGAAAGTCCAATTAATTCAACAGATATGTCCAGACTATTGACATTCATATCCTTCCTCTTGTCTAATTGGTGCAAAGTTTACTGTAGAAAGAACTTTTCCATAAAATGTATAGTTGCTACCCAAAGACGATTACTTTTTTATTTTTCCTTCTTTGTGTTTTCTTTTTAATATGAGTTTTCCTAGTCCCAGTCCTCAGAGATTGTTGTCTGGACTTTACTTACCATCCATCTTCATTGCCAGACAGCAATGACTGACAATATGAGCAGTAATAATGATAGTGGTAACATTTTACTTTTAGCTAAAGGGATATTATTTTCCCCCCAAAATTTCATTGTTTCATCTCCTATGTGTCTATACTTTGGTTGCTAGAGTAAGTATATTGCATAAACGTAAAGTTGGCAATTTTATATTTCTGCAAGTTCTGTGTAAATTGATTTGTTAAGAGAACCAATATTATTTTACTGTATTTTACCTTCTGGTACAACATCTCATGATATCATGTTAAACATTACAGTCTTAAGTATGCATCATTTAATGCAAATATTGATACTTAGGGTGATGGGCACATTTTAAAGAAAGCATATATCAAAGAGAAAGCTGCACTTCTACAGCTATTGCATTGCATTATCTCAAGAAATAGAACACAATGAAATTACTTTTTTTTCCCATAGATTTGAAATGTGTTTCTTACAGCCCCGACAACTCTACAGAAAATAGAGTTTTTTCCGTAGTTTTTACAAGAACAATCGGGTTTTGCAAGCACACACAACAACACACTCACAGCAGGAAGTTTTGTTCTGAACAGGAATATTTTTTCATACTCTTGTTTCACGCAGCAGGATTGCACACGTGTGCCCTTTCCCCCTGCTTGTTTGAAGAGTGTCGATCCATGGTCAGGACTGCCTGATCCTTGGGCAAATCCTCGTGCTTAACTTACCTTGCCCACCTCTCAGGAAATTCTGCCCTCAGTGGAAAGGGCCGTGTCTGGGGAAAGAGAGGGGAGTTGCTACAAGAGCTGCATCTGTACTTTAAATGGTGACCTTGCAGTGTGAAACACCAAGGCTGGAAGTTTGTTATTTGATATTCTGAAGTGGCATAGTTTTTAAAATTCTGGGCCAAGATTCTCACAGATCATCAAACTTTTGAATCCCTACACGCAGATAAAAATATCACATTAACTCCTCTAGGAAATAACCAAAGTCCACTCAGCACCTTTACCACTTTGCTTGTCTTATGGTCTGCAAACTGACACACATTTATTTTATTCCAGGCTGTTTGGTCAAACAGAAATAAAATCATTAAGTCCGCAAATATCAGTTCAGGCACATGGCCCAGACTATTATGGATTTAAAAAGAAATAAGAATAACAACCATAATAATAATAGTAATGAATAATAATAATAAATAATGTTTCTTTCCCGAAAAGAGTGCTCTCCCACCCCAACTGCACATATAATTTCTCGTGCAGGGAGTCCAACCTACCATGAGATCAGAAGTTCAAAGTGCTGCAAGCCAGCAGCCACTGACAGGTATGAAGTCTCAGGGTGAAGGGTTTGAAGAGAGACAACAAATTTATTAGGTTAGCATTACAAAGCAGGTACTTTTAAAGCAATACAAACTGATAAATGGCTCGCCTGTCCTTCATTTAACAGAAAATGTTCAGTCTGTTCCATAATTTCTCATTTTTTAAATTACATTATTCACTTTCTGTGCCAAGTGACACCCTTTTTAAAAGCAGTAAAATTGTAGTTGCACAATTTAAATTCAGATACTTATTAAAAACAGCCCTTTCAACCTCTCTCTTTTCTCAGAATGAACTTTAAAATGTCCTTTGTCTTCACAAAATAAACCCGGGAAATGTTCAAGGCAGATCAGCTTTTGTAAACAAAGTTATTAGAAGCTAAATAAAAGCTCTATAATGAAATTTGTCTGAACTGGAAAGGATTTATGCCTGTAATTAATTACGAAGGCTGCAACATGGCTCTATCGAGAAAAAAAAATAGAAAAGGGCAACAGAAGACAGGCCCAAAACCTTCGAATAAGCTGAAAATAACAGCTTTGCCACCAAGTTAAGCAAGTGAGAAGGTTAAATATCACAACAGGAAGAAGCTGTCTAAACTACCAGACAATTTTAGTGGAGAGTCCTTAGGGAATATTTATAAAGGGCATGTCAAGTAAAAATAACTTCTTCACGGGGGGGGATGTACTGCAGAGAAAATGGAGGGAAGAAAGAAGGCACAAATGGCCTCATCAGCTGCCTCTAAGAAGGAGGAGGGTGCTGAGACCCTGGGTTCAGTTCTTGCTTACTTTTTTGGGGGTGTGGGGGAGGAATCACTTTGATGCACAGACAGGAAAGTCAAATATGCTCTCTCTCCTCACATCAGATTACTAAAATGTTATTATTTTATCATATCTTTTTCTGATAAGATTCTCAAGCCTGACAGCAAAGTAAAAAGGAGCATTGCTCAGAAAATAGAGGAGACATTGACTGGGAAAGATCCCTTTGCATGTGACAGAAATAAAAGCTCTCGGGGCATGGGGTAAGGATGAGTTATTTGCGTTTTTCAACTTCTGAACTGAACTGACAGTTTACTAATACAAGAAAATAAGAAATAAAGGTGGGAGAAAAAAAAATGACAAAAGGAAAGTAACACCTTGGAACTGACATTTCTGTTGAAAAAGCTGTTTCCTTATAATGGACTATACAGAAAATATAATTACCTATATTACAGCAAGAGACAGAATTTTGATTTTATATAAAGGTGCATAACACATCTAAGTCTTTAATTAGTGGGTTGTTGCCATATGGTGACCAACGGCAGGTGATTTTTCAAAGAGTTGGACTGTAGGACAGGGAATTATTTAAAAACAATAGCCTTTGTTCTATTCTGAAGAGTCTGAAGTATATTGCAAACCTTAATAATTTTTCAGAAGCATGAGACAAGCTCCATGTTTGTCAGAAATACTGACATCAGTGATGCAGAGACTTGGTGTTTAAATGCTACAGTATCACCACGACATAATCCAAGTTGATGCATCAAAATAGAATCAGTGACAAAATGCTGAAGGAAAGGTTTGCAGTGCAGATATTTGAATAATTATTTCAGTGAGGCTGCACTGTGTGTGAAGTCAGTTGGTGCAAGCCCAGGAAATCCCTCTATGCAATGACATACTGACCAAAAGCACTTACAGGATCATTACTATGCATATTTTATGATAGAGAATATTATGAAAATTATTAATAAATTAACATGAATAATCTTTAATCATGTATTAAAAATAATAGCAAATCTTTCTGAATACTATTTTTTAATAGTTGGTGAACAACATCTACACAAAAAGCTGCCAGCACTCTGCAGTGTTCCTGCGAGATAATTACTGAAATATCACAGCTGAGATTAATTTCCAGAGTTTCTTTGCATCCATTGTATACTCCTGTTCCCACTCAGCATGTTTTTGTCCCATCCATATGCTGTGTTCCTTTAGATAAGAATACAATGGGTATGTGCATTTAGATCAGTAAACTCTTACCTTGCTCCTGTACTTACTCAGGAGAGATTTTCCTGTATTTACCGTCAATGAGAATGATGTCTCCTTCCATGCAGTTTTTGAAATCCACTGAAAGCATGTAGTGCTTACAGTCAGTGGCATCCAAGAGGCCAGGAAAGTCAACAGCTTTGGTTACTAATATGAGAACAATTCAACAACATGCAAGCAGCCACAGTTCAGTGAAGGAAAAGCTACATGACAAGAAAATCATTACAATTTCCTATAACCAGGCAGATGCAGATAGTTTTGTTGGCATCTGGTGAAAGGCTATTTAGGGGCAGGCTGTATGTCCCTTCTTCATGACATTTATTAAGCAGTTTGTGCTGTAGCCCTATCCCAGATCGGTCCATTTTGGACTTTCAACTACAAGTTACAGATGTAATGAAGAAGAGAAAATATTCTGCAGTGAAGTAGCCACAGGCCCTAATGAAATGTGGCACATTAATTTCTGAGCTATGAAATTATATAATCCCAGTAGATTTACATTTCCAACTCAAGGAGGACAAGACAGTCACTTCTGTGAAGTCCGTTTACTTCACATTGTGAAGTTTGTGACTGGGTTTTGCCTCATATAATGATTCCTAGGAGAAATCTCTTACTTGAAAAACTAGGGCTCATCAATTACTGTGTTTGCTTGTACAAAAAATATTAACCTTGTTGCTTTTGGAAACAGACCAGAAAACTCATATAGATAGACTGACAGCAGATAGACAGTTAGATATGCAGAGCCCAGGTTTAGCTGTTTGATTTGACAAAAAACTGGAAGAAAATACAAGTAATTCATGCCTTGTCTCTTAAACTGATCAGTGGTGGGAGGGGGGGGTGGGGGTGGGGGAAATAAACTTAATTAAATTCAGGCACCTCTGATTAAAAACTCCCAGCAGTTTAAGCCGGGTGTATCCACAGCCCTATTTGTGATACTGTCATTAGGCTGTCACTGCCTCATTTCACACCAGGTTTGTTCCAATGCATGGCCCACAGTCACAAGAGAAGTGATTAATTTCCATTTGAGATTGTAGGTACAGTGAACATGACTGATATTACCATGAATAAGATCAACTTTGTGTCTCCCAAAGACCCCAGTGAGCCAGCAGCCTTGAAGCATTTTGGTGGGTAAAGGCTCAGTTTTCAGCATCAGAAAAAGCAGGCAATGATTTCCTTTTTACAGTATGAGCCATGCTATTGTCCCAGACCATCTTACATCCAAGCAACCCAATTTCTTCCAAAACTTCAGGCCAAACTGAAGCAGAGGAAGAGAATCGAATTTCTCTTGTCTGAGCTGCCTTTCCTCAGGCAGTATAATGTCTATATTTACTTGTCTTTTGTTACTGGGTCACAGTGGATTATTGCAATGAAAATTTTAGTGCTACACAAAAGCGACAGCTTCACGAAAGACATGACAGTCAAGTAACATTTCAGGCTGACATATCAAAATACTCAGATTACATATTTACAATAATTTTGGCATAATGTTTTTCCAGCACTAATATGAAACAGGATGCATAATTGTGTGCAAGTATTTGGGCAGCTACAATGTTATTCAGTTGTTAAGTGTCATTCCTTAAAAAAACCCAACACATTCTTCATTCTTTGCAATTTGACTTGGTTATGAGATGTCAAACTTATTTTGAAAGCTTCTCAAAATGGTTCTTATTTTTCTAAGTATTAGGACTGGAAATGTAATCTAGGCATTAAAAGCAATCTACAGTGCATGGGAATGAAAGCAGAATTATTCTGTTCACATAATGAGGTTCATTTGTCAGAAATGCTAGCATAGGGAAAGGGGAAGATATCTTTGGATATCCTTGGACAATGCACTATGAAGAAATAAATAGGTCTATGAAAATTTCCAAAACAGATGATTAATGTAGCAACTTACATTCCTTAATATATCGATTTCAGTGTGGCCGTTTGAGATGCACTGATATTGCTCTTCCTTCTCACCAGAAATATAAAGTCTCCAGTGCTCATTTAAGACACTGAGACAAGTCCTTGTTTTGCAAGAATTACTCATCATTTGTCCCCATTTTCCCCCCTTTCAACTTTCTAGTCATCTCCAAGTCTTCTTTTTATTTATTTTGGCTTACAGGAGAAGTGAAAAAGATTTAAAAAAATTAAGCCCTTTAAAAGGGCCTCTTTTAAGCAGAGTAATGGGGACCTGGCATTCTTTCTATAACGCATCTAAAGTAGCACTGACAGTTTTTCAATACAAAGGAAAATTCAGGAAATGACATTATATGTCGAATCTCAGTTAAAAGTAAAAAGAAGAATTAATAAATACTAAAAAATATACATTAGAAATCTGGCATTTCTATACTTTTTTTTTGTCAAGCCTTGATTTATAATGCAAGATATGACATGGGCAAGTATATATATAAAATATATATACAATATATATAGCTAGCTCTTGATCTATCGACAGACATGACATATGACATCATAGGTTGCTTCTAAAAAAGTCCATCTGAAGCTGAGTCTAAAGGATATTAATCATTCATGTTCAGGTGCAGATCAATATGCTGTGAAACCCTTTCATCTTTCCCATAAAAATAATATTCAGGTATCTTCCAGCCTATTTGACATCTGCAAAATCTCCTAAGATACTAGCAAGGATTAGTCTTTGTCTATTTTGATTTAAACTCATGATGTACAATATAATAATACTACCCACTGACAACACTGTATGAAATATTTGCTTATTAATTATGAATGGAAACATGATACCTGTGAAGTCCTTGGTAAAATGCCAAAAGCCCAAGATTAAAGTGCAGGAACAAGTGCTAATGCTTGGAATGGAGACTGGGTCTTGATCCACGTGTCTGTAACTCGGAGGAGGAGTTTGAAAATTGCTATATGGCTAAAAGATAAGGGAAGAAACTTGAAATTATAAAATTAAAATTTTCTGCTTTTCGTCTGCAGGTATTAACCTAGGGGTAAAAAAAGATCTCTGTGTTCAGTGTTCAGTGTCTCCTGGTTCTATTAAAGCCATTTGGCATCAGAGGTATTCTCTGTGCCTGAAAATCAAATCCCTGGTACTGCTCATTCTCAAACTATTTAATAGCCCCACCCATTGCCTCAATATAAATAATAAGTATTTTCTCTGCCATTTAACAGACGGAAAAGTTGAAATATAAAGGAAACAAGATTGAGAGAGGAATCTTTCTAAGTGAAAAATAAAAGAAAAATGTGAAACACAAATTCCCTCCTGTTACAAAATCTAACTGTATGAAACATTCTGTCATGTTTTGCTGGGTTCTTAACATTATGCAGATCAAAAGAAGCGAGTGAATGCATTATCCTGGCTCAGGCACAACATCAGAGATGGAAAGCTTTGCCTCACTTGTACCAGTTTTAAGCACTAGCTGGATACACACACAAACATTCTGTTTCCAACAGAATGGAAATTTTCTCTTTCATTGAGACTGAGATTTCAGTTGTGCTGCAATTACCACTGCTTGGTTCTCAATAGAGATGAATATCCTTGTCTAGACTTGCAGCTTATTGTCTTGCTTCAAACAGCACTTGGCTTTGGCCTCTTCAAATACACTTTCCTCTCCATTAGCCTCCTGGGCAGTTATTGTGTTGGTCTTGACATGTCCCCTCTCACCAGGTGTGCCCCTGACAGTTCCTCAGTGCCCATTACTTCAAATATAACTCCCACTTTCAAAAACTTCACATTTTCACGCTTTAACTCATCATACCTGCCTGGGGAAGGATGCTTCCCCTGTGATGAGAGGGTCACTGCATCCTCTGTGGAGCATCCACTTGATGGCTTCAGCATCACTGCTCACCCCAGCAGGTTCTGCTTTGAAACTCCCTTTTGCTGAGAATCCAAGGAATGAGCCTTTGGGCTGCTGGGGTGGTAGAGCTGGCAAGGTGATCAATGGTACAGCGCTTTTTTATGCTGTGGTCCAACTTTTCACTCTGCTCTGTACATCACCAAGCAGTCCAGGGATTTAGAACCTGCCTAAGGACTCCAAATGCTTCAGTAATACAAATACCAAGAATTATTTATAGTAAGCTTCACCCAGCAAAAAATAAATGCATTGAAGTGGCCAGGTGGAAGGAAGGTAAGAAGCCATGAGATGTCTCTCTTTAATGGTTTACCCTGTGTGATAACCATTAAGGAAGAACCTTATCCAGTATGAAAGGGTTTCAACACACTTTTAAAATGAACTTTTAGGAAATACTTCTTTATCAAAAATTTGTAAATATCTCAAGATGGGAAAATCCTGACAACAATGCCCTGTCATTTCTTCAGATTTTTACAACTGTGCTGTTAGAAAATACCTCTGTTGGTAATACGTATTGATTTCAAAGCTCTATTTGCAGGAAGATGAATCCAAAAGTATGCCATAAAATGCTGTATTTTTTAGAGATAATGGAGAAAGTTCTTTGACTAAAATTAGTTTTTTGCTGCTCTGTCACTATCCTGTTATATATATACCTCATGGCACCTATTGTCAGACTAATATGGGCATTCAACGTTTCATTGCTTAATTGTAAATTTTTAATAAGATCATTTATTTTTATTACTGATCATTCAAATAAAATTTATAGCTTGCATTCCCCTCACCATCCCCAAACACACTTGCCCCAAAAGGTAAAAAATCTTGAAATGGGTATAAAAATTGAATTACATCCATATGTTTTTATTCTGTTCCAGCTCTTTTCCCACTATTCTACAATTAAAATTCTACATGGAGTATATTACTGAAGGAATAAATCTTGAGAGTGTTTAATCAGACAAGATTCACAGAAATAAATCACTAAGGAAATGGTGAAACGTCTTCTTCCAATGAATGCATAAAGGCAAAGATAACTCTTCAGAGGAACGGATAGCTCTGTAGAAATATTTTACTTATTTTAACATGAAAAATTTAATTTTCATGTTAGAGATTCTGCCTGTTTGATTGCCAGTACATGGGCTGGGGCTGTTGGTAGCTGCTCAAGGAAGCTGAAAAACTGAAGGCAAAAGAAAAATCTGAGATCAGGGGGGTGCTCACACTTGCAGCACCACTGACAAGGCACATTCAGGGCTGAGAGAGTGGCATTGATAACGAGGACACACAAAGATAATGTGTGACTTCCTTAGGCCCCTGTCCAGGAAAGCTCTTAAGCACCATTAACCTCCAAACACCTGAGTGATATTATTGAAATCAGTGGATTTTCCTTCAGGTTTGTACAGAGCTGCTGAAGATTTGTACTGAGTTTGTGCTGACATCCTCATAGCTTTGAGACTTCCATCACACAAACAGCAGAGCAGGTGATGAGTAAAGGTGGAAAAAGGAATGCTGGAGCAGTGCAACAGCTGCAGACAAAGGATAACATTTCCATTCCTGCCCTTCTGCAGGACTGGAGGGTCAGGGGGGCCGTGGGCCTGCTGTTACATTTCTATAACAGGTGTACATCCTTTAGAGTGGCACTGTAAAATCAAAATCAGCAAAAAAAGTACCTGCATTTAAGAAGACAGATGAGTGAGGAAAGAGGTTCAGGAAATCACTTCTGACCTTGGTCCTAGTCTGACTTTGATCCATTATTCTGTAAGTAGAATTAAAGGTAAATAAACACAAGAAAAAAAAAATAGGACTGCACAGAAAGAAGTATGCAGCTGGATGAACCAAAGTAATTTTCATTATGTTACCTGTTTGATGGAAATACAGTAACTCACCTGCATCTGAATTTCATGGAGCATTTGATATGATTCTACATGACAATTTATAAATAGGAGCTATCTGAAAAATAAAAGGAATACAAAGAATAGCAAAAGATGAAGCAACTAAGGGAAATTAGTAGATGAGAGGAAATGTTGGAAGTGAATTTGCCGAGGACAGTTTCCATGATGACCTGGTTATGTTATGCCTTTCCTTAACCTGCATTTACTTCATCAGCACAGTAATACAAGTCTGAGATTTGCTGATGACACACAAAGGTGGGAAGCATTGCCAATACTTATACTAATCACTGTACTATACTGACCGTACAGCCCTGAGGAATGACAGCACAGACTTGGGGAATGAAGTGCCAGTTCAAGCACATGGTGTTCAACAGTACACATTATGTTGTAGCATTGATCTTATCAGTTGGAAATCACAAAAGTGATAAAGATCTGGGAATAGTAGCTCAAGGAATATCTGCAGTATTAGCAGATGACTAAGGGCTAAGAACCTCAACTCCATCAGCCATGAAAGTGTCAGTGTGGTGAAGGGACAGAGAAACACAAGGATGTCCTCTTCAACACAGGCTGAGAGTAAATGTGAGTTTTCACAGGAAATGGTACAGAAAAAGGTAATAGAGTGATCTAATAGATGAAGAACTCATCTGAAAATGGGAGACCAAATTGTTTCCTTCCACTTGTTTAGCTCAGGAAAATTCAGACTGAAAGAGGATGTGATTGTTGTCTACAGGAAAAAAAACCCAAACCACTAACATGAATATTAAGGGATGGTGAAGGGAGAACACCCAACCCTAAAAAGACCATTCAAGTAAACGAAAAAAAAATAATATTTTTCTAACTATATTTAATCTGGAAATTAGTAAAAAAACCCACCTAAAGATCAAAGCAGCAAGACTGTCACAGTCTTCCCAACAAGTTCTACTTTTAAAAGACTTTTTGAGCTGTTTATGGAAAGGATTATAGCATGGGGTTGTCTGGATTTAGGGATTTAAAATTCAATGTTAGTCCTGTGTGTCTCAAGAAAGTACTGTGAGATAGACTGAGATAGACATGCTACAATCCACCTGCTTATCAGACCACTGGGTTTGTTACAGTATTTAAAGGCCATGTGCATTTTCAGATGGATGTAACTGCAGGAGGAATATCCCAGGAAAATGCAAAGCAAATTAATGTCTGGAAAATGCCAAGAATTATTTTTTTAGTTTTAAAAAAGTGAATAAAGCAAAGAAAGATATTTTGTCTATGAATCATTCACTTGTTTTCTGGCACAAGCATGGAAAGGTTTTATTTAATGAGGAATTTGTTACTGCAACAAAGGGAATTTTCTGTTTGTGTAGGACTAGATTGAAGCAGCAAATCAAAGAGTAAATATTATCTATAACAAAATATTTCAGGAATCAGAGTGAAACATTGCACCACTTGTTTCAGTAACTGAATATAATCACGACATGCATTGCATATTTTCTATTATTGGCATAATTAATATTCAATATTGATTGAAGATGCATGTAGACATAAGAACCTGCCCATGCTGTGCAGAGGTAGGCATGATCAGCAACTGGAATGCTCATAGGTTTGATTTTTGCATTTTTATTTCTCTAATTGCAGGTTTGCACAACTTACAGGGCATCTGTTTATACACACAACATGATGTTTCCAAGCAATTTAGAGCTGAGAGGCGGCTGCCTGGGCCATGATTAGATGGGTAGTGCTTTGGAAATGTCATGGTTGGATTTCTGTGAGCATTGTTCAAAGAAGCTGAATGAATAATTCTTACCAATCAAACATTTTAATAACTTTGAGTAAAACAGGCTTTACAAAACTTGGAAGATGTATCTGCTACAGAGGAATTAGGAGGTCATTCTCATGGATGATTCAAGGTCAAGTACCAGCACCTGGGGAGCCCAAACAGGACAGGCTTTTCTAGGGCAGGTGATTACCTGCCTTTATTAGGTGACAAAAAGTAGAATTGCTCTCATTTCTTACCTGTTGATGTATCCTGAGTTCAAAGAGATGATTTAATTTCTTCTGTATTTTACCTCTTGATATAAGAATTGGTGACAGCCATATAGTCATTAAGGAAATTAAGAAGGTATTACTTACTGTTGTTTAGCTAAGCCAATGAAGAGTGTTGCAAAATAACCTGTAATGCTATTTTGGACAGAATTATTTCAGCTGTTCACTTCTGTTTGGTATTTTTTCCTAAGCATCAACCTCTTGTTCTTACAGAGTTGCTCTCCAAATATGGTGTGATTCTGGTTGTGTTGCCTAGGAAATGGGGCAAGAAAGAGACCTAAAATTATTATTTTGTTTTTCAATGGAACAGCTCACCTTCACGTCATAAAGTCTGCTATTGCAAAATATACTATCTAGAATTTTGTGGATTGAAATCTATCATCCCAGCAAGAAGCACTTCCCCACTGCAACTTATGTTATTACAAAAATCTTACTAATAATAATCAAAAAATAATTAAGCAAATACCACAACACCAATACAGGAAGAAACAAAGGCAAATACATGCTTCCTATTCATACTGAATGTAGAAGATAAATGCACAAGTTTAAAAAAAAAAAGTTTCATAGCAATTTTAAACTGGTATAGAAAGTCAGAACTGGTAGTATTTAGGAATAAATAGAAGTTTTAGTATTGCAGATTATTGCAGAACGAAAGTTCAGATGAATTCTGAATCTAGCAGTTGTAGTAGTACACTTGACATCTTTTCCCTTTCTATCTCGTGGTCTGACACGTTATATCTTATGTAAGGTCTACAGAAAGAGATGGAATGAAAAATAAAGAAAACATATCCTAAAACCTAAGATAGCAGGCCTTAAAGACTTTGCATGATTTCAATATTAAATTTCCTTTTCAATGAAAGTGTCTCAGACTTCTGGGAAATTAAAAAGTCATATTTCTGAGGGGCTTGTAATGCCTTCTGACATTTAAACTGATAGACTTCGTAAGACAGTGTTTTAAAAGTAGGTAATCAACCACTGACTCCAATCTTAGACTTGTTTTTATTCACAGATTTTCTGGGGCTATAAATGCAGCATTTTTATCACAGGACAATTCTTGTAGGCTTAGTATTTTCAGCCTTGAACTCACTTGTTTCTCATGCTGTACAATACTACTGTTCCTGTTTGTCCAGTTACCTGCTGACATTCAACACCTCTTTGGACCAAGTCTTACTGCAGAATGAGTAAGGACTTAATTGCAACATTCCTTGGAGGATTTCTTGGTACATATATATTTTCGGTTGGAGCAACATCCCTGCCAACAGTGAATTACACTGGACATTTTGCTTCACCTTGTCAATTCCAAAGCTTTAATGCTTTACTGTTTTCATGTCTGGGGGGAAAAAAACCCAGGCATTTGTAAGGCATGTTAAATAGCATCTGACAAAAATAGAAACTGACTAATCTAATATAACAGACTCATTAATGAAGGATCACTAATTGCTCTCATTTCACATTAATTACTGTAAGATATATAGTCTAATGACCTTTGATTACTAAGTCTTTGTGGAAGAAGCTGAAACCTGATTAACTTTTCTCCTCCTTCCCACACAAAATACAAGAAATTAACAAAATCCTTGACTCCAACCAACTTTTACAAAGGGTATTTTAGGAAACCCCCTTCCCATTTACTCTCTTCAGCTAAAGACCCACATTCTTGAAGGACACCCTCAGTCTTTTTATATGTCCTATCAAATGTTCCAGAGAAGATAAGTTTTTTTTCCCCTTGCTTTTTCTACATGTCAGAGAACTTATCCAAAGTCAATAATGAAAACATCTGTGAACATTTCTTTTCATAACTAATTTTGTTGTATACTCTTTTCATTGTAGTGGGCTTCAGCAAATCCGTCATGCTTTCAGCATAATTTTCTCCTGTCACTGCTTGCCTATACTCTTCTCTCATCAGTCAAAACTGCCTTGAATATCATGTATTAAGGCTCTCTTTTAAATTTTATCTTTTTCTACACACAGATCTGTTGCTAATTTTTCCATTGTTGACAGCTAAAAGATGTCTATAGATTAGTTATTAATTCAGTACAGATCTAAAAGTGAATCACTAAATATTTCATTTTAAGTGATACAAAACTTGATGCCTTCAGGCTGATTAAGCCTGAAAGTTTTGCTTCTTATCACCTCTTCACTGCTGTGTCTTGACTAACTATTCAGGTCAATCAACTCCAAAATTATTTTCTCCTTCTCTGCCTGTTCTGACATATCTGCATGGCCCAGGCAGCCACCTGTTCTGTTTGGGGTATTTCATACAGATGATGTCTTAGTGACTCTCTTGCTCTCTTGACAGCAAGGAGCTCAGTTACACCAAACCCCAGCTATGATTTATAATACCAAAACTACTTCTTAAGGGAAAAGGTCTTAAAACACACCATCCACAACCACCATGGGAACAGGATCTCTGTGGAGAAGGTCCAAGCAGACAGAGCCACTTGGAGGCACAATTTGCAAATCTTTGGTGAGATCTGCTCTTGGTGCAGGAGCAGTGAAAAGTTTTGCTGCACAGGCTTGGACACCCACTACCTGTGGGAGAGCAGAACATGTCTAATCACAGTGGAGTTAACTTGGGATTTCATTCTCTCTCAAGTATATGTCCTTTCTGTGGTCCCTTGTGCCTAAGCCTGCATTTAAAACCTCAGTCCATGTTTGGTTTATAGATAGACAATTGTACAACAATAACATAAAGCTACAGTGCTGAAGTTCACAGAAACACAACACATAACAACACTGTAGAAAGGATAAAAAAGTCAACGCCTTTATCCACAAATGGATACTCTACTTCATTTTTTTCAGATTCAAGTGATTAAAAAAACCTTCCTTCAGTCCCAGCTGTGATCTTTCCACATATGTTTAGCATCCATTTTACTGGTGCAGTAAAGTAAAAGATAACTCACTCCTTCAGCAGAAATTAAATTTTACAGTTGCTTTATTGTGGTTGGTTTAGGTAGGAAAGGTCTCTCTTGAAAGTTTTAAGACATTCTGCAACTAGTCCCAATATGCAGCTCAGATAAACAAAGCATACACATTCCTGAAGGGGAAAGCAAATGCAAGGATTGCTTCTGCCAACATTATCCCAACTGCACTGCAAAGGCTGCTCCACCCCGAGGTTACTGCTGAGAATGTTACAGAAGGGAGGCATGAGAGGGGGATTATGCTTCTATTGTTAGCAAGCAGAATTTCCAGGTGCCATTAAAAATAATTTATCTTTTTTGTTCTCAGCAATTGCCAGATGAGATGAACAGCTCGTCTTTATGAGGGCTCACTAGGAGTGCTGCCTTACAATCTTGCCCAAGGCTGTTTCAATGCCATATAAATAACCATATGACACAAGATATTTCACCCAGAGATGCAAGTAATGGGAGCTTTATAAATCCAGTTCATTCTACATTTAAAAGGCTTAATGAAAGATATGAAGTTTCTTAAAAAACAGACACTGGCCCAGCAGTTTGGCTGAGCAGGATGAAATGGGAAGCCCCATTTCAGCTGTCTAATTAGGGGTTCAGGACTGGAGGCTGAGGTAAAATTTCATTCCTGTGATGCCCAAGAACAGGTACATTGTTGGGGCTATCACATGTCAGGAAATGCCTTCAAAATTCAGGAATCTGGCTTCTAAAATCACCTTTTTTTTGGTGATGATCCTCCACCCTTGCAAGGGTTCAAGGTCAGGCTTGATGGGGCTCTGAGCAACCTGGTCTAGTGAAAGGTGTCCCTGCCCATAGTAGAGGGATTGGAATAAGATGATCTTTAAGGTCTCTTCCAACCCAAACCATTCTACAATTCTATGATTCTGTAATATTTTCTGCAGTCCAGAGCCAGAACTGAAGGGCTGGGTATTTCCAACCAGCCACCTGACCTGCTGGTTTTGCCACAAGGTTTTCATAGAGGTATTGCAAGAAAAATATTACCACTTAAAAAATTTTCCTCTTACAGTGTATAAGAAAGTTGTGGAAATTCCTGGCTTCTTTGCAAGGCAGTATTTTTGCAATGGATGAATGGAACTGGTCCATTAACAAATAGTAATCTTCAGAAAATTAAAAAAAAAAACAGAAAAAAAAAGATAATTCATCACAAACTGCAGTGGTGAGAATATTAATGTCAATTTCTGTTTATCCATAGAGATTGAAGTAGCTTTGTCAGGTTTCTCAAGGTGGACACAGTTTATAACTGTTTGTGTTTGTGACACTGTTTTAAATCTGTAAAAGTCCTGTTATGGCTTTTGGGTGGATTTCTGAACTAGCAAAATGTATCCTTGATCTCATGCATGTGCACGTCTCAAGTATCCCTTAAATGACAGTCTGAGGAGCAGGATGGCCTCTTCAATACACCTCGGCTTCCACTCACTGGAAATGCAAACTAAACGCAGTTTAAGTGACTTTGTTTGTTAGTAAAGATCAAAAAAGGCATTTGCCGAGACAGCAAAGCAATAACTCTGTCACACAGTTAATAATAATAATAATAACAGTTCCCATCCAGCATTCGATCTTTATGCAGCCACATTCTGCTCCAGGAATGAGAAGAATGGGACCATAAAAGAGAGAAAACCAGGTCAGAAAACCTGAAAAGGAGAACAGTGAGAAAGTAAAGAGCTACCAGGATCAAATCTCTCCAGAAAACCACAGGAATGAGTGTAAGATGTTGCTTGTACATATACTTACAATATAAACAAAGCAGGGTTTCTTGCTCTGAACTTGTGCCTCTCTCCAATGAGCTGTGTGGAGTTCCATGATGAGCTCACTGAGTGCTTACACTTGGCCACGGTGAAGCAGGAGCTGGGTGTTTCTCTGGAGGAATCACACACAAATTCCAGGGCTTACAACTGTTGTGGAAGTCTCTTCTCTATAGGATATTCTCCACTAAATAAAATTTCATCAGAAACAAACAGGACTTGTGAGAGTTTAAGCAAAGATTCTATTTGTATGTGACAGTGCAAAAATAGAAAATATAGCACTGAATATGTTCCAAAATGCAGTTAGGTGAGCGAGAACTGGAGGGATTTTTATCTATGTTCTGCAAAGGTCCTATTCAGAGTCAGAGAAGATAGCTTTATTTAACTATTCTCAGGCTTATTTAATAGACACTCTCACTCATTTTCCAATTTGTTTATTTGACCCTGATTTTTTTAATAAAGCAATGAGGTTATTTGTCTAAATGCAACTGTGTAGTAAGACTGTGCTGTTTAGAATTACATGGCTTTGCTCTTCTTCTATTTAAGTTATGCCGCATAATTGCTTCAGAGCAAGATGTAGGCAATAATGTACTACACACATTTACAGTATCCTCAGATAATTACATATCCATACTTTGAATTAAAAGCAAATAATCCAGTCTCACAGTCAAAGACAAGCAGACAAGCCTGCAAATCCATTTCAGTAAGCTGCTGTGAGACAGGACATTTTGTAGTTCACTGCAAGTATCAAATCTTAAAAAGCATTTCAATAAGGTAATAAATGTATGATTTCATTTCATATCATTTATAAAGAAAATAAGGCAAAGAAAAATGAGTTTTATTATCTCACTTTGCTTCGGCAGTGACATTATGGGAGGAGAGCACAGCTGCCATTTATGAAAAGCACAACCTTTGATAATATGTTTTATGGGTTTTGATTTCAGACTCCCATCCATGAGCATGCATAATGTTTTGAGGTATCATTTTTTTACACCAATAAAAAAACTTGATGTAACATTTTATGTATGGCATTTTGTCACATGAATGGCAAAATGTTAAAATAAGATCAGCTGAAACATTTACCACATACTTCATTATCTCCTGTGAAATGAATATCTGGATAATTGGCAAAGCAAAACTCTTTGTTATAAGGATTTATGAATTGAATAAAATTACCTCCTGCAACATGAACTTCTGTGAGACTGAGATTTTCTTTCCTGATGAAAAACATCAGGAATTACAAACCGTATCCTATGATATTTCTTTCCTACTTTGTTTTTAACACAGAAACTCTCTTCTCGTCCTCTCTTCACCTCCACGTTATTAATGTGTAACTTAAAATAATCTTAAAATCTCAAATCCAACGTCCTTGTCAGATCTTAAACCAGCCTCCTTTGCACATCATTTAATTAGTAACCCTGTTTGCCAAAACCTTTACCATGTATTAGCAAGTGCAAAATATCCAAAGGGGACTGCACCTTCTGCAGTCTATGCCTATAACCAGTAATTGCCCTTGGACTGTAAGGAAGGGGTTTTAAAGGGTAAGGAAAAGTATAAAATTTAAGCTTACTCCAGAGAAGTGTGGGGAAAGTCAGCATGGATAGTTCAGAGTAAATACACAAATGGGCAGGCATTTCAAAACAGTAGAAAGGCTATTTAAAGTGCCCTGATTGTACCTCAGTACTCAGTAAGGACAAGAATTTAAGGACAGGTGCATTGCAATGACACTGCAAGTGATTACAGGTTTTCAGGGATGTATCCAGGTTAGTTAGGAATGTAGAGTTCCTGTGGGACCTCAGGTGAGGCACTTTATCATCCATTTTCAGCTTTAAAATGAAAATACTAGTATTTTCTTTCTCTTGACTTTTATTGAGAAGCTTAGTCCTAGACATACTAGTCTGTAGATTAAGAATATTGAATACAAAGTTTTATGCATAATCTCATCACCTGACATTTTCAGTCTAAACTTAAAATATTAAAATATTTTAGCTCTGACCACTACAAGTACATCGTTTTCAATAACATGAAAACATGAGGAAAGTTGCTTATTTTGGGGGTGTATAACTGTCAGTGCACTGCTGCTTCTGCCTTTCCTGTGGTTTCCAGTTCAGTGTGATAAAGCACCTGACAGACTGATGTCATGGTCATGCTTCCACTTTTTGCTGTATACCAGTCAACAGCACAGACAAACCACCTGCCTGTGAGTCACAATAAACTCTGTTGCTTCTTCCTTATTCTAGGGAGAAGTCAGCATTTACACCACCCAACATCATGTCATGTTTACACCACAGCTGGTCTTTATAGGCAGTTTACTCTGAATGTCACCCAGGCAAGTCATACAGTTCGGTTTTTTTTCCACTGCATTTACACAAATGTTACCCTTGTTTCACACTATAGCATGAGCAAGAGCTCCTTCAGCTTAGCATAAATTAAATTTAGATACAGGACATAATAGTGGCACTGTAGAAATAAAGGCTTGATAGAGAGAAAGGGGAGGGTGTTATTTACTCTTTGCAAGTTTTTCCTGACACAATACATCTCTGGTCATTTATTGTGAATGTAACAAATACATTCATATCCACCAAGGGTAATAAATATTGCAAATTAAGTTGAATAATGACTGTACTGTCTATTTCATTTCTACATGAGAGGCACACATGGGACTTAATGTAAGTCAGTATTTATAATGCAATATATGGTATGAGTCTCATTCAAAGTTAGAATTGCAACAATGTCACAAACACACAAATTTACTGTTACAGCCTGAGGAACAAGTGGAAAAACAAAATCATTGCAAACAACCAATGTGTATGGAATTCTTAATGAGTATCTTAATCACAAAGCTACTTTTTTTCAAGTTATGATTTTTTTTCTTGTAAGAAGATCTTGACATTTAAAAGGCTAAAGGAGAAAGGTAATGCAGTACAGCAATTACTAGAAAAATGCTACTTGCTATGTTTTTAAATGGATTGATTCAAATGTACTCACATGAGTCTTCAAAATATTTCTAGAAGTAACAACCAGGGAGTCAAAAATAGAATCACAACTCTTGGTGAAGAATGGATGACAGGAGGGAGGGAAAAAAGCACTCATTAACATAAATAAACATAAGTATATATAATATAAAATGAATTCTAGGCTGATGACCTGTAAACAAATGAGTATACAATGTATACTACTTGAGTTTCTAATATTTTTGGTGACACAAATGGAGCTCCTAAAAATTATAACTCTACTGTTCCAACCAACTGCTTATCTGAAGTAGGTCTGTGACAGGACATTTGACTTTAGATTCTTGTGGGATGTTCAAGGACGTGAAGGAGAATGAACAACCAACAGCAGTATAATAGCAAGTTAACTCAACTCTGGGGGTTAAAATATGATAATAAGATATAAATAAAAAATATAGGAGTCATATGTTCACAAAAGATCAAGTGATCTTATTTATCACATCAGACAAAGTTGGGATTCATTGCATTTCCTTCCAGTGGGAATTTTGGTAGGCTACAAAGTCCACAGATATATACTTCAATTTTCAGATTCCTACCAATTCATGCAAGGATACTGAAAAGTGTCTAAGGTTCCTTAATTGGGTAGTTCTTGTTTTAGGCAGTTAAAAGCCATATTTTCTTCTTACCTGATTTCTACACCCAGACCTTTAGCAGTCCTTTCAGAACAACAGATGTCCAGAGTAAGGATTAAGTATCTCTTGCTGGAGCCCAGCACTCTTCCAAGAACAGAGCTGTCTGTGTTTGGATAGCAGCACTCAAGCAGCAGGAACCTGAAAACATCCTGTCATTTATTTTTTTTTCTTTGATAATATATACCTTTTACTAAATTTATGTTCTGATTACCTGTTTCAAAAAGTAGAGAAATCTTCAGGTCCATGACAGCAGATTATTTCCACTGCTAAAAAAATGGCAAACAATCCAGATCCTAAAGTTAGCATTAGTGTTCTCATTCGTAAATCCTGAATTATTTTTACTCCTTGCCCAAGGTATCTTGTTCTAGGAATTTCAGTGGAAAGAAGCTGTGTGTCTAGGAAATATATTTCATGTATGCAACATGCAAAAAGTCTTGCATCATGGAAATAGGCATTATATTGAAAGAGTTAATAATAAGTGACCTGAGGAAGACTTTCTTATTTGCAGAGAATCTTGCTATGTTAACATTATGAGCAGAGATCATCCTCAAACCTGCTCAAGGCTGTTTGCTGACCCAAGTGTAAAATATCTCAAGAAGGGTTTCTTTAAGCCATTGCGTGTAAAAAAATAATATAGAAAGTAGGAGATGCTGCCACATTGTAGTAATTTTTGCATATTCTCCAATTAGTTTCCTTACACTACTTCAGGAGTTAAAAGTGGAAAAATTTCCTCTTTAGAATGACAGCAAATACCTTTGTGCATCTTTACCAACCTGCAATGTATGCTTTTAAACTCAGAAGCATTTTTAGCATGTTTTTAACACATCCCTGCCTCTAACTCTGTGTCCTGAAGCAGGAACACCAGAAGTTGTTGCTCCACAATGCAATCAGTGTCACGGATCCACTCTTCTGGCAAGTTACAGCAGACTTCCCTTTCAGGGGAACTTTTCATGTCTTTGGATTGTATTGGAATGGATTTTTTAAAAAAGTAGATATACTGACCCNGCATAATTATAACCTAGGATAATAGCCTTTGCTTGAAGAATTCTGGGCTGTACAGAAAAGTGAGCCAGCATTTATTAAAGACATTCTCTCAAGCAACTTCAGTTATCAAGGCTTGTCAGAACTTCAGTGCTTTCCCAACCATACAGACATGTACAGTCAATCTTCTTGGAACCCAGGGTGTGAGAGTTAATGAAATTTGACAGCTGATTGATGTCAGATGCAGTACTGAATTTGGAAACCCAATTACCTCCTTCCCTTTCAAAGCAGAGGTCATTCCAGTCAACATGACTGTGCTGCCATGCTTTGCAATTCAATCTGAGAAGTTGCAGGAGATTCTGCTCTTAAGAAAAGCCAAACATAAAAGGGAGCAAAACTTAGAGATGAAATGACACACATTGACTAATGACGGGTCACACAAGCCAGGTGGAAACATTAAGATATCCTTTCTCCACACTGACAAAGGTTATTTCTATTAGTAAGCTTGTTTGTAGATGAAGATTCAAACACAATACTCCATGGTAATTCTTCAGTTTCTTAACTCCATGCCTTTTTTCCTATGGTAAATCTTTTTGTCCAAAGTGTTAATGGTTCATAGAGATTTTTATACTAACATTCCAGGGGAATATACTTAATTTGATGCACTGAAGATGATATAACTTTGGTAGAGCTGGAACAAATTGCATCAGCAGAAAAAGCTGGCCAATTACCTTTAAGCTTTAACAACCAGCTTTCCAATCTAACACTCCACTCATTAGGCTCTGCTTGTCTAAAACTGGAACTGCTGTAACTTGTTGTGCAGATATCTGCAAGCAGAAATCGCTGGGTAGAGTTCAGATGGGCAGAAATGAAGATGTAGCATTTTCTGTCCTTTCTCAATTCTTTTAACTTACTAACATGGAACAAATGTGGATCTAGACCTGGTTGGCATCTGCTCTGGATGGAGTTTTTAGCAATCAGGGGCTGTTTAAAAACATCATAATGTCCATATTGTCCGAAGAATTTATTTTTTTTTTTGAAAACGCAGAATAGTTCCCAGAACCCTTTGAGGGGAAATAAGAAGAAAGAGGAGACTGATCGGTCTGAGGCAGAGGACCTTTACAACAGTCATCTCAGGTTTCCCCATCATTCTTGAGGTAGTAAACCAGAGCACTAGTTTTTTATTATAAGCACTTTGAAACACTCTCTGTACGAATGAGGTGAAAGCAAAGCACCTCAACAATCCAGTGTCAGGCCTGAGTGTCTTTGCTCACCCACCACTATAAATCACGATCACTCTGGGGAAGGATTTACACTGCAATTTTGTGCATATAGCAAAAGATTTACATGCAAAGTAATGAGATCACCATTTCTTTTAGATGTCTTCTTATATTGGTATTATTTCAGTTTTGAAGAGGTAGAAACCTCATCAGCCCTGACAGAAATGAAACTGTCCCTGAGAGCTTGTCATCTCTCTGGTCATGTATAAAGCTGTTACAAAGCACATGTTTATTTAAGCCCATTTCTTTTTTGGGTCAACTTAGCAGTTCGCAAGATTCCAGTTTGAAAGCATTTCCCACAATTATCTGCTTATCTCCACTGCAAATCTCTGCATATCAAGACTTGTGAATACCTTCATAACCACGGTCCTCACCTTGCCTGTGCTGAATTCTGCTCTGTGCAGCACAGCCCTGCAAAAGCATCATCCCACTGGCTGTAGAGGAACTGTGAAGGGCAAACAAGTCTGCAGACTCCTGTACAGCTCTACTGGGATATATGGACCAGTTGAAGAATTAAAACAACTCACTGGCTGTTATGACTTACAGAACAGTAATGTCTTTATCACCGTGACACAGTGGCAGCTGCCAGTGGTGAGTCAGGATAAACTCCATTGTGCCAAGTGCTGTTCATAACAAATACAGCTCTCACCCTGAAAGGCTGGGTTTTAAAAAGGCAGGATATAACACTAGGTGGATGCTAAAGGTACAGAGTATAATGAAATCAAAAACATCAACCTTCCCAAGGAGTAACAGACAGGTCCCACAGATCCTTATTGGTTGTACCCAGAGCACAGCTGCTGTTGCCCAGTGTCATGGTGAATGAGCCACAGAGGAGCTCGGAATCTCTCCTATAGCCCAGGATAAATTAAATTCCCATCTCTAGCCCTTCAGAAACACCTCAGTAGTGTGGCTCTCTCCAAAATCCACACTAAATACATTATATCCCAAATAATTACTACTGTACCTGGTAACAGCTGCTTCAGCTAAAATACTTAATGGGGAAAAACCTTCAAAGAAAGAACAGATAAAACTTAAAAATTAAACAGTTGTTAAGGTTTGATCCAATATTAATTTGCACATCTGCCACCGAATTTAGTGAAATGAGGAGAAGTGCACAGCAAAATACGATGAAAAGATTAATTTTTTTTCTTTTCTATTTTTCAATGAGTAAAAAACCACAGTGCACCAGCCTTTCTGGTGGCCCTGCAGCAATGCTTCTCGCTGTACTGCAGGAAAATCACAGAATCATAGAACCATTTAGGTTGGAAAAAACCCCTAAAATCACCAAATCCAACCACTAACCTAACAGTGCCAAGTCCACTACTAAACCATGTCTCTAAGTACAACAGCTACACATTTCTTGAACACTTACAGGGATGGTGACTCCAGCACTTCTATGGGCATCCTGTTGTCAAGCTTGACAACCTTTTCAGGGAAGAAATTTTTCCTAGTATCCAATATAAACCTTCCCTCATGGAACTTGAGGCCATTTCTTCTTGTCCTATTGCCTGTTACCTGGGAGAAGAGACTGATATCTGCCTCACTACAAACTCCTTTCAGGTGGTTGTAGAAATCAATGAAGTCTCCCGTGAGCCTCCTTTTCTCCAGGCTTAACAGCCCCAGCTCCCTCAGCTGCTCCTCATCAGAACTTGTGCTCCACACCCTTCCCCAGCTCCATTGCCCTTCTCTGGACTTGCTCCAGCACCTTAATGTCTTGTAGTGAACAACCCAAAACTAAACACAGGATTCAATGTGTAGCATCACCAGTGTCAAGTGCAGGGAAGGACCCTTCAGAACACAGCCAGGTTTAGTGCTGAGGAAGAGCACATGATTATTCCAGGGCAGGCAAGACCAGAAGTAACCCAGTGCTGCAAACTCTGCTCTTGGAGGTGGACCTGGGTAAACCACCTCCCATCATGTTTTGGTAGCTCTCAGTGGGGCAGTGAGTGACTCACAGCAATACAGTTGTATTTTTTACCTGCATTTTATGTATAGCACAAAAGAAAAAAAAGAAAAAATCCACCCAGTAAATGAAACTGAGCAAAGAAACAATCTTCTTTTGTGCCAGCCAAAATTCCTGGTTACCTGATTCATGGATGATGGGAAAGCTTCCCTTCAACCAGCACATAAATTGACATAAACATCTCTGTCAAGCATGTGGAATTGCTTAGTTTTACTTTTATGTTTCTTATGTATGGGAGACATGATTATGCAATGCACACTGTCTTTTGAATTTACATTTCTATAATTAATTATTAAGCAAAAACTAATAACCTGAAAGAAAGTGATACATCTCATAATTTGTTAATGGTGTTAAGTAATTGGCAAGGAGTACCTACCTGCTCCTTGACAAATATGTACTGTAGCTAATTAACTCAGGTAAAACAGAGAATATTCCACAGACACCTGGCCTTCAACCTCACATGTCTGATCTAATAATCCTTTCATTCATTCAAAAAACATGTAAAAAACCTAAGGTCCAGGTCATCTGTCTGGATTCAGGAGAAGCTCCACTCCAAATAGTGCTGAAGTAGATCTAGACACACTTTCAGGGGAATTAATTTTGAACTAGACATGTTATTTACAAAAGTACAATTTCTGCTATTTCCTCTAAACCCATACATCAGTGTAAAAAGTTTAGGATTAGCAAAGTCTGTTCCCTGAAAATAAATAATAAAAAAGAAAGAAAAAAGGAATCATCAATGCCTCTCCTCTAGGCTTTCAACAATATCGACAGGCTTTTCAGGGCAAAACGTAATTTTAAGAACTCAGAATCTTTTTACTGGGATTTTAAAATTTCACCCTATTGCAAAATGTCACTTTTTCATCTAAACCACTACCTTGAGGGCCTCTAAGCCTGCAGATACAAATTTATTCCTTTTTAAGCGGAGTTTAGAATTTGAATATATTGCTTCACTTTAGAATATGTAAAGGTGTAACTAGATGGCATAATCTACCCTTCTCTTTTATGGGAAAAAAAAAAATAAAATCCCTGAGCAGAATTACATTACTCCAAGCTTCCTTTGTGTTCTACACATATTACTGATATAATTTTCTGCCAGAGATATTAATCATTGTGAGAAATTTATCTCTTGGAAAGCTCTAGCTACAGCAGCCCAAATTGCATTTTCCAAGAGTAAATGACAAACTAGTTTTTTCCCTGGTTGGGCTGCACAATTTGCATGTCAGGTGAGATTACCCTCATGATTTTACAGTTACTCAGCTCATCTCAAGGAAGATAGTTTGCTTGCAGGTAATGTCCAAGTTTTACTTTTTCACACTATGCAGCATTTGAAGCAAGACAGCAAACACTGACTTTAAAAGCCCATCCAATATAACTGTGACAAGCCTTCTGGTTTTTTTCCCCAGTCTTACAAAGACCAATCTTGCATGGGATGACTTCTCACAAGTGAGCATTGCTGGAAATAATTTTCATTAATGCTGCATAAGTTATGTTGTTATAAATTGGAGCCACTCTGTGCTGATTGGTTCACATTTTCCTCCTTTATTTACACCAGCTAGAGATGTATTGCCCTGCAATGACACACGGCTGGTCAAAAACCTCAGCGGGGTTTCTTTTGCCTTTGTTAGATTTTTTTCTGCTAGCAAAAATATAAATAACAAAGATAACTTTGTCATTTCTCTTTTTCTCCCTCAGCCTCCTCAGACAAAGGCCTGGAAGCAGGATTGGAGCTTGAAAACAAATTATAAAGGACTATTGTATCTATAGCCGGGTGGAGATATTACAGAGAAGTATTTTCTGGGTCACAAATGTCAGTTCATAAACAGAAACACTCTGGAGCTGTTTGCCAGATTCAGTGAAGTTTCATTTAGGGAAAAAGCAGCTCTTGAACGGTTTCAGGGAGGAAGAACCCACTGACAGAGCTGTGCTGCTGTGACCTGAACAAGACAGGACAGGAGTAAGGTAAAATCAGACAATTCAAAGAGGAAAAAAACTCCATAAATTTTCCTTTAGAACGGGACAAACAGGGGAATGCTGTTAAAACCTTACAAGAGACTGGCAAGACAATGTCTCTATGGGAAGTATAAGAGCTGGGACACACTGGGACACGGCTGTGCTCTTATTCTGAGCCCCACTCATAGAATCACAGAATCATAGCACAGTTTGGGTTGGAAAGGATCTTCAAAAGTCATCTCATTCCAACACCCCTGTCATGGGCAGGGACACCTCACACTACATCAGATTGCTCACAGCCCCACCCAACCTGACCTTGAACACCAGTTCATCCACACAGTTTCTCCAGCTCTTAGCACAGCAGAATACGCTTCTGCCGACTGTGCTTGTACAAGCCTCAAAAAGATGTATCATCGTCATCCATTTTGTTCTCTATTTTAATTCATTTATTTTCATTCCCCTACATGAAGCAATCAAGAAATGGGCAGGGCTGATACAGCCATAGAGAAGCACAGATTGATCTGAAAGCAGCAGGGTTTGGCAGGAGAGTGTCGGGGTACCACACTCTGCTTAATTACTGTACCCGCTCCCACCAGCGAAGCAGCTGTAGCTGCTCACATCCCACTGTGGTTTCCCGAGAGGCTCACGTCAGACTGAGGGAGATCTTCACTACTTGTGTGGAAAATCAAACAAAAGGCTCTACTTTCTTGGCCTCTCATCTTCCTGCCTGTGCACTCAAAATTGGAAAAAAAATAATCAAACACGTAATAAAATATATGGGCAGATTGGTCATGGAATATGTTTCCCCTAATGCAATGTATATTACTTTGAACAGTTTTCTTTCATATCACTCAGGTAATGCAATTACACCCATTTCCTTATGAACATGAGTGTTCCCTAACAACATTATTTTGCTTTCTTTGTAGCTGAGGCTCTTCCAGGATCAAAAGGAATTTAAGCACAGTTAGGTTAAACAGGACTTGGAGCACTGAAATCCAGCAAAAGAAGTAATAAATACAGGGAAAATGATGGAGTGGGTCAGATCTCAATGTGCTTCTCCACACTGAATCCAAAACTTGTGCAACAAGATGCTGCTTGGTGTCACTGGACAAAAGTGGTTCAGACCCCACTGGGCCTCAAAGAAGAGATTTATTCAATCTTATTTAGGTCAGGTTGTTTTAATCATTCTATTTTTCCATCAGCTATATCAAGGAGTGAATTTGCTTCTCACCCTTTCCACATTCATAACAAAAGAGAGGACATCTTGCAAATTCCAAAGAGTCCTAATTACACTGAAATGTACTCTCTGGTAAATGTCAGCTAAGGAAAAAATACACTGCTGTAGGGTTTACGTTTTTACCTTGGTTTAAAACTATTATTATTTTTAAATATCAGGTTAGGCTCTAATTATAATTGCAAAAGCTCATAGTATTTCTTTTTATTACTCCTGTTGTTTGGCAGCAACACAGAAACACCTATCAACCTTTGAATGTCTCTGTGTGTTTATAGCTGTCTTGATCAAGCTGCTGATACACCACAAGCCCTGATTGGTTCTAGATTTAATCATAACTAGCTTATTTATGGAGAAGGTATTTTGACATCCTTATTTATTTATTTTTAAAGAGCACAAGCTTTTTTGAAGTCTACATTACTTCCTGTAAAAGATGCAGTATAATCCCATACTTACAGTCTTCAAATGGACTACAAGATATTTCAGAAGTCATTTGGTGGTTTGAGTCCACTTCATAAAGAATTTGCATATTTTTAAAGTATCTGAGTTTCTTCTGCCCTAAACACAAAAGAATCTCTAGAGACACAAATCTCAGAAAGTGTCTAATGAATAAATGGAAAGCACTTGCATACTAATACAAATCTATGCTTACTTTTTGTCTTATGAGAAGGCAACTATTTATTGCAACCAGTTTTGGCACATGCTGGCAACTGCAGTGAATAGATGCACTGCCAGCAGCACACAAAATAAAGCTTATCAAGCCCTTGTTTTTCTCTTAATTGCTTACATAATGCAAAACCTGAAAATCTTTCAGAAAACTGCCAAAGAATCACAATTTACCTAAGTGGAAATTCGTCTTCGTTTTTTTTCTCCTGTTGCTTCTGGTCTATAATTACATCTTCAACACTGCAATAGCTGTTTGAGAGAAATGATAGAAGAATCTATTTCTTCTGAAAAACACTGTCTGGGAAAAATAAACAATAAGAAACCTGGAAAGTGATGCTCTGGACATATGAGTGCCTTTAATAATAATGTGCAAATATTTTGGTCACTACCTGATTCTTTAAATGCTTTCACTCTGCAGCTCTTAGTGTGAGTAGGATGGTGCCCTGAGTAAACACAAGGACAACTATATTAAGGGCAAAAGCTTTCCGTAGGTTTTGCACATCATTGAGGTAAAAAGGCTGAAAGATCAGCTGAACCTCTCCAGTAAAATAACATTTCTAGGAAATAGCTTTCACTAAGCCTGAACACCACTGAAAATTTCCATTCTCAACATTTCCACATAAATGAAGCCAAAACATCACCTGCCCTGTTCTCAAGAATCTCTTGCTACTCATAAATACATGTTTTGAGAAAATGCTTAATAAAGTAACAGCACAATGAACCTTCCTAAAACATCTTTCAAATACAGCTATAAAAAAGATGAAAACTACCTTGAAAATTCAAGGCAAAACCAGAAGAGCTCTGAACACGGAGTGAAGGGGATTCCTAGAGGTGTAAGGTGCCCTCACTTAAGAGAAGCTGGGCTACACCTTCATCTGCTAAGGACAGATATTTGTCTAGCCTGGCATCTCCAGTGATGGAAAGTCCAGAGATTTATTTTTGCTGCTAATTATGCTCCGTATTACAAAGTTCTTTTTAAAGCCTAACCTAAATCTCACTTGCTGAAAATTAATCCTGTTATTTCTTATACTGTTCTAAGTAGACATGGAGGATAATTTATTAACCTATCTTTGTAATAAGTCTAAAATGGCTCTAATTATATAACATATGCCTTTTGATGGTTATAATTTTAACTAAATCAGGTAATTGGGAGGTTAACTACTGTCTGAAAGTTATCACAGCTTAAATAAAATATAGATAATGAATACCACTCCTAAAAATTATAAAATATGAAATCATATTAGTAATTTTTTTAGTTTTATTAGTTATCAAGAAGGATAACCACAGTGCATTTACTTTGCAATTGCATTAATAGTCCCATGTACTTACAGTTCAGTGACTCAAAATTACTGGGACACAAGGCAACAACTGATTCAAAATAAATATGGTTATGAAAAAAGGCTCCAATAACAATTCCTGGACTTATACCTACCCTGTAAAAATGGAAGCAATGCTTAATTTGCATATGGAGATAGCTATTCTGATTTTAAGTAAGCAAGCTACTTAAGCACATTGATTAAAATAAGGCTGATGCTTAATTACTTCCCTGGGCTGTGCATGTCTGCGAAAATTACTTTCCCCATTTCTGAGTGGAAAAAAGTACTAGATTCATAAAGCCTGAATACTGAGAGTCTCTGGGGACTGAAAGGTAATGAAATACCTACTTCTCACTCACTTCCTGGCTTCAGGCTGACTTCCCACCCAGAGTCACTGCTTGGCAGCTCCAGCCTAGGCTCAGCTCTCCTTCTGCAGCCATGGGGCCAGTGACCAGGGCCATGCACTCCTGTGGCTGTGCCTTCACCCTTTCTAGCACATCCAGGACTGGCAACAACTCCGGGATGCCTGAGGGTAAATGTGCTCCTCCCAAACTGCCCAGCTAGAAAACCCTCAGGCAGCCACTCTGGCCCCTCTAGTGCCCACCCCAGGCAGGTTTCAGCAGCCCAGGGGTCAGGAAAAGCTTCATGCTTTGCTAAATCAGCAACACCACTGTCATCTGGGAAATTTCTTCCAAGTGATGTGGTGGGGATTGGTAGTGAGGTGCAGATTCCTGTCCAGCTTGCTCAGCTGTATGCTCTGTGTATGACCATAACACCATTTATTCTCAATAGTGCAGATAACTGCAGCAACTATAAGGACATTTACCGACCTTGTTTAATAATCAGAGATCCCTGTCTCTGATCTGTCCCCAGGAGAGGAGGAATTGCTCCTCTCCAAAGCCTACCTATGGCTGTGCACAGCACTCACAGCTTCTGCAGAGGAGCTCTGTGACTGCTGCAGGACTGAACCCTGCAAAAGTCATGCCTTTTATTCCTCAGCCCCTCTGTTTCCCAGAGATCCCAGGGGGAAATACAGTGTTTCGAGCTCTTCAGGGAGAGCAACTGTTTAAATCTGCCCTGGAAAGTGCTGTACATGATACCAAACTAAATCAGGTTACAAAATCCAAACTATTTGAGATACATTTTGTCTTGTGAAAAGCCATTAATCTATTGCTTCCCTATTAGTGCATTGGGAAAATAAATTGAATTGACTTCTGCAATTACCTTAGATTTTTTAAGGAGGATGAAGTAAAATGCATGAGGTCAAGGGGTAATTTTTCCATCTGAGCATCAAAAATGGAAAGGGACAATGGAGATAAAATTTGCTCAAATTCCTCGCTACCTGGAAGCAAGTGACATGGCTTTTTGGGTAGATAAAAGAGAAATATTTAATGAGAAATTGAAGAACCTGCACTAGACTCTAGCAAAGAGCTCTGACTCCCGCAGACTTCTAATATACTCTTTGTGTAGTTCTGTCAAAAATCAGGGACACATCAAAGAAAAATTTTTCAGATTGCTATTCTCATGATAAAGGTCTGTAATTTGCCTTCAGCGGTACTGTCTATAAATGCATTATCATCATCTATTTCTATTGTTATAGCACATTAGGCAAACACCCAGAGTGGATTTTTAGTATGAGATATTATTTTATAGTATAAAGAATTTATTGTACTAATATAAATAGATATAATATATATGCACACATACTTACAGCTGAATAAAGATCATTTCACAGTAAGTTAAAATGACATTATTTTCCAAGCAGAGACTGGAAGAGCATATGAGAAAGATCCAAGAATGTGATAAGAAATATATCCCAGAAGTTTAGCTGCTTAAAAGTATATATATTGCTAAGGAGGGGGAAAAAAAGTGGAGGAATAGTTTTAATCTAAAGGCTTAAACTTTCTTTCTTTGATACTCAAATGTATTGATTGCAGCAGTCCAGGATAATGGACATTAAAGGATTTGAATCAACAGCACCCATATGGGATGATCACATTTGGAGAAATAGTGAATTGCACTACATCTCTAGACTGCAAATCAAATAAATTACACAAGCAAAATGCCTGGTATCATTGCATGCCCTGAAGAACTAAAGCTCACTGTTGATTTGCTGCCCAGACTGCATTCCTTCTTGGCCTGTTGACCCCCCTCCTACGTATATCACCATATGCTTTATGTAAAAAGTCAATATTTAGCTTAAGGGTTTGCACAAACCAACACAAAGAGATGAAATAAAGGCCGACAAACTCTAATGTGAAGTACTTTCTAAAGAAAGACCAAGTGACAGATTTGATTTTCTCTTACATACAAGAAAAATATTTATTCTGCTTAAGGCTTGTGTAACATCTTTGGTAACACTTCATTTGTGTTATGCCTGATGCACAGGAGAGGATCCAACCTTACTGGAACACCGAATTGTCTCCTAGCCCCAGGGCACAACAGGAATATTTCTTCTGACCTCCCTGGATGTAGATCAGACTCAGAGGTTTCTTTGCTGCAGCATAATAAAAGATGACTCTCTCTAGGTTTGCTTTGTGATTAAGGTTTGATGGTATTAGGCTGGCTGGCACCAGTTCTTCCCTATTTAGTGTTGCGATAAAGCTTTATCAGGCAGAGGAAATATTAGCGATTGCCTCATGAGTACGGTACAAAGACAAAACCCTGAAGGCCTTGGGCAGCTGTGGAGGTTAATTACGACTTACACTTCTAAAAAGTAAGAGGAAAGTGGGGTAGGAAGCTGGAAATCTCTGCATTCCCTTCCACTTGTCTCCCTCCTCTCTGTAGACCTGAGTGGAGCAGCATTGCAGCTGCATTGCCTGCCACCTTTCTGCAGGCAGAATGAGGGCCATATTCCTCAGGGACATTTGGAAGTCGTTCCCCTCTTTCATTTCAAGATCTATGCTCAGATACTTTGATTCCTACTACTGATACATAGTAATACAGCTTTAATACACGCCTAGTTACTAGGGTTTTTTTTATTTTGCACAGCCTCAGATAGAGTCGTCTTCGTTTCATGCTTGCTTTCACTGGAAGAAGTCCTGGCACAGTGTAACCCATTCTTAGTTAATGTTCATCTTGGGAGTTATCTCATTGCCATCTGAAGAGATGGGGGACTCTGCTATCCACCTTCACCTGTAAATTGCTGTTGTGGTAGTTAATTCTCTCCACACACATTCATTTATTTTCCTCTTCTCCCCCTCCACCTCGACAAGCGTCCATCCCCACCCCACCTGTCACTTAGGTCTGATTTAGGGTTTTCATCTTTGCCTAGTGTGCAACTTATATTTCTTCTATAAATGTAGGTTTTTCTGCCTTTCACTACCAAATCAAGAGGTAGTCAGCACAACAGATTGGGGTCTTCATGTCTTTTGCTGCCAGACATTGCAAATAATGTCTTTGTGGCTCTTTTGTGCCACGTCTCTGTTTTTCAGCAGTGTTTAAATAGTGTGTGCTGTATGCAGAAGCGTGTGTAGTTTATACTAAAAATGGAACTGCTTTAGACAGAAAGGCTATGACCAGGCCAGCTGTCAGATGTTCTGATTCACTACAGTCTCCCAGCTGCCTTTAAAAATGTGAGGACTCATCTTCCTCTTTGCAAAGCCAGAGGGGCTCTGCTGGAGCAGGAGAGCAGCTTGGAGATGCAGTCTTACATGACACGGCATTACACAGACATAAAAAAATTCACATATATCTCCCTACAGTTCTGGAAATCAGGTCACAAATCCTGGAAATGCTCCTTTTTTTAACTCATGGTTGATTTGTTCAAGACCCGAGTAATCTGGAGTGTCTTTTCCTAAGGAGCTGATCTGTCAGGCCTTCCCTCTGCATGCCCAGCATGAATGACCCTGACCCCTGACATAGAACACAGCTCTGACCATAGAATTCAGAAAAGCCACTACTTAGAGAGTAGATCAATGTTTTGAGTACTCATCCAGGACAAGGAAGACTGAGTTTCATCATTTATGAGGACATAAGACCAAGAGAAAGGCACGGACCTTCTCCCATCCTGCATGTTTCATTACAGCTCATTGACCCTGGTGGCTCTGGATCCCACATCAAAGAGTTTAGTTCCCCTTGTGCACTATCCAGAGTGTACAGCTACTTAAAACTGACTTCTGTGTTCAATTCTGAGAGATAAGTAACCAAAAAATGGATGCTGCAACAGTCACTGCATCAGTGAGTAAATCTATTGGGAATATAGATCTAAATGCAATAACAGAAAGTAATTTGTCATTTAGCAAAAGCAGAAAACTAACTTGAAATCCTTATATGTATTAAATTTTTCTGGACATAAAATCAATCATCTTAATCAATGAGTATTGCTTGGCTCACCCAATGGTAAAAAAGTAGAGGAAATCATATCAACTTCTAAAAATAAAAGGGTGCCAGTACAAGTACAGCCTCTTCTAGATCATTTCTGAGACAGAATAAGTTTAGCACTGATACTAACACAATCTGTGAAGTACTTGTTTTCATGCAATGAATCAAAACACATTTAAAGACAGAGCTGAGTCTCTGCACACCACACTGAGTGAATGACTTAGCTCTGTCATTGAACACCTGACTCCAAAAGTGGCACAAGCCATTGGTGCTTAACTGTGGGACTTGATTTCATCAGGATGGATTTTGGCCAGAATTGCTGGGCTCATCACTGCCTGCACATCACCAGTGTCAGGCACAGCTCAGGCCCAATCTAAACCAGGCATCATTAGTGCTCTCACCTAATACTGAGTGTCTCTACTCTGGGTTTAAGCAACAGGCAGAAAACAGATAAGCCTTTCTGCACTTTTGAAGGATTATACTCCCAATTCCCCCCAGATTTCATCTACCTGAACTTCATTTTTAGTGCATCAGAAGTTCTTTCAATTGCAGATTTAGAAGATGTGAGGCATTTTAATGATAATCTCCCGGAGTCTGAGGACTAGAACAAGAGGCTTTCTTGACTTCAGTTGTACCTTAAGGGAATGAAATACTGTCAGCTGAAAAGGAAAAAAAAATATGATTTCAGATTTATTAAAATTGTTCCTAAGGGAATATATTCTCCTCTCAGAATAACTGAATTGATCTATAAAGAGGTGCTCTGCTTTCATGGTGGTAGTACTGAAAGAAGCCCATGAGCTGTACTGTGAGATAATTTAATTCTGGAAATACCAAAAGGGAGCCAAGACTTCTGCTTTGATGGTATTTTGTCCTCAGACACATAAAGGACATTTTTCTGTTTCATACCTGATTCCGTCTTTGCATGTCTGAAAACAGGTGAAAATGTCTCCACCTCCATATCTTTAGTTATTTCCAGAAAGAAGGTGACAGAGCATAATATAAAAGATACCCCAAGGTCACAGTCTAAGATAGGTGCAATGATAAGGAGACAGCAGATGGGTATTTTCACAAGAAACCATTTTTGTCCCCACAAAAGGAGAGACAATCCTTCAAAACCTGGATTTTCTTCCTTCTTGCATCTAAGTGTAGGCTGCAGTATAATTCTCTGAGCTGTGGCTCAAGTCTTTCATCATTCAGTGGTACCTGTTCAAATTTAGAATTAAGCACTGAGAAGAGCTTAAGTTATCATTTGCTCTCTCGGCTGACATTTCAGAGGCTTTCTCCATAATATCAGTCCAGTGAAGGCTTTTGTGCCTGAAACATTTAGTTTTTGAAGACTCTTAAGCTGGGATGTCACTTTGAATTCTGGAGGTCAGGCTGATGCAGTAGTCTTGGCTGCATTTTCATTCCTTATGAATTGCACCTCACATCCTAAGTAGTCCCTTGGGGAGCTCAAGGCTCTTCATGATCCTCAGGAGAAGCAAGCGTGACTATATCTTCTCCTCACTGGACACCTACAGTCTCCTGCTACCATTCATAAATCCATGATGACTTTTGGGGGATTACTGGGGTTTTATAAGGCCAAGATGTCTTTCACTGTCTTAATTTGATGCTCCAAGCTATTAGGCAACTTGTTGCATCCCTTTTCACTCAGGATGTTTCCCAATGCCTCTATCAAAGAGACCAGGCATCGCTGCTCCAAAGTTTGACATGTATATGTGGCTTCATATAGTTATTGAATCCAAAAGTTAGTCTCCAAAACTCTCTCAGGGTCTGAGCAAGGAAATAAAAAAATTAGAAAGATTCTAAATTGTTATCTCTTATCCCTCATTCTTTAAAATATTAATTTTATGGGGTTTTTAGGAGATTTGACCAACTCTGGATGTTAAACAAAATTTCTAACTTGGAAATGTCTATTTCCCCATGCCTGCCATGTCCTTTTCAGTCTCTGTCAAGTCCTTTTCCTGTTAACATATTAAAAAAGAAGAAAAATACAAAAAAAAAAAAAAAAAAAAAAAAAAAAAAAAAAAAAAAAAAAAAAAAAAAAAAAAAAAAAAGATGACAGATTACACATAATAAAGTTTTCTCAGCAGAGGCTAAAGCACCAAATGTCTGTAAAAAATGCAGGAAAATAAAGATAAATGGTGGCTTGGGACCTTTCCAACTGGATGATTCATCATCTATCTGCTTCTCTGAGCTATGTTTGATGCTAACAACATTTATGCAATATACCGAGGCTTGGGCATGCACCGCCTGCCACGAAAGAATAAACAACCTCCTGCTCTAGTTGAGAACTCTGTCTAAAATGTATTATTATCTATTTTTACTGCACTAAATTGACGGAAAATGAGCCTTTCCCAATATGACTGTGCATCAGCCTCAATAATTTATTTTTGTCTTCGTAAAATTCTAGCACTTCCTAATTTTTTAATTGTACTTGTCCTAGTGTTTGTGGGGTTTTTTAATTATCATTAATATTTATTCAATGACTCACATAAAAAATGTCATGTCAGGTCATTAGGGGAGGGATCAGGAGAAAGAATGAGGACAGTATGAAGTACTGGATATATAATCTGAACTAACGTTTTCTCAGTTCTGGCACTGATGAGTCAAATATAAACTGTAGCTGATAAGAAAATCTAAAAAGAGCCAACATATCCCACCAGCTACAAAGACAGATCTCACTGTCTTTCTTGACTGACATAAGATAATGTGCAAGGAATGTTCAAACAATTCACATCATCTTAATAAGACTAAAAAGCTAAAATGAGATTTTCATGAACATAAGTTAGGACTGGGCATCTGCATCCCTTTTTATGTCACTGCATTGTCCTCTTGGGCCAGACCAGAAAGCCTTATAGTTCAGCATCTTGTCACTGAGAAATGTCATTTCATACAAAGCTTTGTGCACGGAAAAAAAAATCAGAATTAAGTTTAACACCTATCTAAGGCTGCCTGAGATTCACTTTGTGCTTAAGTATTGTGGAAAATGCCAAACATAACTATTATTGCTGTAACACTGCAGCAGTGGGGAAATTGAGAGACACAACTGTTTAAACTCTAAAAACCAATGTATCATAGTCGACCCAAATGTTAATGAAGGTCTCTAGGTGGTGTTGTATGGAGGAGGATGCACAGACTGCAAAGAAAGCAAACGCTGTGTAACGGATACGTACCATGGACTGAACATGTGGCGCTGCTAATGACTTGGAGACATATGGGAAAAGGGATTCTCCAGCCAAAAGAATGATGATAACCAGCAGGTACATATATCAAACAATGTGTAAGAAACTGGAAATATCTACATGAAGAGATATTTTAGGTTGAACTCTGCAATCAGCTACAGTCAGGCACAGGGTGCTGATGTGCTGGGCATCTGACATCCCTTGAACACGTGTTTTATACACATGATACTGGCCGTATAACACACAGCTCTGAATAAGACCACCAGGTTTGTTTGGGTAAGAGTTTGAACCTGCCTCCTGGATGAAAACATTACCTTCCTGGGATACTGTGGGACCTTGGCCCCACGTTTTTGCCCAGACACCCTCCTCCACCATGTACTTCATGCAACAGAAATGGGTGCACAGAAGGTGTGAACAGGATAAACCCATTTATTGATATTCTTTAAAACTTGTCCAAAGGACAATATTTTGCTTCCAATTACAGATATAATAAATAATGTTATTATAAATTATAGCCTTTACTTTTAACAATTTGATAAAGCCCAGAAGATGGGGTATGCAGCATTTGCTGGTCAAAATTATCATATCATATTTCATTACTCTGTGATCTCTCTTGCCATCTTTCTTATAATCTTTCTATAATTTTCACAACAAAATGTTTTGTTTTGGGGTTTTTTTGTTTTTTTTTTTCTTTAAACTTATTTGTTCAAAACAGATCTTATTTTGGCTCTTCTAAAGAATCTTTTCTCTGAATTTGAAAAAAATTATTCTTTGAGTCGCACCCCTCAGTGTTTCTGAAGTTGCTTTTGTGCCATTTTCCTCTTGGTTACCACTCCATCTTCATTTGTCTTGTCTAGGTTTTGTGTTAAGGTTATTCATTCTACTGACCATCCTTCCATCTCAATTTGTTGGGTATCAGCACCTTCAAATTAATCTCCTTGTGAATAGCCATGTGCTAACTCTTGTTTTTTTCAGTTGGCATCAAAGCCTCCACTAGCTCTGCTCCTCAGCATTTGGTAGGATTTTGTCTGAAATACACATGTATTGAGAGGAAAATTTTCAGAGTCAATCTTTAAGTTAGAAAGGGGTGAGAGAAGCTAACAGTAGCTGCAAGCACATAAGTCTTCCAAAGCTTTAGCTCATTTCCTTTACTAGTCTATGAGGCACCAGTCATTTCTTGTGAGAAGATGCAAGGAATGTTTTGCAGCTGTCTCAGCCTTGTAAGTCACAGCCCAAGGCTGACATGCTGAGTCACAGCTCCCTCTCAGCTGTGGGGAATTCCTCAAACGACTGTGCTCAAATGCATCAGTGGATGATTCCTCTCCCATGTCTACCTCTTCCTCCTCTGAACCTGAAGTATTTTGTTCAGAGGAGCTTGAAGAATAGCGTTTAATTGCAGCAGACACATGTCTGTTTCCGTATTAATAATTCAATATTCTCCAATAATTCTCTACAGGACATCAGCTTTCCAACAGGAGTTGGTTATAAAATGTAGCCAAGGCATCCTGCTGGTATAAACCAGTAGTCATTGAGTTTTATGAGTGTTGATGCTGGTCCCAAGTCCTTCCATGTTTTATCATTAAAGCTATATCACGTTTCTTATCCCAAAACAAGTAATTGGGGAAAGAATCACTTCTGATTTATTTTCCTTAACCTTGGGAATGACAACAACATTTCTACTTTTTCTTAAATCATTAACTTTTTGTCTGCAAGATCATTACTATACTCTGTGTAAAATCTATGACTCTTCCTAGGTGTCCCTTAATGTTTTCTGAACCCAGTCTTGATGTGCATTAGACACTTGGGATTCATTACTGGTGTTAATCTGCAGACATTAAAAATGCAAGGTCATTTTGAAGATGGAAAAAACCAGGGAAGCATCTTTCAAATCTGTACCTAGCTCTTTTCACTCCTCATTAAATTTCAATTGGTGAAATCTATTGGTCTCCCTTAGTCTTTTATCAAGGGGGGACTCTGCCAAACACAGACCATCTGGTGGTGAGTAATGGGTCAGCCACAGTGGGCTTTCAAAGGTTCATAACAAACTAGCCTAATACCGCCCAGCGGCTGTCAATTCTGGTTATGAAAGGCAAGCTTACATTCCTGTGATCCCATTCCTTGGTCTGACCCTTTCAAGCACATTGTATGAGAGTCCAAAAGTACTGTGAGGGTTTTTCACAAGAATCCAGAAGCAGCTGCCCTGTGAGAGTGAAGAAACTTGGCGGTTCATATGGTAAATTATAATATCTTACTTGGCAAGCTCTGTTTTTCATCTTGACAACCTACTGCCTAATTCAGAAACACTGGGATGATAAAGCCATTTGGGGCTGATTCACTTCAGCATCACAGAATAAGTAGTTCAATGGAAGATGCTCCTTGGTTGCTCACTGAGAGCATCTTCAACGTTAACAACCCAGCCTTTGAAAATATCATTCATCACATCAATCAACAAAAACATTGAAACACTTCAGGAATTCCTGATAATTAAACTGATTACATGTGATTGGTTAAATTAGCAATCAAAAAAGTGGCAAATTCAATGTCATAGGTTTAGCATACGGGATGAATACATTACACGGCATCATTTTAAGTGGTCTTCCACCTTTCATTTGTAAGATATTATGTGAATAACCCTTATTTTTGTCATTGTGTTTAATGGTTTGGAGAGATAAAAGCTTCACTACTGCTTTACTTACTCTCTCCTAAGGACATATATATTTATATGTAGTTTGTGAGGCAGAAAGACCTGGATACTCAGAGGTGGAGTTATGTTAGCTTTAACAATATTTATAGCACCCTTTCTTCTTTTAAATTACACCTATCAGTCAAACACAGCACTCACTGAAGAAGCCTCAATCCAAAACCTGTGCAATTTGAACTAATTTCTGTATTTCTGCAAAAGAACACAGATTGCCTCTTTTTTCCTGCAGAGCAGCTGATGACCTTGTATTGATCACATACATTTTCTTTATTTGACTGGTCTTTTCTTTGTTTACCTTCCAGACATCAACATACTTTACAGATGGACATTGGGTATTATCCAGCCCTCTTCACACTTTCCAGGTGGGAAAAATGACTTAGGTCACTACCAACCCCAATGGAGCCATGTAGCAAGTCCATTGGTAGAGTCTGAGAGAGACAAGGGGCATCACAACAAGCTCTCCCAAGAGGTGAGTCAAAGCTCCCTGAATCCCTCTTTGCAGGATCTCAACCGTTTATTCCACAGAAAATTTTTCACAAAGTACTGTGTGAGAAAGGTGATTCTTATCAGTCATTGTGTGCAGTAAACTGGTTCTGGCACACTAAAGCTTTCAGTTTGTGGACTTATCAAAAGGCTCAGTTATGCCATCTCAACATATTTTAATATTTACACCTTACCTACACTGCCTATCAGTGCTTGTCAGCCCTCAGCTAATCAGCCATGTGAACAGCAGAAGCCACAAGGTGCTCTGTAACACACTGGAGAGTCACTGAGGTCTTAGATTTGAAAGTACAACACCATTAATGATATAACACACTTTTAACATCCTGCATGATAGGCAAATACCAACGATCATGTCATCATAACACTGCTATTTGGTCTTTTTTTCTGTTCTTGAACATACTGAAGATGTGCACTGCTTCTTCCTGCACCCCCAAAGGTGCCACAGCCTCTGTTGCTTTACCTGTATTGACTGGCTGTGTGGCACCTTTTCCCTTTGCTGCAGCAGAAGGGGTGTGTGGTTGGCACACACGTGCTCCTATTTCCATCCCTAAAACAGCCACAGGCACGGCCCAGGTAAAGCAGTTAAAGCTTTTTCAGATGCCAGCTCTCTGCCTACCCTTGGGAACAGCATTGCAAGGTGACTATAAATAACCTATTTTGCTGCCCTTTGGTTGCTAACACAGCGTTGTTCAAGTCACAGATATGATAATACTTTGCTTTGTCCCTCCTCACAGTGAAACTGGAAGTAAGAAATAGTGTCTTGTTGTCAGTGGGCTGCAAGTAGCTCATTAAATCATAGTTGAACTGCCACAGGATTTGTCTTGCTTTCTTCTTGTCACCAGTTTGCTCTAGAAATGCACAGATCTGCCTGAGGAAATGAAGGAGAAAAAATAAAATCTAACAGGTTGTTATAATTAACCCTTGGGATGAAAAATACCTTGTTAAAGCATTTTGCCCATTAATAAAACAATTCAAACAGAATAGCAACTTTCAGAACGTATATTGAGGTTAACTGCTGGCTTACTGCCAGCAAGTGTGTTTCAAATGCTACATTAGTGTTTAACATCTCCATTTTCAAACAGGTCTTAGGCTTGAGGGTCTTTAAGGGGCTTTAGGGAGGGTGATTATAAAAGGTTTCAGCTTGTGACCTCTAAAATTTCCTTTTAAAAAATAGATGTTAGGTGGGAAGCATGAATGGTTTCTTTGGAAATAAAATCCTTGACTGGCTCATCAGACAGATCATTTATGGTTTCAGGAGTGGTTTCTGCATGCAGTCTAATTAAATCAGATTCTGAGTGGGGCTCTTTCTTTAAACCTATGCAAGAAAGTCAAGTGAAGTGAGACAAACGCCAAGTGTTATTGGTCAGAAAAAGGAAGAGACAGAAAGTAGATATTGGACTAATATTCTTTCCCTTTTTTTCCCCTAATAAATTTCTTGGGTCATTTTTATAGCAGAAAGTGATTTTCTGGGATGCTGTGCCACTGTCATAAATGACAGTGTCAGAAGGTGATTCGTTTTGAATCACAGAAAATAAGAGGGGGAAAAAAATCAAAAAGAAAAAGAACTGCCAAAGTTCAACTACTGACATGCCTTTCAATTTGAGAAGGACTCAGCAAATCAAGCAAGGGTAGCACTCACACTCCTCCACTCCCAAGCACAGTGTGATGCAGCCAGCAGCAGAGGATAAGTCAGCATGTTAACTTAGACATATTTTCACCATTGCATAAATTATCTGCCTTTGGGGGCAACGATTTTCTTATTAGCTTTTTGAGAGGGAAATTTTTTGTCTGAACACAGAAAGAACAAGTGGAATTAAGAAAAGAGTGAGGAAGAGCTGTACACCAATAAAGGCTGAATTCCTGTATATCCTCCTCACACCACAGAAACCTCGGTCTATTCCCAGCTGCCACCCGGAGCACTGCTCGGCACAGAGCCCTGCACTCTTGCTCTCATGTGATGGATGGTGTTTTGAATTCTCTGAGCACTTCCCAGAGTCAGCAATGGCTTCACACAGGCTCAGGTGAAAGGCTGCATCTGTCCAGCACATTCTTGCCTTTCCTATCACATTTCTGCCATGCAGCCTTCAGAAGCATTGTGAATTATCTCTTTGACTCCTGAGCCTGGGTTTCTGCTATTTCCTTCTTGTGTGACTTACACTGTCATGACCAGTGACCTCCACATTGCCCTCCCAACATCCTCCAGCCTGATCTTTGTACACAGTCACTTTTGAATTACCCCTTTACCCCGGAGGATGAGAACCACAGACAAGGGAGGGGGCCTGAGGAAGGGAAAGCATGGAAAGAAACCTTTTTAATGTTTTCTGCTACCCTAATTGATGTGATTTGAGGGTCTCATCATTATCCTAAGGGAAGAAGGTAAGAGGGTGTCATGTGGTCCCATCATCAAGCATTGCAAATGAGCTGTACTGACCCATGGTGATTGATTACACTCAGGCAAACAGGTTTCCAAGGGATGTTTTTGAAGAGAAGTGCAAGTAGCCTTGGGCACAGTAGATCCCCAGGGAATACATTGGGATATTATTCCGAAGCGTCTGGTTACCTGTGATGGCATTAACTTTTGTTGTTGTCATTTAATGTATGCAATATTGAAGATCACAATAAAGCCTCTGGCACTTTCCTGGCAATACTATAGCTCTTGGACAAGTCAGGCTATTCTGGGAGTGCACTCCCCAAGCTCAGACCCCCATGAGCACAGGGATCACAAGCCATGAGTGTTTGGGTCACTGAGTGCAAGGACAGACTCAGGTGCAGAGCAAGGTGCTTGGATGGGGAATTCTTGCTCTGATGATAGAAATGGGGAGAGACCTGCATTCCCTCTGTGGTGCTTGTGTTGGAAGAAATAATCAATCTGCATAAAACAGCCACTGTTACTGGTCAGGAGGGCCACAGAGACCCACAGGAAATTTCCAGTCAGAGTCAGAGTTTTTCAGTCAAAGAAGGAGCTCTAACTTGTATACTCTCTGCCTGTGCCTCTACCCATCCCCTCCCAGCTCAGTCTTGTTGGATACCTTCTGACACAGTAATATTTTAATTTGTTTTATGCTCCTAGAGATTTGAGTCATGTTCAGGCAACAGACTTGCCCACATTTTCAGCATAAATAAATTTCAAGAAAAGAAAGGCAGGAAGTTTTATTTCTTTAACGTATGCACAAACAACCTATTTGGTTTCCAGGCAAGAGCCTGATGTTCTGTACTAACACCACTAATGAGCTCCCACAGGCTCACCAGGCAGCTCAACAAGGAAAGAGCACCAGACACCTCCAAGGGGGCCTTGTGCTCCACGCCAAGCGTGAGCAGCGTGGAGTTGTAAGTGGGACCTCTGCCATGACCAGGTGAATTCCTTCCACCTCAAACATCTCAGTGCAGCAAATAAACCAGCATGTTTATCTGAATACTGATAAAAGAAACTTCTCAGCACCTGTGGGTCTACAAGAAGCTAAACAGAAACTCCCCAGGAAAACCTAATACTGAAGCAAAGCAGGGAGTCTGTACCCCAAACCTCACTCACCCCTGAATCTCATCAGCCCATGTAGAAGCACCCTGGGCAGGCAGAGATGCCCCTCTGCACTCCCTGGCTCCCTCCCAGTGCCCTGCATGACCAGGGGCCAGGTGTATGAACAGCTTCCAGGTATTGCCATGAAATTACACCAACAAATGATAAGTAATTCAAAAGTGAGTGGGAAAGGTGAATAAGGAGCAAGAGGCTACACATCCCAGTGAGGAGAGAACCCTCAGAAAGACAGAAATCAGAGGTCTTGTTCCCTTATTCTGTATTCTTTAAATTAACAAGGGGTTGTTTTAGATACTTAAGCTGGCAAAGTAGAATTCAATTCTATATATAAAAAAAACCCCATAAATATTCCTGTTAGAACTGGCACAAATCTCCATCAGAACCTTCTTATAGAAAGAGTGATTTGCCTTCAATGCCTCTGTAAAATGCCCATGACAACTACAAAACACATAAGGGGAAACATGAGACTGGAGAACAAAAGCTGCAAAGGATACCTTTTCCTTTTCAGGCCATAGCCTCAGCCCTGCTGGTCTAGTCCCACCTTCCAGCACACTACCTGCATGCACATTTGTCCCAATACAAATTTATTAGATTTATTATTACAGATTTATTAGTTATGAGGAAAGGGAATGACTAACATGATTTCTGAATAATTTAAATGGACAAAGGTGATTGCTGGACTGATCACAGGCTTTTGAGACCCAAGTCATCCATCAAACATACACCTTCTCCTATTCTTGTTATCCATCACCCTTTCCTTTAGGTAGGCTGTCAATAAATTTTGTGTCAGCAGGTCAGAAAAGATGATGCAATTCCCAGCTTTGAAGGACAAATAAAGCAAAAAACAAAGACAAAGGAAATCAAGAAAACTATAAACCACTTTCTTTGCTACATCAACTGCATTTGTCCACATTGGACAGAGATAAAAACACCAGCTAGATCAAATAACTAGGAGATAGAGACAGAGATAGACAGATAGATAGATAGATAGACAGACAGACAGACACATGGAAAGACCATCTATATCTATATAGATGAGGTATAGAGAGAGGTAAAGAGGTACAGAGGTATTAAAATAAAGTTAATAACACAACTAGGTCAAACATGTCACTTATTTAACGAAGTAATTTTGATTTTTTTTCTTTCTAAGCATGTTTTGCACATCACAATTCTCAGAGACCCAGAACTAGAAATATTGTATACTTTGGTAACAACTGACTCAATCAAACTCAAGGGAAATGTGGAAAGATATATTTGTAGAGGATCCTGGATATGAATATAGTAATAAGAGTTGAATCTAATCTAAAATAAAAGTAGAAGAGCCAGGCTAGGTGGACCAGAGGGGCACCTGAGGTACTTATATATGTAAGAATCATTCAGAAAGGTGAAGTATTCAGAAACTCATATGAAATCAGCAAATACATTCACTGAAGTCTCACTTTATGAATTATAATAAAAATCCAGAGCAGTTTCACAGACAGATATATCTAAACATATAATCAAAATCAAAGTCAAATCAGAATCTGTCCCTGGACCTTTCCCTGTGACAATACCACTCAAACTAATGGTCTGTACTGCACCAGCCACCTTTTATAAAGGAAAAAAACCCACCTTACTCTATGTGGTTTCCAAGATTGAATAAGACATTTTATCAACATGCAAAATGAACTAATTCAGCCATTGCAAATGAACAGATTCACAAAGCAAAAGATAAACTTTCCACATCTCATTTAATTTGTGCTGTTTCCATTCTTCACTGCACTGAGAAAACAGCTTTACCCATTCTCTAAAGTATTCAAATGCTATAAACTTTAATAATCAAAACAAAACCAAATAAACATTATTAACTGCTTGAGAGAATATTTTAAATGAGCAGGAGAATAAATATACCTAATTCATGTGTTTGCAGTTTCTGCACTAGAAATCTCCCCAAGGGTGTATATGAAAAAATGGGCAAGAACTGGATGCAGAAGGGGCCAGCAACCTGTTGCTGGAGACAGAATTTGGTTTTTTACACACACAAACCTTTTTCCAACAAAGATGCCTAAGGGTATCTAAAAACTTTAAAATATGTAATTTTTTGGGGTTTGTTTTTTATTTATTTGTGTTAGATGCAGGTTAAGATACAGATTTCTGAGGGTGGTTCTATAGAGAAAACCAGAGGTCTGAAAAATTTATTGTATCCACACGGTCTTTTTGAGGTTCAATTGCCTCTAGTGCTCCCATTTATTAATTTTGTTAGGCAATTTCAGATTTCATCTGCATCCCTGAGTTACACTTACAAAAGGCCATATTTCATTTAGCTGGACATTCCTCAGTTGAGCACAGAGCAAGCAGGCTCATCCAGTTTCCTCAGCTGCCTTCTATGGATGGAAGGCATGTTTAAGGGCCATTTTACTACAGATTGCAACCCTGCACTAAAAGAATCATCCTAACATTTTACAGAACCAAAGACTTCTATTCCATGTTTGGGAAGAAAAAAAAAAATGACATAATTTTCAATGATTTGTACAGCTCTTGAGCGGGGGTGATACCTTCAGACAGTCTAATTTCAGCCTCCAAACTGTCATTAGATAGGAAGCCAACAATAAAACATAGTGATTTTCACTTCTTTTATAACCAGACCTTTCCCTGAGAAGCTGAGAAGATGACAAAGGTCAAGAGTTTTGTAATCATGCCTTGAATTTCTGTAAGAGGCTGTAGAATTTTCTCATGGCAGAGACATGAAGGAACTATAACTATTCTCCCATTGCTAAAAAATACACAAGACTTTTTAATGATTTTTTTTTTTTTTAAATATCTTAATCCAAGGTAGTTTTTTTTTTTTTTTTCACTTCTGACCCATTAGTGACAAGCCTTGATCTCCTATGATGTATCTAGTAGCAATAACACCACCCAACATGCTTTTATCTTACAGGCTACAAAATACCAAACTCCATTTTCCGAAAGTACCTCCCGTGAAATGCATTCCGTTCTTTCTTGACATGTGCAAATACATATATAAAGGCAGTAATTTCATGGCATCTTCTGCCTTTAGTGTAGACAGTTTAAGTCACCCACTCACCTGAAGGACTGTTGCTGTGCTCTAATGTGGGTTTCAGTCCTGCCTTGTCCTTGGGTACAGCTCAGAAGGAGAACACATATCCAAGATGCATTTTCTCCAAGGCTTTGGCTTGACATTTTCTTTAATTAAAGCAACCACGGGGGAGTTCTCAGCAAAAAGGAGGCTGCTTCTTTCTTGCAAGGCTCGGGCAAAGGAAAACAGGCTATGGATCCTGTAATGACACACATTTCCTATGTCTTAAAATGCCATTGGACATAGAAAATTGACATTCCTGAAATTGCTCTGAATGAAATACTGATGAAAGAAGATGCCAAAGAACCAGTCTGACAGCCGAGACACATTAATTAAGGCCTTCTGCTGCTCATAGAACACAACATATACTGTTTGTCTCACAGTGGGAGCTGCAAACCCACTGCAGAGTTGGCCAAAGAGCTCCCAGAGCAGAGTAAACACACTTTGCCAGGACCAGAATTAGCCCCATGGCCTTCTTCAGCCATAAACCATTTCTGCTGTACACTGCTGACATGTTTGACAGGGTCTAAACCTCCTGTGAATAGCAATTTATCTTCCCAAGCACCTTCTTCCATCATCATTTCATTTAGAGCAATTTTAGGAAGGTCTTTGCAGAACTGCTTTTAGCCAGACTAAAACTTAGCCTTTTTGTAAAAAGCCTTTTACATAACTTTATTCTGATCTCTTTAGTCTTCAACAAATGATTCAAGGTAAAATTATGCTATTACTTTTTATCTCTGAAGAAATGTAGGGTAGGAAATAAAAGATATCGGCCTTCAAGACCAAAACCTTTCAACAGTAGGCTGTTTATAAGTACATGTAAAAATAAAACTCTACAGTTGTCTTCTTTTCGTCCTTCATCTTCAGCATTTACTCAACTTTTGTTCTTAGGATTCATGTAAAGGGTAAACTGGGCACTTCCCCCTCATTTTGGCAGCACTAAGAAATAAATTATGCAATAGAGTGCTTTTTACCCCAAGTCTTTTAAAATCATACATATTTTCAACCAGAGCGAAATGCAGTCATGCAAGGAATTGTTTCTGGTTTTGTTTTTTTTTTAATTGAGAGGCTGAATTGTCACTCATGTTGCACTTCCAAGTCAGGCCCACCTCGCTACAACTCTGCAAGTCACAACTCAGAGACACCCCTGTAAAAGCAGACAATTAAATTCCTGCACACTGGATAAGCAGCAACCGAACTGGAATGATGAAAATACCTATTGCATCTAGAAAACATCAGGTACCTCATTACTTTAAGAAGTAAATAAGTATTTAAATACATTAAGATACTCTAATCCTAAACTGCAGAATGGAAACTGTGTCTTCCTTTGTGATGAGAACTTGCTGAGCTGCTGGGGTTGGAGTGTGGTACCCAAGCTATCACATCATCTAATTTGAGAAACCACCACTGGGGGTTTTAGGCAGCCTGGTCTCCCTTAGATGATGCTTTCTTATTTCTGTGTCAGCAGAGTCCTAGTAAATTAATATCACTTCATATTTCTGGATGTATGTATTTTTTCCGGATGTCACAGACCATGCATCTTTGACTTTTACTTGCATTATAAACTGATCTTTTATTGTTCATTTGAAAAACCTTTGGTTCCATATCTTGTTTTCCTCAATTCATTTATTGCTCCATAATGGATAGGTGCTATTCAGTAAAGTACTTGAAAAATTACCACTTTACTCTAATAATGTATTAACATTGTATATCAGCATGATGAAAGAGGCAGCTTAGAACACGTTTTAGCATTTTTCCATTCTATTTTTATGGAACACAAAACATTTCCAATTATTTAATGCTATATTAACTTCCAATTTGCCTCATCTATGTGCAGTTTATCATATAATTCCATCCAGAACTGGTGATTCCTTATGAGTCATACCACACAAATCAATACAATGAAATTTAAAAAAAAAATCATGGTATTAAAAATATTTCATAACCTAGATTTTTACTGGCTTATTTAAACTTTAATTAAAGTTAAGTTTAATTAATTTTGGTCAGCTTATCTGCCATTGTATAGCACAAAGAGTGCTGCTTGTTTTGGATTCCCGTTTTATTTTGACATAAAAATCTTTACCCCAGCAGAGTGCTGAAAAGTATGGAAATTACATGAGAATATAAAGCACTGGGAACATCCTTGGATGTCTGTGAAGTAGTTTGACATTTACTGTGATGTTACACAAGGGATTAGACCCTCTAACAGTGACACTCCAGGGAGCAATATCGCTGTATCACTTGGCATGTGCCTGACATAGCAGGAGCTCAAAGACAGCATTTGGGGGAAAAAAAAACAGCAAGAAAAATGGTGCTAGACCATTAGAAGGTGATGAGAAAATGCCACAGTCCATAGATTACACCACCTCTCAAACCAAGTCTTTCCTTCATCCTTGAAAAATTATTAATTCTTCATGTAATTCCATCTATGCCAGTTCTCTTCACTTACCTATCATGTACCACCTCACACAGCAGGTCCTTTGTGCCTGTTTGTTTGGTATAAAATTTTAGATAAAATGCACAAACAATTGCATTTGGGCTAAAAATTCATTAACTCTCTCTGGAACAACATTCAACGTTCTTAGACAAACTTTCTCCAAATTTCCACTTGGTTTAATAATAGTCATAAAAACTGAATCTTACTTACAGTGTTGGCCAATTCTGATGAATATGCTTTCTGGGAAATATTTCTAGTAAATCTTTATTGACTAAGGTCTCAGGATTTAAATGTTGAGAACACAGATACTACCTTGCTCTGTACATCATATTTATGAAGTAAATATTCACAGTTTCTGACTACCTGTATTTCTAGTTCTATCACATACCTTTTGAGGGAGGATAACAATACACATGCTATTAAAGATTTTGGATGGCTTTCTAAAACTCTGATTTCTACAACTGCATAATAACATTTTGTTTCTTATTCTTTATGTCTCCTCTAAATTCCCCAGTGCTTCACTTGTCCTTCTCTCTGTTAAACTTCACATAGTACCCAGAGAACCATCCAGAATAGCTTCATGATGTCTCCCTTGCATAATAATAGTGCAGTTAGACCCTACCATGCACAAAAATAGAATAATTTCTCCCCTCTATGCATTAATTTGCACTATTTTTACTGAATTTCATCTGCAATTTTATTGCCCAGTCATCCAGCATTGCAAGATCCTCCTGTAGGTGTTGGCAGACAACAGTGGGCTTGTCAGAACAAAGCAACTTCCTATCATCAGTCTTGTTGTTTTGTTGGCTTCATCCTTTGCCTCTTTTTCTTCTAATATCTGAACACCTCGAGTAGAACAGGTCCCAACAGAGTTTTCCCTGGAACAGCTAAAACCCAATAATTAGTCCCCATCTTTTCCCCCCACCTTTTATCTAATTTTACTATTAACTATTCTATGACATAAAACTTCAAGTCAGTAAGGGAATTTGGTGAAGGGCCTTGCTAAAATATCCACCTGTGTGATGTATGGCAGAACAGTCCTGTGCACATACCTTGGCTCTTACTGCAATAGGGGTTTCTGGAAAATCCATGGAACCTCTTTCCCACTCTATCATCCCTATCAATGAGTCTTTCCATCCCTTTCTTTCCATAGCTCCAGTTTCCATGTCAGATGCAGAAATCAGGCTTCCTGCAATACAACCACCCCTCCTTATGGGCTTGTAAAGATTGGCATCGTTTACCTCTTCCCTCTCAGCTACTAAGATGTATTTAAACACTACACACTGCCAGAAATAGTTCATCAGTTTTACACTTCAGATCCTCAGAGAGCTTTAGGGCACAAACATATGAGCCTGGCAATTTGTAACTGTAAATTTTATTGATTTGTTTTAAAAAGGTTTTTGCTGAGGTCTCAGCATGGGAGGGTTCCTCGGACTCAGCCCACGGTAGGTGCCACCTCTGCTGTGAACTCTTGTGCAGAGATTCATCGCACTTGCCCATGATGCTCCTTTACACCCCTTCCTCCACTTCCACTCCAGCCCCACAGGCTCTCAGCCTTGCCAGGATTTGGGAAGTTTTCCATCATCATCTTTTAGGGCTTCAGGGAGCCATGTCTCACAATCTCTTCTGATCCATCTGCTGTGTTTTACATTTCAACTACCAGAACATTTTTTTTAAAGTATTTTCCCCATTCTTACATATTATTCATATTTTAAATGATATCTTTATTGTTCCTAATAGCATCTTTTACACAAATCACAACACAGCATGGCTTCAGCAGTGTAGACATTGTGGGTGAAGCAGTTTCTGCTTTGAGGATTTTACATCCTGAAATACCTCCAGCAGATGCTAGAAAGCAGAAAATCCAGCTCTGAGCCATCATATCCATGCTATTGACTGCACATAACAAGATTTGTGTCACTCCATCAATCAGCATAGCTGTGCATACACATGGTTAGCCCTTTTACTTACCCAGTAATGACAGGCTATCTCCTCCAGGCTCATGCTGCAGAGCTGCAGGGAGGAGCTGAGCAATGGCACCATGGACACCAGCTCAGAGAGGACTGTTTCAGAGCAGAGGAGCAGCATGTGTAGAAGCAGCTGGATTGTGCATGTAGCTGCCTCCTTTGGCTGGTCAAAGTGCTAATTTGCATCCGTGCAAAACACTGAATCAGACTGTGAAAAAAGGGTATCCAAAGGACATCCATACAGCTGTTATTAATTTTCATAGGAGTGAGTCTGTTACCCACCCTTGCTATCAAGCCCTCATGACTGAGACAGAAAAACCTGTGTAGAAAATGGTACTGTGCACTGCAGATGTGAGTGAATGAGATATCAAAATCTCACAAGAGTACCAATCAAACAAGAGTGGGGGAATTTGCCTCCAACAGGTTCTGTCATTTTTGTTACTACAATAAATACTGACTCGTTTTATATTCTTGTTGCTACACGTTACCAGTCTGTATTTATGCATTTCTGTTGTACTAAGACCCCATTCACCTGTGAATACAAACCTAAGCTATTAAAATGGTAGGCCAATATATACTAACATGCAAACCAGAGTGTCAAGGATCTCCACTCAAAGCTGTTACAGAAATGACAAATCCTGTTACTGCTCTCCCTCCACCACCTCTCTGAGGACACCCCTCCAAGGCAGCAGGAGACAGAGCTCTCTGTGGGTTCTCAGAGTGACTGAAAACCACTGTCACCTCACTAATATTCTGGACATTTTGCTTCTCTGAACCCACCAGTGTCATGAGAAGACAGTGGCTTTACCCTGAGCCCCTACGGCTATGGCAAATCAGCGTGGCCAATCCACAGAATCGAGCAGACTTTAGGGCAACATCATGTGAGAAGCGCAGCACAAAGTGGCCATAATTCCCAGGGAACTTGGCTCATGGCATTGATTGCTGGGAGGACTAGACATGAATACAGCAGGAGGCTACACATTTTGAGTGGCCATCAAATGAGGGAGCATCAGTTTACCTCATTAGTTTTCACCAGGATAAAGAGCTCAAAATAACATACAAGTATGTCTCCTGAAAATAAAACAGAACTGAGACAGCAGGAGACAAAAATGTATTCATCAAGAGATGCTTCCTAAAGAGACAGTGGGAATGTCACTGAGGGAAGCTTAGGGATGAATGAATGTTGAAAACCACACTCCATTTTTTATACCACTGATTGCTGCTGTCAGAGACCTTCGATCTCTTGAGGACACAGCGTTTCAATCTCTCACACAGGTTGTGAAAGTTCGGGTTGGCTCTCTGCCAACAGCCAAACCTCTCAAGAAAGATTCCCCCCTCCCTCCCGAAACGGCAAAAAGCAGCAAGAGAAAATTGAAGGAATATATATATATTTACATATATTAAATTTATATACTAGGCACAACAAGACAGGGACCCCCAAACCACCCCAGTAAGGGACAAGGGGAAGGGAAAGGGGAGAGGGAGACAAAATAGGGAAAAAAAAAACAAAACAAAACAAATATATATGCAATCTAAATTCAGAAATTAACTCAGTAAATAACAAATACAATAGTAAATTCAATACTTTCCTTAGAAAGGCAGATTCTTAACCTTCGCCGCTGGCCCAGGCAAAACAACCCCCAGAGCAGGCCTCGCTGAACACAGATAAGCCAGGCCCAAACACCGGGAGCTCGTCAGCGTGCGAGCCCGAGAAGGAAAAGAAGCAAAAAAGGAGAGAGAACACCTCCTCCTTCGGTTTATATACACCTGATTACGTAAAGAGATGGGATGGAATACTTCCTAGATCTTGACCCTGGTTACCAAGGAAGGCCTACAAAAAAAACAACCCATCACACAGGTAGAAGTGTCTATATAAACACCAAGGAAAGGGGTTTTCTTCTGTTTGGAGATGCAACACTGGTGGATTCATTCACTCAGTGAATCCAGAAAACCTTTTCCTACTAATTCTGAAGAAGTGTCCTCAGAAACACCAGCTAAAGCCTCCCCTGCACAGAACATGATGGTTACTTCCCATAAACAGGATCAAACAGATTAACTCTGATGATTTCTCTGCCAGATCAGGAACAACCTCCTTTTTTATTTTTTTATTTTTTTTTTTTAATGGACCAACCCTTTAGTAGTATTTTTCCTGTATTTTGTAGTCAGACCAACATGCTTCTGTGTTGTCACTGTACCATTTGCACTATACTAGGGTAGGGATGTTAGGACAAGAGAGCAGAACAGATCTGATCTAAATCCACTGAAGGCAACTGCAAGGACCTTCTGACTTCATGGGACTTTGACTGCAACTCTTTGATAATCACTGGCACTGTTACAAGACTTCTTACAAGCCACATACCTCAAACATAGCAGGATTCATGCTTGTTAAAACCCCACCACAGACCTCTCAGCAGATGCTGGCAAGTGCAGCAAGGCTGAGGAGGGTTAATGGGGAGGGAGCAAGAGGACAATTTCCACACTCCTACCTTTATCTGCTCTAATTTGAAGTGTTATGCTGAATGAGAGACTCAGAAAGTAAACCTAGGTATTATTAATGCACAGGAATTCAACTGCAAAGATGTTAAGACAATCCACAAGGCAGGATAATCTTTTGCTTGAACATGTTTTCAGAGCAATTACATTGAGAAAAATTTAGCCTTAATGGTTTATGCAATTTTAAAAACTAATTGCTATAGAAACAAATTAAGTACCCAGATTATCTCTTTCCTGAGCTATCCATCAAAAGCCTTTGTGCTGTATTTCTCTTGCATTTTAACCAGCTAAGGAGCTCATGTCTGAGCCCTCTCTGGTTCTGAAGGACAAAAAGAGTGTACATGTGCAGGGAGGGAGGAGAACAGGTCAATTCTCTGGATATTTTCCTTTGGGCACTGTAGTTCATCATAAAAATGGGGGTTTTAAAGTTTATGATCTCCAGCAGAATTTTAGTTTCCCATTGTAGGCATTTTGAGATGTGTAATAAAATGTTACTGCATTCACCTGGAGAGAGTTAGAAGTTCAGCTTAGCCATGTTCTTCTGAAAAACTTTGTGCAAATGTTTTTGCCCAGAAAGATGGACAGTACAGCTTCTGTCTGTCTGAAAAAAAGTGTGGTGCAAGTTAAGGAACAACATGGATGTCAAATAAAAGAGTAATTAAAATACAGAAGGAAACAAGAGGGGCAGTTGCAGAGAGGTGAGAAGGATAAACAACTCCTAAGATTTTTTTAAAATCTTATAAATATACATTTACATTAATTATAATCTTCCTATCTATGCATAGACCCCTGAGGTCTGGGCTTAGATTCTCCAGTACTCTGAGTGTGCCACAGACTTCCCACAAAGCAGCAGCTGTATAAAACCTCATTCCCTTTTTCCCCTCATCCATTTAATCTATTCTGTACCTGCAGTACCTGCATCACCTGTAGATCCATTTCTGCATCACCCAGTGGAGTTTATAATTCTCTGCAGCTCTTAAAATGGTCAGATGTGCCAGTTCATACATTACATTATACAGCTGGAGATACTTGAATGAGACACTGATAATGTGAATAATCAATTTATTTGAACAATCTGAGAACCCCCTTCCTCAAGCTGGATGTGTTCCTTTACTTCCATGACATTATTGTAATTGCTTAAACTACTTTGGTTGGGATATTTTTTCCACCTTAATTACCTTGTCATTTATTATTAGGGATTTTAATATGGCCATTAAATGTCACACATAGCTTTCAGTTTTTTCTCTCTGTCTGGTTCACATTCCTGCAATTCAGAAAGGTCCAGTTATATGCGTATTTTTATACTTTGACATGTTTAAAACTATACTCAAGGCCAAGTTTATTACAGCATTAAATTGATGAACTTGCTCTAACAATCAATGTATAAATAATCAATTTAATGTTACAATAAAGAAAACAAACCAGCCAACCCTCTGTTGAGTTTGCTGAAGTGCAGTGACATTTGGTAGTCATGTATGGCCACATTTGCACAAGCTTCATTTAGAGAAGGTGGCAGGTTAATTGGGACAGAATAAAATGCAGTACAGCATCCATAATAAGCAGCCTGTACCAGCGATATAAAAAAGGGGAAAAGAATTGAAACCTGTTTCCACTCTTTTCAGACACACCCTCTCAAACTAATCAGAATACACAGATATCTTGAATTAGCACCAATATGTTTTTACACATTTATATGAAAATACACCAGGGTATCTCAGAAGGCATCAAGTTGTTTTTCTTTATCTACAAACAAAATGTTTACAGCTCCAGACTCCCATTGCAGTAGCCAAATGGAGTGCAGGTAAGTTTTCCTTGGATTCAATAGGTGGCTCCAGAACAATTTAAACTAATGGAACCTGAAACCACTCTTGGAGGGGCAACACTCAATCGTGTGACACATCCTAAGTGTGTGTTACACTGTTCCTTTGTTTCCTGTTAATGTATACTCAAGTATTTCCCCTCACCCCCAAAGCCTGTCACAGAGCAAAACCCAAATCAGGGGTTGATGAAGAACTGAAGGCTTCTCTGGCAACATCAGTATTTATCCGTAGAAATTACAAGCTTTAGCTAGGATGTTAGAGAAGTACTCTTAAATCTTTCAAACTGATCACCAGCCATATTTTCTAATGTACACAGTTTGTACATGTATGCTCTCTTCCCAGATTGCTGTACTCACACAGTGACAGTAACAGAGGAACCAAGACTGATACGCTGAAAAATGCTAGTTGACAGTCATAGTTAGCTCTGCAGACAGATTGAACTATAAAAGACACTGTTTTGCAAAAAAGTGGATGCTTATCACTGAATCAATTTTTAACATACTCAGATTGACCATATTCTTTTTTCATCAAACCCATAAACTGAATTACCAGAAGAAGTTTGGCTTGCTTCTTATTTTCCCTCTTTTATGGAGCAAAGGGGCAAGATATGGCAGATATCCTTGAGCCATCACCTCAGCAGAGTTAAGGAGTGGTTCATCCTCTCCAGTATCAAGCAGCTTACACAGACAGGTACTTACCAGCAAGATTTGAGGGCTCTTTACTTTGTACCACTTCAGCTGGAAAAATCTCATTCAGGGCACGGGCAGCAACGCTGCTTGCAGGTCAACAGCCCATCATATGGGGGATTTGCAATATTACAGTTATCCCACAGTATATTTGCAATTTGCATTCTCTGAAGACACTACAATTAATAAACAAGAGCTATGGGATTTATATAATGTCCAGCAGTGCATAACTGTGGAGAGTATTTGTCACCCTTTGCTTAAACACACTAAACATCACTATCCCATAGGACCACCACAGATCTATTAAAGTGTGCTTCAGCAGCACTCTTGGCCCAATGCAAAGTGAGACACAGCCACACCTGGTGTTTGTGTGCAAACCAGTCCAGAAGGTTTACAAATTCAATTAAGGAAAAATGCAATGAGCTGTGGCAGGCAAGGTACGTGTTGTATAGGCAGGAAGGCATCACCTATAGGGACTAATGCACAGACACAGAGTCTGTGCCTGCAGTAGAGAGAGCAATGGAGATTCATGCCATGGGTAGTGAAGGCATCTCAGAAGCTCATGACAGACACATGCATGCCATAAATCCTGGGTGTCACAATCCAGAGTTTTGTGGAGCCTCTCCAAGTCCCAGCAGAGGCTCTGCCTCTGGAGTTGACCCACCAATGCAGCACAGGCACTGCACCCAAGTCTCATGAGAGATGTGTTTGGAGCAGATGGGAATGAGTTCTGGGTGCTCCTGATTTCCAGCACTCAGGACACCTGAGGGAGTGCTGCAGGATTCCAAGGAAGTGAGGGGGCAGAGGAAGGAGAGGCAAGAGTCCAACCTCCCCTTAGCTCCCTGCTCTTGGCAGCCACAGCCATCCCAGCCCCCCCACAAAATCACAGCCACTCTTCTTTCCAAATGTTGTCTCCGCAGACAAGATTTGCTGTCATCAGGTGATGATGGCAGAGTCCCAAATGCTTAATAAGCGTCATGAGCAGGAGGAACTACTATCACTGCAGTACTAACAGTAACTTCTTGTCTTTGTAAATGAGGTGATCCCTCCTTGCACACAAACAAGATTTGGAGCAGAGTAGCAGACGGGTTTCCTTGGGAAGATGGAGAGCCCAGTTACAGCAGTGTGTACCCAGACTTTGAGTATGCTAGAAAACCAATCCTTAACAGAAATGCAGTTGAAATGTGCAGCTAGTTTGATATATCTAAAGTTGTGATGTGCCTTAAGTATCAGAAAAAGAACATAATTATTGACAACCAAATAATATCTTGCCCTGCCAAGCACACAGTGTATGAAGGAGTGGAGGGGTTGGCTTCTCCCACAGTCCAGCACCACCATCTATTTCCCAAACAGTCTATGATCATGAGCAGATTCCAAGAGCCAGTTTTGAAACTTTATCCCTTAGAACAGCAGGATTTCATCACCCACCATGTCCAGAACAACCCTGAAGGGGCAACAAGAGGAGATCTGAGAACCAACTTCTTTCAGGCTCAAATATTACCCCAAGCCCTTTCCTGGACAGATTCCCTGTTCCTGAAGAAGGGCAAGCAGAGGAGAAGGTTTTCCTTTCAACCACACAGCTCCCTTTCACTGCTCCCTTTCCCAAGGAGGCCTTTGGGCTGCTGCTGCCACTGTTCTCCCCTCCATGGTTGCTCTAACTCCCCTCAAGTGGCATGGCAAAGCAAGTCAAATATTAAGAGAAGACTGTGACACATTTTTCTTCTCAGATGTAGTGTTGTGCACCTACATAGCACCAGATGTGCCTGGCACTCAGCCTCTCAAATTTGGTTTCTGCTATAATGAATGAACACTCATTAGCATACCAAAGGAATTAGACCTTCTCATAACATCATGGTAATACAGAAAGAGTCTTGTCCAGACAGTGTTTATGAACCACATTTCAATTTCTTCACTCAGAGTAAACAGTACCTTGTTCTGTTTTCCCACTGTGCTGAGGCATCCTCAGGAAGCGCTGTGCCACTTCTTGCAATCAGCTGAATCTCCTGCTCTTCCAATTTGTTCTTGCTAAGCTCCTACCTTACACTCTGGGCTTTGATTTTTTTTTCTTTTTTATGTAAAGAAAATGTACTGATAAGCACTCAGGTCCTTGAAAAAACTTGCCCACAATCTTTCTTCCAGCCCCATCTCAGAAGTAAGTTCTGGAACCAGAAAAACCATAGGATAAAGCAAAGATGTACAATTCTATATGCTCTTTCACAGTGCTCTCTTTAAGTCCAAAAGTTCTGCCTAAATAAAATTTCCACATTGCCTTTGCTATTTCTTGGTTAATTCTGATTACACCACCAAATGACTGTATTTGTTCCTCAGCTTTCTATGGTAATGTGTATTTTTCATATGATGTTCTATAAAACCTCCTTCAAATATTTCACTGAGATTCGGATTCACTGTATTTCCACAAGCAAGTCCTACAAAAACAGATAAGCCCCTCTGTCCAAGTTCAGTAAAATTTCCACTTCAATTTAAAAACCCATCATCCCAAGAAATTTTGTGTCTACTATAATCCAAAAAGAAGAACAGTTAACTTGGCAACGTAAATACCTTTAAACACAACAATTTGTACTGCTTTGGAAAATGAAATATTTTACTGTAACTGCTAATTTCAAATGTGAAATTATATTTAACAATTCCTATCTCATAATGACTATCTGAAATGTAAGATATAAATTAAACATAAGACTAAAAATCATTATGAAACCATGTAATTCATCATACTTTGGTGTAAATAACTGAACGATCTGGCTCTCCTGCCTTAGTTGAAAGTTTATTAAATCAAGCATTGGCTACATTTATCTCTAAGGTTACCATTTTATTTTAGAGCAACAACTCTGAATAGAGCAACATATTACAATGTCATGTCTCTTTGCTTGTCAGAACACTTTTCTTTCTTACTTCTCTAATGGTGTTGAAAAAGTCCTTGAGAATGGATTCTATCCATTGATTTGTCAAATGTATGTGCCAGGAAAAGGTTGAGATGTTGAACAAATCAGAGCACAACTTCAGACACACTTTGTTCTTTGTTAGTATTTTGGAAGCATCCGCCCATTCTATTAAAGCAGCTCCTCTGCAACATTATCAGAGATATTCTCTCCATGTATTATATGCCCTTTCATTTTTTTTTTTCATGGCAATGTTACAGCATTTACAGACACCACTGCAGCTGTAATTGCTGCCAGCTGGTCTCTCAGCTGGATGTGTGGAGTCGGTCACCGCATGCCCTGGCCAAGCCACCCACACTCACCTCTGACAAACTGCAGAACAGCAAGATGACCATATTGCTTAGTCATTTTTTCACAATATTCTTCTTATTCCCGAGGTAATAATTTCATGCCTTTGCCCATCAATTGTGCTGCTTGATGGACTAAATTCTCAGACTATAACACCTTTCACAGAGAGCTGTGAAGGTCCTGCACTGTCTGGAGGATGGGAACACCTGTCTGTTACAGGTACTTGCTCCCCACCCCAGCCTCCGGACATCAGCTGTACATCAGCATCTAAATTCCCTCAGAAACATGCCTGACAGCTGTACTCCCAGCTCACTTATAACACAAAACACGTTGCAGCATAAAACATCACCTTCCTTGGGGAAATATTTCCTGAGCAACTCCCTACCAATTATATTCCCTCCGCTGGTTTTATCAATGAGAAGCCTTTTTTTTTTTTTTTTCCCTTTCATTTGGTCACAAAATCCAAAGAAGGGCTGTTAGCACTTTATGGGATATTTTAATTTAAAAGAATTGTATATATATATATATATATCATTTGTGTCCACATGGGGTATAGGCATTATTAAATCAATTTTGTTGTTTTCAAGTTCCACTTACGTAAAAGTAGGATATTTGATTTTTAAACTAATTATACAGGAAGTAGTCTAGTCCCCTTTAATGGAAACTCTGGACTGCATACACTCATGTAGTTTAATTTCCTTAATTCTATCCTGATCAACCTCATCTAACAACACTGTAATTTTCAGACATTGGAAAACAAGCATTTATTTCACTTACCACTGCACACATTTAGGTACTGGGTTTATAAGATGCACGTTTTACCTCCCTGATAAGTGAATCACTAACACTTGCCATCTACCTACCTCCTTGATGCCAGGCTCCTTCTCGACTTTCATGTACGAAATTCAACAGCCAAAGTTTAACTAAATCCTTTCTTTTCTTTTCAAAGCTCCAGGCACCTTGGAAGTTGTGACTCCCCTCAGACACATCCCACGAGCTCCTCTGAAGCACTCTTGAATTCATTAAGAGGATAAAGCGAAGGCATCTTAATGGCACTGAAAGCTGTTTTGCAGAAGATGCGCCAGTAATCAAAACCAGTGAGGTTCCTCTTTTCCAGAGGCAACAAACTTGCCAGGAGGAGTTACCTGAAGTAAATATAAACTGCCTGGATCACTCTCCCTTGCCTGTGTGCTTCTAGACTGTGCAAAAGAAAGGGGTGTTCAGTATCTTTGGGTCAGTCTTCCTCTTGCTTCAGTTTCTTCAGTAGCATCTAATACACCTGAGAGGAGGGATACGAGGTCACACCTTGGATCCTCTGCATTTTATTAAAGTAGCCAACACTCAACATTCCAAGTTTCCATGGAGAACCTTTGGCTTCAGATCAAATACAAGCTCTTTGTCTTAAAAGGCATAATTTCTCAACTAAATGAACCTGACTCCATACTCAAAGTGTCAGAGCTGAGAGAACAGAAGCAATCATCTTCATTTTCATACAAAGACAGATCTACATATGCCCCAAACTGAGGACCAGTGAGCAGCTGGTTATAGCAAATCATAGCAGACATTGCTCAAAACAGGTCATAAATAATTCTGTCCTCACTGCAAAAAGATCAAATAAATTAATTTAAAAAATAATCAGCCTTACTCAACCATTTGGGGAAAATATTCCAATTGGCATGTAGTTAGTCCTGATTTTTACAATATAATTGAAATTTCAGTATGACCTAGAGGTTTCATAGATTTTTCAAGTTGTAATAACAGAAAAAAAAAAAAAAAAGATAGGAAATCAAGTCGATAAGGACAAGCTCTACCAACTATTAAATGGATATGCTGATTCTGTAGCTTTCCATAAATTAATAGGTCTAGTCTAGTGCCATATTTTAAGGACAGCTGAATCAAACAGTCATTTTCCATACCTAAAATGTCATCCTGGTGCTTAACAACAGATAAGCTACAAAAGAATCTATGGTGGTTTGGTGCAATGTATACTGATTCTTCATCAATACTATAGATCACATAGACTAATTAAGGATTGCCATTAGTTATGTGTGTAGAATCTGATATATAACACTGTCCAGTTGTGCTGTAAGTGGAGGAATTATTTGAACAGGCTAGCAAAAGTAAAGGGACACCTTACACCAAATTTTTTACTCTAACCAGAATCAGAGCCTGCATCTACAAACACTTTTGCAATATTTGAATTCAACCCATACATAAAAATTTCAGTAAAAGCAATTAATCTAGGTCTGATGCTCACCCTTGTATATACATTTATATAAAAATACCTGTACTTCTAGGACAGTGTGAGAAATAATAAAAACATTAAAAGCATACCACATCTCCGCACAGAAAAACCACATTTCAGATAACACACTTTTTAAACACACCAGTCTTTCCAAGGCCATTCTTACAGAAGGCCACGTCCTCAGTACACCTTCAAATTCAAGTAAATGTGAGGCGAGATGCTGGGGTAGAAAGAGGGGATGGGCTCCACAGAATGGGGATAATGTATTTCCTGAGCACGTGCATAACCCTATTGCTGAGGCACAGGCCTTGTTTGTTTTCTTTTGCAGGTAACTCAACGTAACTAAATGTAGAGCACAGTAAATATGAGCATGGAGTGGCTGTGCCACACAGAAACACCCAGCACATATTGTGGGAATCAGCCTTTTCACGTACCCTCAGCACGCCGAGTCCGCGCAGCATCCTCAACGCCGGTGACTTCTTCATGGGAATTCCGCTCAAATCAGGGAAAACATCTCACTGAATTCAACTGGATTAGGGCCTTGTCTACTGTGTTTGCTTAGGAGAAGCATCGGTATTGTCTGATGAGAGTTTATTAAGTGAAGGGTGTAATTTATAAAACCACAAACTAGCAGTCCCAGCTAACAGAAGACTTTAAAATGTTGCTCCTCTATAGAAAACAGGATTTGCAAAACCTTGTTTGAATTCTGGTCTTACTGGTTTTGTTGTTTTCTGTGATCTTACTGTAGTGCAAATAGTGGCCTCCATAGACAAACTGTACCTACACTATACATATGTACTCCATATGTACTATAATTACCACAAAGCCATATTTTGTGGTGACACTGGGACCCAAACAAGGATATCATTGCACATTAAAACTGTATTAAACTAATTGAAAAATAGTTAAACATTGCTAATAAAACAAGATAAATACTAAACATTAAAAGACAGAGACTTTTCAGTGTTCCATAAAACCACACCTTTCAGACAAATTATTTTCACCATAAAAAAATCCTAACTGTGAAAGAAAATATTCCAAAAGGAAGTCATGAGTAAAAAAGCTTCAGGTGATTTTTGATTACATTAAAAACAATTCCCATTCTCATAAAATATGCAGAATTTTACATCTTAAATAGCATATTTACCTTAAAAAAATTGCTTTCATTTTTATCTTGCAAGAAATTAAACTTAACTGGGTAGGAAAGTACTTGGAATATATCCAGAAATAAAAAAATTACAGCTATTCTCTTATAAGTGGCACAGCATCTGTCAAGAGTTTTCACATACCTTTGGGAAGATATCTCAAATTAAGCCAAAACTGTGCTTGATTTTCATGATCAGAGTTAATATTCTGCAAACCCAAATTGGCTGCCTTGTTTGTTTCATAGTTTCAATTTCTATTGCTGTAATCCACCCTGGCAAATAAATGGATGTATGAGGGGCTCGACCTCTGAATAAATAATAAAATTTAACTTGTCAGGATCTTCCTTTGCCTTGAATGAAAAACATTTCATTTCTTTGTGATGCTGTGGAAGCCAAATCCTGTTGCAAGAGACTTAATGAGCAGCCTTGGAATAAAAACTAATGGTGTGTTCCAGCTACGTCACCACCTTGATGAACATTAGAATTACATTTGAGAGCAGATGGAAGAAAAGGAAGATGCACTATACAAAATATGTCTTCATTTAAGGAGTAAAGTATTACTCAGTGGCGTTATACATTGTTAATAAACTTTCTTTATCTGAAACTATAATTTAATATTTATGTATCTAATTTACATGTGACAAAGTAGCATATTCTAAAATTAGAGTGTAACCAGCAAACTATTAACTACTATAAACAATACCAAAACACAACTCAAACATATTTTAAGGAAACAATAGATACATTTTGGACTGGGGAATGATCTCAATTGCAGATATTGTTTTAAATACAGCTGTCAATTACATACTGAAAAAAATTCTTCAACCTCAGAAAGATTTTCTGCTTAGGGAATCCTGGGTATATACATAAAGACCAAGAGCACACCACCAAAAAGTCCCTTATTGGTTACTAGTAGGTACAGTAATAATTGCAAATGCTGAAACTGTGTGGGGGAAATAATTTTCAACATCAACGTTATATGATGCACTAGACAATATCCCCTTGAGCAGAAACTAGAGAAAATATCGTGCCCTTTATTATCTGTGTGGTTTCTTACGTGTAATAGACAGCAGAAGAATTGCACTTATTGTAACATTACAGTAAAGTGTTAGATTGCAGTTCACCTTTTAGAATATTAGTGGCCATAATATTTATGATAGGTTGTGCCTTATGCAAAGATGAATAAAGATGTGCATTTAAATTAAAAAACGAGCAACCACTTACAGAACCAACAGTGAGGCTTAACATAACAAACATGCACTAACCCTACACTTATGCAAAACTAAGTTCTTCCAGGAAACTGTAACCAACTGTTGACCTTCCACAAAGGTAAAGGTTTTGTCCCTTGGTAATATGTTTGGACTTTGTAGTCGAATTCCAGTTTATTAGCTCATTGTCTGTAAATGTGCTGTTCCACTGTGATATCCTTTAGCTGCCCTTGAGCTTCTGCAGAATCTGCAATCTTACAGTCACTTTTATTTAAGGTTTTATTGAGCTGCAGAGTAAGTCCCCTTCAGTACTACACAAATAGGCTTCCTTATTCATCCTCTTCAGGTTCCTGTGGTAAAATTGGTGTCTCCTCCTTTAAACAAGCACTAAAAAACCCAAGGATTGTGCTGTAAAGGTGATATTTGCTTTTCTCAGAAGCAATGTTATGACCTTCATCCGGGTAGATCTAGCAGAGAAGAAAGGAAAAAAGTAAATAGTTTTTAAAGGCTTTTCAAATATTTAGGGCTCTAATTTTCTTTCTCTGATCTTCAAAATGTTTTAGATGACAACAGGATGATAACATTAGTTTTATGGCATCAAGCAAAGCTAATAAAACTCAAAGTAAAACTCATTCTCTTGGAATTTGAACTTACATAAAACAACCACTGCAGTGGGATCTGCAGAAGTGAAAAAAATTTATATTCTCAGCCATTGTGCTTACAACAGTTTACTTAGCTGGCATTTTCAATAGTGCCTAGGCATCCAAATCCCATTAATGTCAATGAGGATTAATCACCTCATGTTTTTAGAGACCTCTCAATATCTCAGTTTCTAAGTGTTCAGCAAAACCCCCTTTTATTCATATTTTTAACTATCTTGCTATCTTGCCTAAACCTCATTTTCTCTCTCTTCTAGGGTGGATGTGGGCATTTTTATCTCTTACAGAAAATTCCACTGGGAATTTCTCCCAAGTGAGGTTGAACAAACATTTGCAGGATGAATGAAGAAATCCAGGCCATGAGACAAGAGACCTGAGGTGGCCTGAGGCAAAAGACTTCAGCTGCTTCCTCAAACTCGGGTTATCACAAGGTTGCAGGAGAAGGGCTCGACAGGGCTCTTCTGAGACAACTCTGTCAGTTGAAATCACAAGGACAGCAGGACCAGATTTCCTTTCCTAAGTGACAATAACCCCCTTGGTGCCACCTCCTCCCTTGACAGGAGCTTCACTGAAAATGACAGGATTGCCCACAGTTCATCAAGGTTGGGGTTTGCAACGCGTAACATCAGAGAAATTTGGAGGAGTGACCCAAAACCACATTGTCCAAGATATCCAGGAAGGTTTAATGCAATCAGAACACTTGGCCAGCAACATCCACATGCTCCAGGTGGGTCCCATCCAAGTCCTTGCACTGGCAGTGGCTCTGTCCTGCTCTCCACATCACATCCCCCTCGTCTGTAAGGCACTGCAGAGAGGGAACAGTGCTCTTGCCTTTTAGCTGCCTTCTAATAAATTTAAATGTTGAAAACAAGGGGAAATTACTCTCATGTGATGCAATAAGTTTTAGGTAAAAAGGGACTGAAGTAGTGATGTTACAAATAGTGCAGATGGATTCCAGAGCACTTTTTACAGTGTTGTAAGATAAACAGGCGGAAAAACAGAAAGATGAGACAGAGGAGAAAGAGCCCAGGAGAACAACGAGGTGATATAATTCTGGACATCCATATTAACAGTGAGGAAAATGGGATTAAACCGAGTTCTACCTGCAAACGAAGGCAATACTGCTGCACTGTAGTAGGGAGGGTCTATCACAGTGAAGAAATAGCAATAGGAGGTTAAATGTTCAACTATGTTTATAGGAGAAGTCACAGATGCACATACCTGCATAGTGTAATTAGCCCCAGCTTTTATTAGATGTTTAATTAGTTCTGCTGAATGCTGGAAGTGGACTTTAGCTGCAAGACAACATTTGATATTATTAGAAAAAGCTATGCTAATATGAAATACTCATCTGTTAAACAGCTTTGGCTGAGAACATTTCCAGCCTCTGTAAGTACTGGATCTGAAGCTGAGTATCTTTAAGGTCAGAAGTGCCCAGCCCCAGCAGTAACAGCAGCACAGGGTGTTACAGCTGAGGTTTTGGAGGAGGAGCTGGAAGCCGCAGGGAAAGCCATGCTTTCTAGGCTCTCTGTGAGTACTCCTGCCTTTACCCTTGATTTACACACACTGTGATAAATTACAGGTGTGTAAAACCATTCTGTTTGAACATCATAGCATTTTATAATTGTGTTGAAGGAAAAGCACATTGGATTTTCTACTGCTTGCAGAGGGTTATTACAGCCCATGCTTCTTTAGGAAACGTAGTTTCCCCTATCAGTAACCTAAGCTTTGTGTGGTAAAATCAGGCAACTTTATCATCATGTCCTAACCCTGTAGAGCTTAGGCTGCAAATGGGCTGGGCAGTGTCACTGGATGTGATACTGAGCAAGGGCAGATGGCAATCAGAGTCCTGGGCTTGAGCACATTGCATTGCTCAGACATCCATCGAAGGCCCAGTTCCCTCCAGCACCGAGTTCAGAGGGGCAGAAATTGCTGCTGCCTCTTCCAGCCAGCAAAGTCTGAGACCCTCCTGTCTGCTCTACCAGCTGGTATATCTTCTCTGTCTCTCTCCCCTGTGCTCTGGGAAGAAACACTGGACCATGTTTGCACCCCTCTGATTGTACTTTGGATCCATGGAATGGGTTTGGCAAACCCCACTGGGGTGACAGGCTGGCTGGTGCCATTCTCGCAGTACCAGCTGTGATGGGCACTCTCACCTCAGCCCTCATCACTGTGAGGTACTTATCCCTTCAGACTACAGATTAAGAAACCTTGCACTATGCCACATTCACCAGAAAAATGCTGGGGAAAGAGGTAGGCATGTGAATCTCTACAGAGGAGCTGGTCACAGCACTGTAAATTTTGCCTGCATCAAAATTTTTTCTTTAGACTTACATCAGTCAAGACAGTTCAGAAAAATACTCCGCAGTTAAATTTAAATCTGTAATTACAAATTATGTCAACTGACAAATCTTGTGATTCCATTTAAAGTGCTAGAACTTACCCTGTTTTACTCATTCTGTGTCTTAAGCTACTGCTAAAAGTATTGTTGCTATTAAAAGGTTATATATAGCTTCAGCTTCAGATGCTTTCACACTACCTTGTAATTAATTAGCTGAAAAGATTAACTTCCCATTTGGTGATGTACTTCACCAACTGTACTGATAATACTGCAAAATTTCTATGAATCTAAAACAACATTAAAAATGTATTTTTTCTATTAATAATTCATATAATACCTTTCACTAGCAAGACAATGTTCCACAAGATTTAAACAAATTAGAACACACAGAACCTAAAAGGTGCAAATTTTCAGCAAAGAAAAGCATCACCATTTTAGAGTTAGAAGTTGGAACAAAAGAAAAAATTCCTATCAGGGCACTAATTAAACTGCAAATGTACTTGCTGGGTGTGTGACTAATCAGTCCTTGAATGCCTGCCTATCAGACACACTGACTCCGGATTAATTGCATCTGTAAATACTTACCATCAGCTGTCCCATGAACTATTAGCAAATCTGCTTCTTTTAGACCATGAAGATTGTGTAATACGCTGGATGCCTGGCAAACAAACACACACAAGTGTAACCGAATCGCATTTTAGGAGTAAAATGGTCATTTGAAGTTACTTGTTTATTTAAAGCTACCTGATAGGTAATTTCCTCTTTTGATGGAATCCCAAGGTATCTTTCTGAAAAAGCTGATGCTGTAAAAGTAAACAAAAACTTGTGAATTCAAAGTTCCTTCTCTGACCCAGAGTCAGGAGAAGCTATCTAAACCACGAAGTCAACAGAGAAGTTCATTTAGAACCAGAACGTACCATTTCAATGCAGCATTGAAAAAATTTTTTAAACGGTTAAAAAAAGAAACTAATAAAAACCCAAGCCACCAACAAGTAACAAAAGAACTCAAACCAAAACACAAAGAAAAGTCTAACAGACCATTAAAGTAATTTGCTCTGATTTCCCATGTATCACAGTCCAGAGCTTGTGCCCTAAACTTCACATACAGAACCAAATATCCTGTGACTGAATGACAACTTGGTCCATATTGTAAGGAATTCACTGCTAACCTTAGAAGATTCACTCCTAATATGTCTTGATTCATGCTGATATACCTAAAGGGTCCTTAGGAAATGAGATAGCTGACTGAATTTCAGTGGAGAAAGGGAAACAATTCCTTTGCAAAACTTGGTGGTGTTAATAACATTGTATCTGTTGTGTGTTTTGTAAACTGTCCCCGTGTTAGCTTCACTTTTATTTAAAGAAGAGAATGAGACAGTGAGGTGAAATCTTGTTGACATTGTTACATTATCTGCCTTTAGCTAAAATAAAGAGTAGCTCTATGAATAAGAGAGATTTAGAATAGACTATCACACAGATGTAGGGCAGGGAATACTCACCATATAACTTCATATCTGTGATTGGTGCCACCACAGCTCCACACTTGAAGAGCCGTTCACTGGATTTCAGGATCATTGATGTAATGTAGCCACCATATCCCTAACAATGGGATTGAGATTTTTGTTCATTCATTTCTTTTAGCAACAATAAAAGCCATTGTGCTAAAGAACCTGTGTCATTTTTACAGTACGCATTTATATCTGCAAGAATTACTTTTAAAGAAAATGTGAAACTACAGTTTAAGAGTGAATGAAAATCCCATTGACCTGACTGTGATCTTTAAACTATTAAATTAATAATAACTAATATATTTTGGTTCAGGCTCTGTAATTCCATTGTGGCAGACCAGCCTATAGTTAGTAGATTTGAAAATTACAGAAAAAACCCTAAACAAAACAAACCCCAAAGGAAGGCTTTGTGAAACACAGCCTAGACAGGAAGATTCGTATGCAGTTTTTAACATGTTTCATATAGATATTTGCAAACTACCAAGACACTGAGCATTTTGCTGACAGAACAGAGTAGGAGAATGGGGGTGAATTGAGTGCAGTCTGTCCTCCCTATGATACCCGAACCTTCACAGACTGAATTCTATTGCTATTAAAGAGGTTTCTGCTACAGCATTGTCAAAGATCCCACAGAGAAGTACAGATCCTGCCCTGTTTTGCAGAAATAAAAGTTGCATATGGGCACATTGCTCAGTATTCTGCTCATCTCTGGATGTCCCTTCTGGCCACAAGAGCATCCACGAGGCTGCTTTGCTACAAAGCAGGGAGCACAGCCAGCAAGAAGATACTGAGAGTGACAGGACAGAACTGGGGAGCTCTATCCTTGCCTCACCACATTTATCTGTCCTTATGGCACATCTCTTCACCATCTCTCCTGCAAAGTGTATAATACACCTCCTAGAGAAGAGCTGTGACACAAATTGAGTCATGAATGCTTTGTGAAAGCTTTAACTTGAGACCACAGATTTCCTTGGAATGACACTGGCAATCCATTTCTGTACACTTGTAATCATTCTAGACCCACAGAAAATTAAATTCTGAATTGTGGCATCTGGGATCAGTGATTTTTCTCACATATTATGGGCTCTTCAGATTTCTGTATTTGCAATCTTTGTTTTCCCATCATTAGTGTTGAAAGGTCATTTTTTCTGTTGTTGGTATTTTTTTTTTTTGGTTGTTGTTTTGTATTTGGCATGACACACTTCAAGAAGAAGAAATTATCCCATGACAGGGAAAACAAAATACAAAACACCAGCTGACCCAAATAAAGAATATTATGCATCAAATGGTCACAGTTTTCTTGTGGAATTTTATGAGTGCTGTCTGTTCCTGTTTTTCACATCTAAATATTTAATGACTAGATAATTTCTGTGGAAGGATGGGAATATTTGAAAACCCTTTAACCTTACTTAAGAAAAATAAGCAAAGAGGAAGATTCTTCAGAATCAACCTACAGTAAGTGTGAATGGACATACAGGAGGAAATAAAAAATAAGACCTGGATTTTCAAGTGAGTTTGGGGAACCAAGTTATTCCTTTCCCATAGAAATTACAGCCCAGGAGGCCAGGAGATGTCTGAATTTGTCCATATGCAGGAGAGGATTTCACCCAAGCAAGAACTTCTGCGTGGGCAACAGTAACTTGTATAATTCAGAGTCTAAGAGGACAGCAACTTTCCTCTGCCTTCAGGTTTTCTTTGCTTTTACTTTTGTTTAATATTCTGTTTATGTCTTTCTCAGTGGCTCAACAGCATAGTTTGAATCCTAGGATAGGTATTGCCAGGTTATTTATTATTTATGCCATGTTTTCATTAAGAGCTTGTTTAGTCCTCCTGGGAATTTCTGTCCTTTGTGCTTGTGCCCTTGCTTCCAGCCAGGCTTTCCAGGACAAAAACATTAGAGAGTGAGATCACGTTTTTAGAAGCAGAATGGCACGATGACAATGCAGAAAATAGTCCACATGTCCTGGTGCAGGGACTGTGGTGCTCCTGGGTTTCTGCCGGGTAAGCTGGGTTTCTGTGCTTACAACCTCATCGCTGTATTTTCAAGAAGGAGGTTGGCCATGGAATTGCAACTCTCTTTTAAACTCTCTTTTCACTTTCATGAATAAAATCACAAATTACACAGAACCACAATTTGCTGTCTAACAGTTCAGGAAGGCCCTTGGGTCATGTATGAGTTGGGCTTGCGTCCCTCACAGAGATAAGCAAGGGGGCATTGGCAGATTGCCTGGCAGTCAGAAGTAGATATTTTCCATACTGTGCCCATCTGGACAGTCTTGCTACTCTTGAGCCTCATTTACATCACTGATTGTGACAACAGTTTTATTTCCCTGTAGTCCTGGAACCTCTCAAAGAGCTCCCTGACAGTATGCATGAGTCTAGCTTTTTGAGATCAGCATTAAGCTATTTCAAAGTCATCAAATTTTCAAGCAAAGTGCATATTCTGTTTCCATCAATAAGGCAAATCTCATGCATAGAAATAAAAAAAATATTTTCCCCATCATGCTGTTGTACTAGTAAAAGTAAATGAGTTTTAAAGTAGATTTTTAATTGACTCTAAAACAAGCAGAGTAGAGGAAAATACAATTAACCCTAGGAAGCTGTTAAATAGAATTTTTTAAATTAATTCCAAAACTGACTTTTAAATTTTATGAATTTTTGTTTGACAGTACAAAACAACTCTGAAAGGTTAACTTGAAAAGGGGAAATTTCCCTGACTTCAAAGCAGTATTGAAAGTTTATCAAATTTCCCAGTCTTTACTCTTTGCTTTCTCACATTCCCGCTCTTCATTTCTCAATACTTCTATCAGAAAATAAATGCAGGAACATGGTCAACAATAATATTTTGTGAAAGGGGTAGGTCTTGGCAGATATGTAAAGCCATGATTACATGTATGCTCTGCAGTAACTGTATCAGCACATCACTCTTCAGACACGGTACTGGCTGAATCTCTGACAGAAAACAAGTGAAAATTTTCAAGTAACAACAAAAGGACTTCTGAAGTCAAAAGCAAGTGAGCAATTCAGAGTGCTTAGTGATTTCATTTCAGAAATAGCATTTTCAGTCATTTGGGAAGGGCATATAGAGAAATGTTGATGTATCTGTGTAGGTGCACTTTCATATACATTGGTAGTAGGCATTAAAAACTGAAGAGAAATGTGGCCACCATCATCTCATGGATGAAATCAGCCCTGCTTATAGATCCTCAGCCCAAAAATCTCTGGCTGCTGCCCTACAAACCAAATATTGCTTTTGATCTCACTGAAATTCTTGCAGTGACAGTTTCTTTAGGTCCAAAGACTGTGGCACAAACTCAGATCTTTGAGGAAGGTCATGTTAATGTGAAATGCTAATAATAGCCACAAACATTATCCAGTCCTCAAAATGCTACCATGCAGGAGGTAAATGTCAATACCCTCATCCTGCATTCAGACAGACTGAGACAAGCAGGTTAAAGACTTGCCCAAGGCCATGCAGCAAGTCAGGAGCAGAGTGGGGATGGCAACTAAGGCATTTCATAGCGAAATGCATGCTGCTCTTACAACTGATGATTTGGGGGGTACTTGTTCATGGGTTGTTATTGCTTTGAGCTCAAAGGCATAATATAGCTTTTATTTTTAATAAAAAACTTCTAAAAAATTAAATAGTTCGTGTCTGAAGCAGCAGTTGTCTGGTATTTCTAATGGCCTCTTTTTAATAGACATCAGTAAAATGCTATTTAGTTTGCCAGTAAAAGTTAAGCCCTTGCCTCATTCTATCTCATGCTAAGGGCAACGACAGGCCACACAGCAAAGCCAGCTGATAAAACAGCAAAGGGGAGATTTCTTGCTGGTGAAGCAAGGAAGTCCTTGACAGGACCACAGGGTTGTTACTCAGCTGAGCTCAAGGGTCAGTAAAACATTCAGATACAAAAGCTGGGTTAGGGTGATGTTGTCAATTTAAGTGCAGCCCAAATACAAAACTGTAGGATACAAGCTTTCAAAAAAACCAAGCCCGTATTAAAAATGTCTAAAGAAAGCAGATTTTTTTAACAAATGCTTTCTCCTTCAAATTCTGAAACAGAAATATTGCTGTACCATAAAACAGATCTTGTTGAATTAAATACCTGAGAAAAAGATAATATACAGAATAGACAGTAAATTATGGAAGGTTTCCCCCCCTCTTTTAATAACTGAAATTTTCTTAGTAAAACAGAGAAATATATTTGGTAATGAACTGACAGTATTTTCTTAAAGAATCATAATATATCCTGCTATTTTTGCACATTACCTTTCCAAATATACTCAGTCTCTTAGGATCAATGAAGGGCTGTTTCAATAGTGATCTGAAAGGCAAAAAGGTTTGTTTTTTTTTTTTACTTTGGTAAAGTAAAAGGGTGAATTTTACTTACTGAATATACTATGTAAAGAAAATTATTTGTAAGGTAAGGATTCATCACACATGCAGATCAGGTATAAGAACAAATTACATCCATACAAGTAGCACTAAACTGTGAAATGTGATTTGCTGCCTAATTCCTTCTCTGTATAGCAAACAGTTGGTGTTAGGCTCATCTCCTCTAATTTAGACACCTGAATTTAAGCATCTTGTCTAAATCACCCATTTACATCTGCTTTTCAGTTGGAGGACAGAAGAGAGACACTGTCAAACAGGTGTTCTTTCCCACCAGTGTTGGAAACCTCTCTCAGTCTGAGGAGAAACATCCTCCAGAAATGCCAGGATTTTCCACTGACTAGGGTTTAAATGACTGGCTTTGACCAGCTTTTTGACAGCTGAAGGGAAGATAAGATGAATGAAACTTCTTGAATCTAGATAATTAAACAAATAATTAATTCTCTCATCAAAAGCATTAATCAGATATGGTGAATTTCTTACAGAAAGGACAGAATAAGCTGAGGGGGAAAATCCAAGTGGTTTTTGAGGAGACAGAACCAGCTGCAGCAGCTCCTCTCAGCCAAGGGCACCCTCCCTTTTTCCCATGCAGTGCATCTGAGAAGAGGCCAGATGAAATTTAGCCTAAAACACCTTGGTATTTGAGCAGGGAGCCCAGTTCTCAGAGCAGACTGTGTGGGCTGCTCCCGACAGCCCTTCCACGAGGGTCACCTGGAATTGTTCTGTTCAGCGCAGCCCACTCCTGACCAACATGAACACCACGTGCCCTATTGCCCAGGCAGGTCACAGCAGACACAGCTGCCTGCTCATGCAACAGTTGAAGCATCAACTGCATCAACTTTCAAAGAAGAAGAAGAAAATATCAAGCTTAAAATCTGTCTTTCCTTGGGAAACCCTAGAAAGTGTCCATCCAGACCTTGGTATTTGTCATTTTGACATGAGTAAAGAGTGTTGTCAAAGCTACATGTGAGTACTTCACAAGTGGAAATTACTCTTGTCTGCAGCCAGTGGATTTATAGCAATAAATCAAATAAGAACAATAATGCAAACGAGAAATAACAGGCATTTGCCCAAATTTTCCTCTCATTTACACCATTACAGCTCCATTTGCTTTGTGTGTTACTCTGTATCTCTGTAGTGAAAATGAGAGAAGTATCCAGTCACACAGGCATAAAATACTGTAACACAAATCTGTTCAATCATTAACACATGTACAACAAGAAAATTTCCTAAGGGATATAGACAAATATGAATCAGCTCAGGCATATTTAGATTGTGCAGAGCAGGTCAGTTTTATCAAAGAGAAGCACCAACACAAAAAAAATACCTCTTTGATCCCCTATTTGTTGTTTGCAACGAATATATTATTGTTTCAAAATTTAAATGTTAAAATAAACATTAACAACATTCACTATGCAAAGAAAACAGTCTGGGCAGTTTCAATTCAAAATGCTCATTCATCGAGGTGGAAGAAGGGTAAAACAGAAGAAAAATTTGCACATACGTACTCTACAGCCGCTATTTGGTCCTTCACTTCCACTGATCCCAAGCATCGGTGGACCTCCTGTAGAATCTTGAGGCCTTGAAATCCACTCCCTCTGCCATCAAATCGAGCTACGATGACATTATCAGAGTTGACAAGCACTGAGTCCCAGTCAATGTGAAACTTATCTGTAACCAACTGGCTGCCTGGAGCTTCATCACTGCAAATACCAACACACCAGACACAAACGACGACTATTGACAATGTGATGCACCGTGCCGCTCTCCGATATTTCACTCAGCCTGCATGGCAGAGTTCAGTCGGTTATGCAATCCTGCTGAATTACTGTCACTTCCATCGATACTATCACATTAGCAGTGCTGCTACCCCCGCAGCAGTAGTAAACAAAATGGTTTCTCTAACCATATAACCACTATGCTGCGGTGCTGCCAGCACCTGAATATACTTTGGGGAAAGAAACGGAAAATTAGTGCATGCATAATTGGTTAAGCTGCACTAAACACGCAAAAAGGAAAATTCACTCTCAACCCTGATTACAATTTTGTAGGATATATAATACTATTAAGAAGCATGTTATTGTAGAAAACAAAAATAATTGCATTATTGTGTACTTGAATGGATTTTTTGAAATAGAGCACAAAGAAGACTAAAATATACAAGTGAGAAAATTATATTTTCTCCATCCAAATTCATAGCAAGACATGGATGCAGGCAGGGGTGATAAGTTTATTTTATGACTTAAAAAATAAAGAAAGGTGGTTTACATCAGAAAAGGTGGAATAGTATGGGAGAATGAAGTTTCTAGAGGAACAATAAGATTTGCCACTGAAGCCAAATACACTGTTTTCCTTACAAAGAAAATAAAATGTCAGTTTTAAAAGGGAAGTTTGTCATTATTTTTCCCCAAAGAGAAACAGAGAATAAAAGAGCAGGCTACCATGAAGTTGTACAAAATGCAGAATTGTTCTATGCAGGCTGCATCTGCCACTTGACTGCAAATTAAAATGTAAAAGTGTCTGTGCTGGCTGTATGGAAATTAGATTGGATGGTGTGTGGGAATATCCTGTCTGAGGTGAAAGAAAGATGAAGACAGGAATTACTGTTTTGCCAAAGAGACTTATGTAAACCTGGGGGAGGAAAGAGAGATAAAAATATTCTACAATAACTACCGTCTTACATGGACAATAAAGTGCTGATTCAGTCCCTGGTTTTGGCTGTGGATAACACAGACCATCTCCAAGGTAATCACCTGATTAATTAGCAGGCATATGATGAACACGTATGTTCTCAAATTCAGGCAGACCCACCTATGTAGTTGCTATATAATGTATCATCAGGATTACTCGGTTACAGACCCAGTCACAACATGTTATGCTTGATTGATACTTGGCTTTATAAAAAGAAAGGGAGGGTATTTTTTTGTTTGCTTAACCAGTTCAGTTGTGATTACAGTAACTGCTAATAAGGCAGAGCAATATTTGGAAATACTGTCAAGTGAGCTCTGCAGAAAACACATGATTCAGAAAGTATATAATCATTATTATTTACAATAAGGAGCAGAACAATACTTTCAATTTCTGCTTATTGTACGGATCAAGGTTTTCAGAAGCACTACACACTGATGCAGATGTTTTCACAAAGCATTTATCATTGCTTCTAATAGTAGCAGCCTCAGACCAGTTATAATTATTTTTAAGTTCTTCCAAATTTCCACCATAAGGTGATGTCAGAAATATCCATGTTTGATTGGGTAACTTTCCAACAGCTTAATGCACCCCACACCAGTGAAAACATCATAAGCCAGCCTGCCTTCCCTCCCATCTAATATAAGAACAGAACTAATACAGTGATCACATTTGTTTTATACATGTTATATATCTTGGTTATATATACATACACCCAGTGTATATACATGGATGTATGTCACACGTCTAGACACTTAGAAATAGGGAGGAAACCACTACATTTGTAAGCCTTTCTCTAAACCAGAAAATGCTTAAAACCAAGAAGTGTTTTAAATCAAAGATGATACCCTCAGAGAATTTCTTCTGCTAAGAAAGGAGCAACAAACAGAACCTCAGCAGGATTCTCAGTGGGCGAGAACTGACAGTGATGGGTTCCCAAGCTCCTTTTTGGAGGGCACAGCTGGGCTACTTTCAGGTTCAGACTTTAATCACTATACATCTTCTGGTCCTACATGATGGGTTGTTTGACATATTGCTTTTGGAAGCAATTTTCCAGTGGCTAGTTTATTTCAAGATTGTCCATATAAGTAGTCTGTGACAAGCATTTAAAGCTATTTCCATCGAGGTATATATCAAAATTCCCATTAGCACTGAGCAGTCTCTTTACTCTTGAGCTGCTACTATAAAATTATACTGATTTTCTGAGGTGTGCTTCTGTCCTTCATAGAGAGACAGCATATATTCCATGCACCATTTAGGCCCCTTTGCTAACCTCTTAAATGGGGCTTCTGCAAGGTATTAATTCTTCATGCAAGTTTGATCATCATGAAGGCTCTGTAACAAAATAAGACTGATACTACAGTGCAGTAATAGATGCATAGCCTGACTTGGGAAGTTTGTCCTGGGTTTAGAGCCATCTCAAAGGTCAGGTTTTGTTTTATGCTTTGCACTACTCACAGCCTGATTATAATTAACTATTGTTCAGTGGTAAGCTCTTCAGAGAATTATTTCTCGACCTCACTAGTAAGACTGCAAGAAAGTCTGTGCCATTTCTGCTTCGGTGTAATACAAACACAGAAGTATTTTTCCCACCTGACTGTGGATGGCCCTAAGGGAAACATGGACTAGCCAAAGCACTACAGCAAAATCCAAGCCAATACCAAAAGGGCAGTGGAAAGCTACAGGCCCTTCAACATCCTTCAGGGGTTCCTTAAGGACCGTCATCTCCAGAGCCAAACAACAAGAGAAGAACGATTCAAATGAAGACTATGCCTAGTTCTTCCTGATTCATTTTTCTTCCTTGTAAGTTGCCAGCAGTTGCACTTGCACTTTTTTATTTTTGCTCCTGACTTTCAAGGTTCAGAGCTGCCCAGCGTGTGTCTTCAACAGCAACTGCACTTGGATTAGGAGTCCACTGTGGCAGCACAAGTGCTGACAGCTTGGGCACACTGCTGGACCTCACCACCAAGATACCGTTTAAATAGATGGAAGCCATCAATAATATACCAATATCATTGACCTCCGTGGGTAATTTGCATGCTTCTTGCAAGGTAGTCACATACGTCTCAGGCTGCCTGGAAGCAGAGGCAGCTCATTGTAAGTTCATACCTTGCTGAAGAGAGAAGAAGCTGTTCTTTCAGATTGTGGATAAGCTTAAACTAAAGTCTTTGTTCACGACTTGAGCTACAGCCTACAGAGAATAATGCAGTGCTAGGGAGAAGCTGTTGTGCTGTACTCTGAGCAATACTCCTCTGCCACTTTGCTATCGTGACTGCAGCAACATTTGTTTCACATTCTGCACCATTTAAAAGCTAATTTCCAAGACTTTGAATAGGAATTTTAAAAGTTATAGAACTGACCAAGTAGGAGGGAAGAAAATTTTAAAATATGAATGCCAAATAAGTGCTGTCATCATTGCCTAATTTTCAGCACATCTCTCTTTCTGCAAAACAGTGGATTTGATGCAGCACATGAAAAAGGCAACTTAACAGTAAATACGTGAGAAAGACTACAACTCAAAGAATAAAATCTGTGCAAAGAAATGTTATTGATAAAAGTCATCTTTTGTTTATGGTGAAACTGAGTGGAGAAAGATCATTTTTCAAAACTGGTGCTAACAATAGAAAAATCCACTTCATTTTCAGATTTCACAAGCATCTCTTCCACAAGCATCAGCTTCCAAGCACACTCACCATTACTGGTCAAAAATCAGGGAACCTGAATAGTATTAAATGCTGAGAACAAAAAATTCTAAATGCTTTCTCTTTATTCATACGGCCTGTTTAGGCATGGCAGAATGCAACTAAAGAGAGGTCACATGTTTACAACTCCTGCCTGCAATACGGCCAAACAAATTAAAACACATGACCAGAAGAGAACCCATTATGAGGATAGGAAACATATGATAGGCAGGACCAAAGCAGAGAGCATAGTATGAAAAGTAAGACTGTTCTTCTTAAAATATCTTTCTGAAACCCTTGAGGCTGAAGACTTTAAAATTCAATTTTGAGAGCAAGAGATGTAACCCTGTCCTATGCCATAGGAAAAGGAGGTGAACTTCTGAGTCTCCTCTTGCTTTTTTTTATTTTTGTATGGAAGATTAAATGAGCATTTTATTCACACAGCAAGATATATACTGCTGTGGGGGAAGTGGGAATAGGGGAATCTGAAAGAGGATGGATCTTAGCTCAATGATTCCACAAGACTTTTGTGTGAACAAGACTGAAGAGAAAGGGAGTGAGCAGATCCATCACTGCCCATAGCACCAGGACTGCTACTGCTAGTTTAACAGTTGGAATGAGCCTCCAGTCTATTCCTCTTTTAGACCAAGCTAAATGAATCCTCCCTCTAGGCCTTGAAAAATATTACAAAATTCAAAGAATGGGGAAGAAAATCGAAAAGAGTAAAAAAGAAAAGACTCTCCATCAAATACTTTGATGTAACAGAAACCCAAAAGATCAGTGAAATACTGGCACGCTCTGCTGAGGCAGGATGAATACAGGCATGAAATGGATAGCTGGCATAGTAATTCATGAATTATTCACAGGACTTAAGGATCCCCTAAAAAGTAAAGTTTTCAGCTGTTTAACAGAGGAAAAATTGGCCAAACAAAAAGGACTTCAGGGATGCCCCCCTTACAAGTATATTGCAATGGAGTAGTGGAATCCACCAGGTATTTTTACACTTCACCATGCAGCCAAGCATTGTTCCTTCTGCAACACCTGCCAGTTAAAATGAGCAATATCCTTTATGACAAGTGAAAGGCACACAGGACAGCTATTAATTGGCAAAGCATTGGCATACCTCACATCACGAATATTTCCCAACAATTGCATTATGCCTCTCTGTATGTCTTCCAGTCTTTTAATAACTTGTTCTCAAAGCTGCAAAAAAACTTCACTTCAAACCCTATTGTCTTATCTTGCAATCAGTCCCGAGAGTGTATTCACTGGAGGCATAAACAGGTTTGATTGCCTGTGCAAGGCCTGAAACTTTCATCTTTTCAACAACTAGGTAAACCAATTCCTGTTTATTACCAAAATATAAGAGAACAAGTAAGCAAACAAACAAAAAGAAACCTCTTGGAGACAATTCACTGTTACTTTGGAGAATACCTGCTGGGTTTTTTCCTCCTCAGATATCAGAACCAGCTTTCCACTGATTCAGTTTTACAATATGCACTTGCATATTGGACAACATTAAATGGTGTTAAATAATAGATACTGACATTTAAGATACATTATCTACAAATTTGAAGGAATGAGGTTAATTATGTTCAAGGCAAAATAAAGAATAATTATCTACTCTGATTTTATTACCCAGATTAAATGTTAGAGTCTTTGTTTAATCATTTTCTGTGTGTTACCAAGAAGTGTATCTTCCAACTTTTTTAATGAGTAAGGTGAACCATAATGAGAAAATCAAGGATCTGTAATTTAAACTTTGATCTTAATTATATAGAAAAAATACGATAATCACTCTTTCAGGCAATTACTGTAGAGCTCTCTAATCTATAGCTACACTGTATGTATTATATTGGAAGGAAACTGAGTGTGAAATGTATTAGTGGTTTAGGAGAACAAATGGAAGAAAGGAAGTGTTTTAATCTATTTAACATTTTATGGGCTACGCATCACAATTCTGGAAAGAAAAACAGTCCTACCTGACATAACTGGTTTCCACATGAGAACTATCTGTTAGATAGTCCAGCCATACAGATGGACATAAATTTTAACCCAGCAGTACAAAGATCTGCTATTTGAGCATTGCAGCATGCTTTGAAACTGCTAGTGGATAAATGTGCACAAAGTCCTTATGATGAAGGGTACAGGATATTCAGGGCCTGGTCCTTAACGTGAGCTTGTGTGTCTACATGGAACTGTATTCAGTTCACATCTAGGTTTCACACCAGGACCAGATTCCATTGACAGAGTCCCTTCCAGGATTCAGCCTTAACACTCAGGCACCCTGGGCCCATGTACTGGAAGTTCAAATTTACCTGTAGAGATCCTTGCATGAATACAGAAGCCTTACTATAACCATGCACCCTTGAAATGGTTACTAGCTTTCAGTGCTTTGAAAAAAACCCAAACCAGGTAGCACCAAAATTCCTCTGCTTTATGTATTTCCAAATTCTGTTAATGACATTGTAACTCTGTTGATCCAGAGAACACATGAACACCACACAGAAGTGGTTGCTACTAGTGAAAATTTACAGTAAAACAACGAACCTCAGTCATAAAAAACCACTTTATTCTAAGCCAGTGAAACTAGCCACTAGCACAAGACCACACAGGCAAACCAGAGTCTGGAAAAATGCAAGACACAGGGAAGATCAGTTCTCACCAGAACCTTGAAGGGACTCAGGAGCAATGAGCACAGCCACACAGTCAGTCTGTTAGTTCTTATATGCCACACCGACCCTCCAGCTAAGGGGACAAAGCCTACATACATTTAGAAACTTACATGCTCTTAACAAGGCATTTAATTTGCACTGCAGAGACCTATTAGGTGAATTTCAGGTTTAAACTCACATTCTCTTTTCCTCACCTTCCTTCCTGCCTTCCGTCATTCCTTTCTTAAGCCCTTGTCAAAATACAGCACTACTGAGATGGAAAGTAAAACCCACTTCTTATTGCTAATACTCCACTTTTCCAGATATGCCTTGTCTTTATATACATCTAAGCACATGTTGCCTGGATCAAGATGTTATACAGAATCTCCTTTCTGAAAAATGGACATACAATTAAACCAACACTCTTACAGGGACATTGGTAAGCATTCTTTTTCAAACTTTCAGTAGCTGGACTATAATGATAATTGCATCATGACTGGGAATGTAAGAAACAAAGTAGGTGCAGCTGAACAATATGAAAGACATTGCTTGTTATCAGCCACTAATTCTTATCTAGCACTTCCAGCAGTAGGAACAGGGTGTTTCTCAATCAGTCCCGAAAGTACCACTCTGAGAGTAACGAAAGTCAAATATGTGGGAAACGATACCATCTATAGAACTAATCAGTGTTCCCTATAAAAGCTGCATGTTTATCCTTGGACCTGAATACTTTCCTTCTTTTTTTTTTGTAACTAGCACTTCTGATCATGAAATAGACGTCAATTTGGAGCTGTGTGGGTCAAGAAATCACCCCCTACACTCCCACAGATACCCAATCATGCCTTCTCAAGAGCTAGGCAGAATTTATTAGGCACAAATAATCATCCCACAAGGGAACTTCCCATAACTTCAGTGACAGTTTTCAGTTTTATATTTCATTTGGGGACTTATTTAATAGGAAAAGGGATTGCTGGCAACCATAGTTTAAAGTCTGTAAAAACCTGTTGCAGAAATACAACTTCCTTCCTTTCTAGGAAAGAGGAGGATACAAAACATGCTACATTACATGAGCCAGAACAGATTTCAAAGTTTCAGTTTCATACTTTCATTAGTGTACAGGGTTTTCTAAAACTAACCCCTGCTAAAGCTAACATTGAGATTCTGATACTGCAAAGGTAAGTATTTGACTGAAAAGAAGCAAAGTCTCCATGCTGTAAATGTAGATACAGTAATCTGTATTCATAAGTTGATGAATTTTCTTTTTATTCCAGATGCCCATCATAAAAAAAAAAAATTATAAAACATATCCATACATTATGACTTGGCCACATTATTTGCTCATTGGGTACCCAGCACTTTGTTAAGTTTAAATTCAGACCTTGCCTCAATACTGTTCTCAGTTCCTTCAAGTCTCAGTATCAAAAACCATTTCAAAATAGGATTTCCTTAGCTTTTCTTTTTTTCCTTTTTGTGTAATTTCTGACCTTGGACTTCTCAGGTTTCTGACCCTTCCCTTTTGTAGGTTCTACATGAGTATATAACCTTGCATTTTACCACAAGTGTATATGGCAGATTATGTATTTACTAGGATACTTAAAAAGGGAAGCATTACACTGCTAACACCTTAGTGACTCCTCACTCACAGAAAAAGGAATAAGCACAAGTGTTTGCAAGTCCCTGCAGAGCTGTTGGGGTCAATTCAGAGAGTCAGTTTGCCTTCAGCGGACTTATAAGAGCTGCTTAAAATACAATCATGCTCCCAAGATCACGCAAGTAAATACTGCAAAGATGAAATAGTATCATGTTTCACTGCAAGAACAGAAAAAGGTGTTCATGAACCAATTAAAGCAGAGAGTCTCCATAACTGAAGATAAATACAACTGAAAAATCTGAATTTTTAAACACAAACTAGGCTTAGAAATAGCAGCTTTATGCCTCTCTGTCCTATTATTTAAGATCAGATCTGAGTAGAGGAATTTTGGATCATTCAGCAGCTCAAGCTTGTAAATGTGACCTGACACCCACAATAAGGATCTCTGCTGTCATTAAGGGAAGGTTTGCTTCAGGTGATACAGCTCAGGAACATGGCATTTTCATGAATTTAGCAGTGCACTCTGTGACTGAAATTCACATAAGGCCTTCCTGATGGGACTAGAGGAAGATTTGTAGGTACAGCAAAGCCCTGTACACTCATGCTGAGTTCAGGTGGAGAGAAAGGAGTGGTGCCCTGAACATCAGTTTTCCCTGTAGGCTGCAGGCACACTCGTACCTGCTCTTTTCCTCTGCTACACCTAAAGGCTGCCTGTCTCTGCAAGAAACATACACCCCACTTCTTTTTTAAAAGAGAAGCACAGGTGGCCAGGGAGTACCACCTTCCTCTCACAATGGGTTCCTGCAAACATCAACACACTTTGGATCGTACCTGTAACACCTTCAGCCATTGATGCTCACACACATTTTTTTTCTTCTTTCCAGTGTTCCTAAAAGCACTTTTGCTTTCTGCATCTTAACTGAGCCCCTCTCAGAAGCTCTACCCATTTCGACCAGGGATAAAAAGGAGCGTATTCTCTGAACAAGATCCTCTGTGGGTAGGATCAGTATGGGTCCAGGAAAGACTGCAGAACTACTCACAGATACACCATCAGAAGTGCCAGTGCCTCGTGTACATGAAAGTACAGAGAAGCAGAGTTAGTCTTGATGAGCTCAAAAAAAACCCCAGGCATCTCTACGAGACAGCACCTACCACAAAGCCTTCTTGAGAACAAGCTTTTTGATTTATCAACTCAAATCCATGAGGTAATTTTCCCACACAAGGTAAAAAAATAAACAATTTTCTAATTACAGAGTTAAATGCTTTCTATGATGCATTTTTTAATTATCTTGTGTGATTCTTCACAGATACTTACATTATTAATAGAAGGGCATACTGGTTTCGATCTGTGAAATCTTTTGGCAGTGACAACTGTAAAGGGAATTCTTTTGAGAAAAGAGAAAAACATTAAAGGCTGGTAGTTACACAGATGAAAAACATTAACTTTGTAAGAACGCTTTTGATTTGCTAAAATAACATTTTGCCAGATTTACCGTAATCCTCAATGTGAAGCATTTTGATTTCAGTCTTGTAATTCTTTTTCTTATAAAGAGCTTCTTTTAACATAGCATTATTTTCCAAAATATAAAACTCTAGAAAACAGCAAGAAAAAGCATGTTGAAAGGCGTGGAGAACCATCACACGAGATATAAATCAAAATTCAAAAAGATTGAAAAAAACAAGGCAAATGTTCAACGATAAATCCTGTAAATTAATTCCTTATGTAAATACTTTTTTATAATGCAACTACCTTGCAATTCAGGAACTGAGCAATCAACTAATTCAAAAGATATACATCTAGTCCATTTTTGGCTTCGGCAGACTTTGCTTTCACTAAACGCTACCAATGAAATTGCTGATGACCAAATGAAAACTATTATCTCTAATAAATACTAACAGGGGCTGTTACAGCAAAAGGCTACTCTGCTGGGCAATACCCTAAGCCTCATGCAGGCATCCCTTTCAAGCTACCTCTTCCCAAGGCAATATTGAGCCAGCACAGCTCTACACGGTCACTACATGCCCTTACCTGCCTTCTGCACTTCAAGCAAGAGCAGGACATCAGCTTATTTAAAGCTGCAGACATATTTGAAGCAGTCCTTTTACACATGAAAGAAGGAATAATTTGGCCTTTTTTTCTTTTTGTTTTTTACTCAAATTACTGATCTTGCTTCCAAAATTTTTATTTTTTTAATGAAATAATAAACTCTTCACTTAGGGCCAAAACTGCACAATCTAAGGAGAATGTTTATTCTGGGCAGTCAACCAAAATGGAATAATTATAGTCTGAGGATGGAATAATTGAAGTAATCCTTAGTCATTCTTTTATGAATTGAAGAGGATAATCTAATCTTGCACTGAAACATTAATGTAAATTATATCTCTTTTTATTTGGTTTCTTGTTGTTCCAATAAACAGCATCGCTCTTACCCTGACTTGCTTTGCTTTACTCTAAGTCACTGCACATAAATCTCTATTCCAGTAATACACTACCAACAGTATTTTAGATGCAGGCAATAAAGACTGAAAATCTGCCTTCACAGAACTGAGGAGCTCTACAGAAGTCAATGAATTCCCTTTGAGCTACCCCTTATTGAACTGGATAAAACACCCTGCCTTCGGTGTGTTACAGCACTGAGCTTTGCAAACACGAATATTAGGAAAAAAAAAACAGGGGAAGCCAAAGTGCAGACATTAATTAAGACTTGATTAGTATGCTGCTTCAACAGGCATGATTAGTTATGGCTGTATAGTGACTGGCCCATGACAAAGAGGATGCAGACAGGTATAGTTCAGGACTTCCAGGTTCTAGGAAAAGTCCTGAGGATAATTCAATTAATGAAATGAGGATATATAAGAATTGGTTTAGTGTTTTTGAATGGAATAATGTTCCCCATTCCTGTAATCCACAACTTCATGCTGGATTTTACTGGATTTGTCTTCATTGAAAATGTCAATGAAGCTGTTCTGGTTTGAGAAATATAAGATAAGGACTAAGTTCAGTGTATTTAGGTCAGCTTTTATGATCAGTCATCCAAGAACTATACCTTATGTCAACATAATTGGACTGTTACCTTTAAAAATATCTTTATAAAAATACAAAAGTTGTATTGTAATGGCAGCATGATTTACAGAGAAGTGAAGACCAGTCTACCATCTTACTCAAGTGTAAACAGAAGATGAGTAACATGCATTTAGCATAAAACACATCTGGAAAGCCTGGGAAAGTTTTAGTCATTAGATTAACTTATTTCCTTATCATTTGCTAATGTGGATGTTGCTAAAAGGTATTTAATAGAACTTTCTATGAATAAACTATCTATTAGTTTTCATGTACTTTCAATGGCCTTTCCCTTTTCCCACCCTCTCCAAAACAATCAGGGATGACAATAAAATTTAACTAGTTCATAAGGAATACTCACTTGCAGTATTACTTGTACTGTGCACACTGACAACTGGAATGCCTGGTCCTGTTTTGAGGAGAGAAGAAAAGCAGAGGCAGTGCAGGGCAGTCAGTGCTCAGCAGTTCAGTGACACAGAACAAGAGCACCAGTTACCACTAAGATGGGATCCTGGAAGCTCCATACATGAAGCTTCCCTTCAAACACAGCAGTAACTCCACTGGTGCCTCTTGGGAAGGACACAGGTTACAATACAGTACCAAAAAGTGTGAAACAGAGGCCTCCTGTCTGTTCAGCAAACAGTCCAGATCCTGCACCCACACCCAGGAGGAGCATCCTTTTTCCCCCCCTATAATCTCCATATTTCACTTTTAAGTGAAGAATAAAAAAATTACAGAGGCACTTAATAACACTGTATACAATACAGCAGTTTGACATTCAGAAACAGTAATTTTAGGTTGACTGGGAAGTGAATTAATGATAATATTCACTTATATTTTCTATGGAAAAGCTATAGAGGTGTTAAAAATTTTTCACGTTTCACTTAACTATCTGAGCTCCTTTGGTATGCCAACACTGCAAAACCAACAGCATCACAGTTAAATCTGGATGTACTGTAATCTAATCCTATTTCAGACACTATATTTTTACTGTACTAAGAAACTAAAAGCACCAGGGATAATTCTTCATGTCAACAGCTACTGTGCAAATGCACAAGATGATACATGAAACTGGGATGACCAAGGATTCAACATATTCAGAAGCAGAGCTGAGTTTGCTGTCCCCGCTCTCAGGACCATCCTAATGTACACTTGCAAAAGAAAATATGAATTCCCGCCCTCAACATGGAATTTGCACACAAGAAGCTTAGTTTTACCTTAGCAAGACAAAAGTTTAAATTACAAGCAGTCAGTCACTATCGGGGTAGGGAGAATGATGCAGAAAAGCTGAAGTCCCTGAGGACCCCGCAGCAGATGAAGGCACAGACCCTCTGAAAATAGGAGTTGCAACTCCTCTTTTTTTGAGAAAAAAACAATTCCCTGTGAGAGCAGTTCAGAGACAGAGTATAATTTATGTGTTTTGAGAGGTTGTCTCTCTCAATTAATTATGGCATGAGTCTAGGGAAATGCAAATACCTGAAATAAGTAGCATGATGCCATTTACAGCCTCCACTGAAGATTTGTATCAATTTCATTCAGCCTCAAGAGGGACTATTGACAAAAATTTTCCAGGCAGATTGCTGAGAAATCACAGCTTTCTGCCTTAGGTCTTCAAGAAGGTAATTTCTTCAGATGTGTCTTTTTGTTTTCCTTTGGTTTTGTTCCCTGTCCGTGTCTCCCCTCCCCCAGCTCTTTTTAATTCTGAATTTGTCATTTTTCTTTAAATTCTTATTTAAGAAATACAATTTTTGAGCAGGAGAGCATTCATGTTTTCTGGGCCAGCTCACTAAAAGATGGAAGGATGGTGACAGATTTTGAAAAAAAGGGAGATTTCAGTATATTAAAAGGTCAATCAAAATTAAAACTAGACAGAGCTGTGTCGCACTAGAACTAAGCACAGCCCCTGGATTTCCCATTGACCTCCTATTACTAACCCTAAACCCACATCTTATTTCCTGCTATATGAAAGGGGAGAAACAATTACTCTCTTTGTGAAGTATCTTATTTGAGTGGAGACATTAATATCTGTTAGCGTTTATGAAGTGCTAAAGGAAAAATCCACAAGCAGTGTGGAAAATAAGTGCAAAGGATGCACTTGCCAAAACTGACAGGCTGTAGAGCCAGCCCTCCATCAGGCTAGAAATAACTCCTCACCCAGGAGAGTCTCTGGAGATCGATACAGCTGGGATACTGAGACAGATCTCCTGGCTGAGGAAAACTAAGAAGGACAAACTATCCTAATAAAGGTGTTTGTGGGTAAACAGGAGGTGGACGAATTGAAACTTGTATAGATCAAACTAGTTCAGAGCCCTCCAAGAATTTTTCTGGTCCAATGGCTTTTGTACCAATTGGGCAAGGCTTTTTGTTGTGGTGTCATCTGTATCCTCGAAGCAGTTTACCTCACACTTCTACAAGTAGCACCATGCAGAAGAGTTTTGATACCAGTTCTGTGGTGATGTTGCCATCGACTTTGGTACTGTCACATACCCAGTGCACCAGAGCCATAGCAGGACACGGGGCCACAGCGCCGCTGTAACTGCCTGGCTCGGATGAAGCACAACAGAAGACCATGAAGAGCTCACAAGGTGACAAGCTCACAACTATACACTAATGGTAGAAGTAGGAAAAACTTCATGACAGTGGTTTATCATCCTTGCCCTCCATCTGCAGCTTAGGGCAACTTGCTGGTTGCAACTCAGTGGAGTGTAGGTTTAATTCTGGGAGGATGATCTACAGCCTTAGCAGCTCAAAGAGAGAACTGCCGCCTCCAAGGTCACTGAAAGTCGTGAGCCTGGGAGTATATCCATGCACAACTTCCTACTGGCATCCAATTTTGTATCAAAGGAACACATTAAAAAACACAGGCTGAATATACTTTGCTAAAATAGAAACAAGAAGCTATCCTGTTGGACCCTGGCACATTGCTGATTCAGGGGAAAAAAACTTCCCAATTTACCAACCCTCCTTTTCTTGCAGGAATATGAGACTTACCCCATAGGGACTATAGCAAGAACAAGGGAAAACCCTGCTTAAAGCATGAGGAACTCATTACTAGTGCAGTTTTTACTCAGCTATAGACCTCAGGATCAGCTCCATAACTTCTGCTGCAGATTTAACCATGTATAAACCATACAGTTTGTACATTTTTTCTAATCAGCTATGTATTATAGGTGCTTTTCCACAAAAAAAAAAAATCAAAACTGCCTCAAGAATAAAACCAAACCTCTTATTTTAGCCAATATATATTCATAGTTTGTTTGTTTGGATAGATTTAGTGCTCAAGCTAGCAGATATTTTACTTTTGTGCAAAACAAAAAAGTAGAGGTGCAAAAGAAATGAAAAAATGCATGCAAATAGAATGGGCTAGTCATATGTATTGCAGATGAATTGTGTTCTACTCTTCTCAGTCTGATTCTAACTTCACAGAAATACTGGGAGGACAGTGATTATAAAATATTGCAAGTTTCAAGGACAACAGGTCTAGCTATACACTTTATTATTGATTGTCTCATGTTTTTCTGAACCTTTTTTTATAATCTTCCTTATTTATCAGTATTTATTTCCTGAGTGTAGCTTATAAATGTCACAGTGTGGGATGGTTGTAGTTTTTTGTTTATAGAGAAACTCTGACCCAATTGGTGCCATTTAGTGCTACTGAATGCAGCTAAAAATAAAACATGAGGAGTTATTTATTGCAGTTGTATTGATAGAGAGGATCTGTGGATTAAACCATGCCTGGTTTTGGTGGATACACACACATATATATGGAGGTGAGTGTGTACAGATACACTGTGCACACACAAGTGTACACACATAGAGAAACAGCACTGCAGAAAGTAGGCCCTCACTTTTTAACTACATACAGTCACATGAGGTCAATCCCAATACACAAAATAATGAAGCTGTTACAAACCACAGTACCATCACCATACATTCCAAATCTTTTGGTGAAGGATTTTTATTTAGGGTGAATTTAAGTCATTGTCCTTTACTTGGACAGAGGGGTTAAGACTGAAGTAGCTTTCTGATATCGACTTGTTATTTAGGTATCACACAGAACAACTATACTTAGGCTTGAAATAAGCTCTGTACAGAACTTTGAGTAATACTGAGTTAGACTCCAGCCTAATGCTTTTCTCAAGAGAATACATCAATTCAAAAGCAAACATGGTACTATTACACACTTTGCATTTGACTTACCTTTACAGTGCAGCAGAAAATGCCTGTTCAAGGGGCTGAACTTTGCACTGAAGTATGTGCACTGGTCTTTCAAGAAGTTACAGGAGAGACACTGACGGTTCAATGATCCCACTGTTGATACACTGGGGAAAAATTGATCAGAAACATTTCATATTTGAATAAAATACAAGAATTAGCTTATCAGAGTGACAGAATTTGTTTTAATCCCCAGACTTGCCAAAATAGCACTGACTCATTTTCTTCCTGATGCACATTGTTTTCAGATGATTCAGTGGAATACTATTCCATTAACTGGCAATGGGGACAGGACCCAAAACCCACCCAAAGCAAGACTGGGTCTCCAATAAGTAGCAGTGCTGTGGGATAACAGCATTAGTAGGACACCATGAAAAGCCTCATTAAGTTCAGATTTAAGCACTGAGATTTGTATAAGGATGAGGTGCTTTAAATTACATGATTAAACCCTATAAATATTTTTTATTTAGAAAAACCTTCATTACTTTTAGAACAGAATCATGTTAAATGCCTGCATTTAGGTTTAGCTTTTTAGATGCTTATAAAGGACGAGTAAAGACATCATTGGTAAAAACATTTTGTGTTAAAATCTTTTCCATTTTTCAGGAAATGTAAAACATTGTTGGTATTTTTAATTTTGAAAAGCTATGATCTGTTCCTTGTTACAGCTCAAACATACTAATTGTTACACAGTATAAATGATTACCCAAGCACCACAGCACTTATAGCTTGGATGAAGAAGCTGTTAACACAGCCCCATGTACGTCTTACCTATGCAGTTGTCTTCCTCTTGGGGATTCCTCGGTACTTAAGAAATAACTATGCCCAAAAGATGAACAAAGTTAAACTCAGTGTGGCAAACTGTCTGATGTGAGTAGTGTTTAGAGAAACGAGAGACACCATAGATAACATTTTTTAAAATTAAAAATTCCCAAATGTCCATGAAAATAAAATACTTATATACAAACCTAAATTCCAAGATTAAAGTCAGACCCAGCATACAGAGTAGTTAAATCAGATGGAGAAAGATTTCATAATTTAACAGTGATGAACACAGTATTTTATGGTTTCTGTTTAATTCCTGTAATGCCCAGGAGCTCCAGTAGCAACCAGGATGCCTTTCTGCATATTACAGATACAGAAGAAAAAGTTTCTCCTTTGCTCCAAGAGTTTGCAATATATATCCAAGTGGTACATAAAGGTCACAATGAAATTATATCATTTATTACAATAGGTCTTATGATTCCCAAAAGCCTTTTTGAGCTGTAGGAAAATGTTTTCTTATGTCTGGTTTGAATGGGTGCAAAGAGACTGGCTAGTAAAGCTACTGCAAGAATACCAAGACAAGCCCTTGGTGTTTCCCAGGTGAGATTCCCACAAAGTTTCTGCTTGATAGGGAGAAGAAGGGAAGTAAATTCTCTCAAGATGCTGAGGCAACCCATATGTAGTCTGTCACCTCTCTGCAGGCTGAGTGCATCCAGACCAAATTTGGAGCCTGAAGAAGTATCCAGAAATTACCCATGGATATATTTTCAGAATCCATGGAAGGACTCAAAAAGGGTTTTGTCCAGTCCTAGTGGAGAGACAGGACTTGTTGCAGCCTCAAAAATGTCCTAGCTGAAATATTATGTATTTTAAGGAAAATGAGAATTAGATACATCTGTTTATTTTTTGTCATGGGCATATAGAAGTGAAAACTAATCAAGATCCACTGAAGTTATGTGGAGCCTTCAGATATTTTGTGTCTTCCCCAAAAGCACCAAGTATGTGCTGCATTTCTTTCCACAAAAGCACTGAGATGGGCTTTGGAAAGATTTCTATGAGTGAGCTGTGTGAGAACAAGGTGTTCTGATAATCTCCAGAAATAATTTGAATTTATGAGGTTGAATCAGATCCCCAAAACTCTGAGGCCTTATGCAATAACCAAACAAGGATGAAAACTGAATGTTTGATGTTCCATCAAGTACTAAAAATTTACTATGACTCCTTATCTGGATTGCAGGAAAGAAGTCACCAAAATGTTATTACTGCTGCATTGTGTGTTGATTTCTTTTATTCAGAAAAATACAGTGAGTCAAGTGATGTCATGGTGTGCTTCTTTTTCCTGTGCATAAAAACACACACAGTAACAGAATGGCAGATAAATTGTCTTACAGCTGCACTGTATGCACTCAGGTGTGTCAGAGTTATGGTAATGCTCAAAAATGAAAGAAATATTCTTGTTTAATTTCAGATATGCTGTTTCGAGTTAAATGGATTCCACTTTAATAACTCAGATATTTTCAAAAACAAATACAGAGAATAGTACTTACATCTTTTGAGTATTTTCATCATATGCCAGTATTTTGATAACTTCCCAGTTTCCTGATGTAAGGTGTCTCACACTGATTTGTTCACTTTTAGCCTGGAGAGAGATGGAAAACATTAACTTTCACCTTACCTATTACATTTTGCTTTGTCTAGAAGCATTGTCTGCACATGCCATACCTGATTCAAGCTTTTAAAACTTTAATATGCAGCATAACACCTTTAAACCACAAACCTCACGTTTTGACAGGCCTGAAATTCAAGTGTTCTTTCCCCTCCAGATACAAACTTTTCAACATCATTAAAGTAATGTTGTTTTTTACCACAATTTTTCTTTCAGTTGCCCATATGGCAACAAACACTGTAAGTTCTATACTTCAAGCTAAGGATCTTGTCATTACTCATACTTTGTTTTTCTTAGTGTCTCTTTTCCTTCACTGTGGCATTCCAGGGAATCTTTCTTAGACCCCTGAAGCCAAAACTCTGTCTTCAAATTTAAGACAACCTTTGTAAAGAGAAGAGGTGATACTTCAGCTTATATTTCAGCTTCAGTGGGCAAAACAGAGCATCAGGAGTTATAAAGGAGGTCAGGTGGAGGATCTAATGGTGTTTTCTGGCCTTGTGCTCTGTGATCCTGGAGCACCAGTCCATACCTAATCACAATGGCCTCAATGGTCATGTGGCCCTCAAAAAGCCATAAAGGCAAAAAGGGTTTGTTTCTTTTTTAATCCATGTTTTTCTAAACTGTACCCCAAGCTCTGTATCAACAGCAGCAATAAGTGGAAAGCAGAAAAATGCTCAAGGATACCTATGAGAAGGCAGAACAAAGTCCCTTAGAACTGATCTGTTTTCTAGCAGACCCATAGGGAAAAAATGATGTAATAACTGTATGATCAGACTTCCAAATATCAAATGAATCAGGACATTGTGCCAGGTGTGCTGTACATATGTTTATGATGAGAGTTCCCCATTCAGGAAGATTGTGATTTTCAGTGTTGTCTCCAGGAATGATTAAAATATGTATTAGTGGTTTATTATAAGTGACTATTTCTTCTCTCTCAAGAGAGAAGCTGCAACAATTGAAAGAGATATTTAAATATTAAGATCACAGAATCTAACAAGAAACAGCAATAGAAAACTCAGCCAAGCATTAATAAACATGGTTATTTTTCAAGGTTACAGCCATAATACATAATTTATGAAGCTTGCAGGAAGTTATTGCCTTGATCCATTAAAGTAACTTTATAATTCTTGCTTTGTGGTTAGAAAAAAAGAGACTTTCTACATTTGCAAAACTCCATGAAAGAAATTTCTAGATACATAAGATATGATTCAATCCCATTTTGAGATTAGTTTCTTTTAAATATTTCATAAGTTACTAAAAGCATTTGAAAACAATAAACCACACATCCACCCCTCTACATCCAGACAGTAAATTATGATAGGCAGCAACCTTTCAGACAGTAACATCCACTTGCATCAAGACTTAATTAGATGCTTCTGCTAACCTGCTTTGGTTGTGTCATGCCTTTCTGAAGTACAGTCAAAGAACTGCAGCCCAAAAAAGACCAGCATTTGTTGTAAGATTGACAAATTGGCCTCAGTGATTAAATTAAAGTCAGCCATTAAAATGTACTTCTTTGTCCCTGCAAGTTCACGTTGGTTCTGTGTTTCAACTTTCCTGCAGGCTGGTTTCTGTTAATGAGCTGATATCTGTACCGAGCAGCACAAGTAAGAGGAATCCGAATGCCAAACTGTGGTGTTAGCCAAGCTCCACCACTGAAAAGCTGGGATCATCTGGGCGCTGCTGATGTGCCGACTGCCTTAAATTCCGCAGGGCACCTGCCATGCCGCTGTGGCTCTCACAAAGTGTGACAAACACCTAATGTGACAAAAGACTTTATGTGCAACGCTTAATATACTTTTTATGCCTCCATGTTTGCTTTAGAAATAATGGACAATCAGATTAATGCAGTGTGTAAAGCACATCATATAAACACATTTCCTGTCCTTTACTGCTCTGTGTCAGCCCCATTACCACGCAGAACGTTGCTTACTGATGAATAATGCTTGATACATGGGATTCACATTTCCTTCGTCTCATGAGCAGTTACATACTTAAAGCCAAATTTGTCATTGGTTATACCATTCAGATTTGTTTATTCATGCTGATGGCAGTCAAAATAGAAGTTGGGTTTTTTTATTTTTGGAGCTGTGCAGTAGCCAGGGCTCTAATTCTGCCTAAAAGGGGCAGAATGTTAAACTCTGAATCATATGCTTGACTTTAAACATTATTTTGGTGAAATTGTGTGAAGATGTGATTAAAAGTAGGTATATATTTAATTATCTTATTGAATAAGAATGGGCTTAATTTTCCGTAAATATTTTCCTGAATTAGGATGAAGTTTCCTGGGCTTTTTAGTAGTGAGAAATGTCAGTCTACAGGTTTAAAGCAAATTTTATTGTATCTATAACATCCTTGGGAATGTTGCAAGTTAATTTTCAGATACAGATCAGTATTATTTGATGTATTTTAAAGATACTTATTCATATTGAGTTGAGAAAGATATCAAAATAAGATTTGATTGATTAAACAGCCTTTCTCTGGTCTGAATTTTTAGGTGGTTACTGCATTAATACAACTTTACCAGACTGTCATCTGAGTTTCTGTTTTCTTTGGAAGATAGAATTTGACATGTTCTTTGATCCCTTTTATTTTCACTGACTTCTTCTTGATATATTTACTCTCGTGAATGAGTATCTTCATTCTTGCTTCTTCAGGTTAAATTTTCATTAAAGTTCTTTTGTTCTTGTTCTGTGTGTAGTAGACTGTGAGCGTATTTTAGACTTAATAATGTTCATACCAGAACACTGTCATAAAGGCAGATAATAGAGTTTCCTGGTGCCAACTCTGCTATTTTGACGTTTTGGGTACCATGATAATCCCTCCTATGTCATATGGCTCTGCTAAAGTACCTGGATTAATGCTCTGCTGATTTGAATAGATGCCTTGGAGTGTTCTGTTCCAGGGCATAATTTCCTTTATTAGTTCATCACAACTTCATACTGGTGACCTTCAAAGTCATCGTGCAAATTTATCTTCTTTCAGATTCCTCTTTGGAAAAAGTAATGACCCTGGGAAATGGAAGGCACTGAAAAATGTTGCAAGGGGTAATAAAAGAACCCTAGCTTTCACAAAATTTTAAGTTTGGGTATTGCCTCCCTTTACTGTTCCAGATTCTGAAAAGGCATTTAAAATTATACTTATGCATGTATAGTGCATATAGAGAGGGTAAAATTAGCATTACTACAGGTCTCTTTAATTTCTGTGGCTATAAAACATTATTATTGACAGGGGTTTAACAGGAAAACATCTCTGCTTGTCTACAGAGGTACAAAGAAAACATGAAGCCTTCCAGAGAAAGTACTTGGGAAGTACCTTTCCTCTAGTGAACATATGTGCTACCACAGAAGAGGTCTAAGTAGAGAGAGATACCTTCAATTATTCTGGAAGAAGTTATAAATATGTCCCCTCTGCACCAAGTGACAACCTGGAGAGGACAAACAATCAGACTCCAGTAAGTGCAGACCTCTGCTGGAGTCCTCTGTCCTCAGTAGAAGTCCTAGATGACCACTAAGATATTAAAACCTTACCTGCACAATGAACATGGCTATGTGGTGGAACTCGCCCCGGCCTCCCTGCTTCACTGGGACAGTCATGAAGAACTTACTGCCGTCCTTGGAGAAAACCGGCTCTTCATTCTGAAAACGTAAGATCGTGTCAGCTTGTCACACTTCCCAACAAAAGATCAGCTTGAGATTTTTGTCTCCTTGGTTTTGGTAGTTGCTGTGCTCATCAGTCAACTGGAGAAAAATACATTCTGCTAAGATGAACGAAAATGTGGTGGCTAAAGCTAAATGTAGTTCATGCCATGTGCAACCTCACCCTAAAGCACTGGTTACAGCCCTTGCTAAACTCTCCCTCACAGGGAAAGGTCTGGTAATCTCACCCCTAATGCAGGGGGGTTTTCCAGGATACTTCCCTTTACAGACCTACAACTATTGACAGAGTTAAGTCCTACTAGCAATGAGGAGAAACAAAACTTTCAGTGGTTTGGACCCAGTGAAACATTACTAAGTATAAGCTTAACAATCACTGAATTTGGATAAAGTTGCACAGGAAAAATAAGCACATCAAAGTGATATTCTGAAACAGGGTCTTACCACAAACTGTAGCATGATGTGATACCATCTCTCCGTGTCTAACTTCACACAGAAATATGAAATGAAAATGGCTTGCTATAAAAGCATAGTTTTTTGTTAAAATGATTTCTCATTTGCACGTTGTAAAATGAAGCCTGAAATGTATTTTAAATAGAATGTGTTTCATACATTTATTGGACAGTTTGTCTGAAGCTATGAAAATGGAATAATTTGCTGACATATTAGTTCGACATATTAGTTCAACATATTGTTCTGGGTGTGAATTTAGAAACATTATACTTACGTGTTCCAGTTATAGCCCATATGACCTCTAATCTTTGAACTTCAGGTTTAATTTGATGAGGTTATTTTTCAAACAGAAAAAAATCAGCACAGTATATAGGACATGTCTGGAATGGGATTCAGCTGATCTGCCTTTAATCATCCCAGAGTTAGGTAGTTCATCAGTTGGTCATCTAAGTGCTTACTCAACTGAATGCAGACAGACTGGAAACTGAAGGGAATATTGCCTCCAAAACCCACATAGGTGCCTCAGGATTTTATTAGCTTATAAAATGCCACATAGTTAAATAAAAATTACAATGAAGCCATTACATATTATACACACAGAAAGCATTTATACCGTACCTGTTTAGGAAGCCACAGGTCTGACTGCATTTCATATTTCTAGAAAAAAAATGGAAAAAATTGCTTTTATGGAATAGCTAGATCAAAACTATTTCCCATATTCAGCAATAGGTCTTTAGGTAATTTTTGTTGTCTTTTTTCCTACTGTGCTACAATCTTCACATCCCTTTGTTGGCACTTGCATTGAAACAAACGATAATTTAATTACAAAATCAGCTGCTTTATGCAGAGTTTTTGGTAGAACACCACAGGGGACCTAAGAATGCCATTTTCAGTCCTTTCTGATTAGCTATCAAGCTTTACACAGGCAGGTCTATTTGTTTTTTACCTCTAGGCATCATCTGACAACTGGATATTTTAGGTCCTTCATCAACACTGGGCAAACAGCCAGCATCAAGCTCAAATTGTGAGACCTTTTCAAATCACAATCCTTTGTTTTAATGGGTTTTAGTGTGGCATTAGTGATTGGAAGAAAATAAACACAAAATATTCTTTTTTATTGTTCATACTCATATTTCATATCATGCCAACTGAAAAAAAAATCCAAATATCATGCAAGCATTGCTGGTAAAAAAAAATAATAATATACATCAATTGTTGACAATTGTCATAGTCACACTGAAGTAATGAAAATTTATTAGCTATAGAAGCATCTGTACATACAGGGCCTGAGAAATGAAAGTCTGTAGCTATTACAGAGCTGGCTTTATACAGTACATTTTGAAACTGAGAAAAATGCTAGGGGAAAAACAATTTACAGTTGAAATAAAATTGTGTGATACAATGCTAAATTCTCACAATAAGGCCTTTCCTCATCCATGAGTGATTTCAAGAGCATCCCCTTATCCCAGTGGGTGCAGCACAGGAACCATTCAGGGGTACAGACATGAGCCTGGTCTGAGCTGAGCTTACTACAGTGACAGCTCTCCATCCTCACCCACTTAAAAATGTCCTTTGCTGCACTCCAAGTCTTCTGGAGTGGGACTTCTCAGTCTCTCTCTCTTACATGATGTCCTGGATTACAGCTCCCTGGATACCTACTTCAAACAAGTCCAATTGACCTTGGAGGACATAAAGGTTTCCCTTTGAGAAGTGACTGCTCACAGTGGTTCATGGCCAACTTTCCTAATAAAAAGGCACAAGGCTTGCAGGAACCAGGTAAAAAGCAAGGCAATCAACAAACCTCCATGGTCACTCTTAACCTGTATTTTGGGGATTTATTCATAGTTTCTGAGTCAGGAAAAGCAACCTGAACTATGTAGCAAAAGAAGCAGACGAGCTCAGAAATAATTTCTAACACTTCAATGTGACTGACTTCAGTAGCAGACACTGATGGGAGCCTTTTGACTCCAGGGCCAACATTAATCACTCATAGCCACTTACTTCAGCCAAATTATATCCTCTACTTTGAAGCATTTGCTGGTACTGATATTAGCATGTACAGAAAATATTTATACTTTTAGCTGGTTCTGGGAAGAGATCATGACTCAGAATGGGAAAGAAGCCAATTGCGTTCAAGATGCAAGATTGACTGTGAAAATGGAGAGATGTAATGCACGAGTGTCAGAAGTCAAATGTGGGGTCAAGGGATGGGATGTGGCTTGATTCAAAGAGAAAAATGTATTTCAGCTTGGCTTACATTCAAAAATGAAGTATCCCTTTTGCCTTTCAAATGATTTTTTTTCTAAAATTATTTAGTTCTGCTATAGAATTTGAGGGTATTATCAGAGTTTTACACCTTTTCCTTAAACATATGTAAGCTGTGAGAGACAGAAAGATCTAAAATGAAACTCTGCAGGGGCAGAGAGGAGAAACCAGTCAGCTGAAAATATCTGAGGGAAGACAAGATTGTCACTGCTCTAGCTATATCCCAAGTACACGAAGTTCAGCAACTGCAGTTTCCACTGAAGTTAATGAATGAACAAAGCTTAGTAATCCTGAAAATGTCACTCAGAGTTGCTAATTGCATGAAATCATTTCACCACATTTGGAATTTTCTCACATCCACTTCCTCCCTGTTGACTAATTACATTCAGCTTGCAACTACTGCATCTGCAAACTCGTTTTCAAAAATCTTATTCTGAATATGAAAACAAAATGCAGAAGAAACCTTAAAAAGAGATCCTAGGGGGAAAAAAAAAGCCAAACCAAATCAAAACTTGAAGAACTTACCCTGCTACAAGCCCCAGTTGTAGTTTCACAAACTGTAAGGATGGAGATATTCTGAGCTCTGTTTAACCATCTCACCACAGCCTTGGTGTTGCTTATCCATTTCACCATGGTGATATAATATTCCCTAAGTAAACATAAGAAAACAAAAAGTTCAAATCATTGATAATTCAGATTGGGCTTTAAAAAACCCCCTCAACATATATACAGTTCATTCAAATGCTGGATTTATAATGCATGACAGTATCAACACTAAGGGATGAAGAAATGAACCCCAAATGCCCAGCATTCCTACAAGTGGACAGGCTCAGTCCCTCAGTGTGCTGCTCCCCTGGGAAATTTTTGTATTTATACACAAAGTTTACCAACTGTGAAATATATGTTTGTGAATACACATGAATCCTGTACTTTCCAACCAGCTTAAAAATAAGCACTGAATGCCAACAGAAGACAGTATTTTCCTATACCAAATACCTTCAGAACACACACATTTTTACAAATGAATCCAGTCCTACTGCCAAACAACAAAACCAGTTCGGTAAGTCTGTAATGTCTGAGTGTAAATGGAGCCCACTTTAAAACATCACTTATTATTAAATAGCAAGTATTTTATAATGGGACTTCTGGATAAAAGGGAAATCCCACTCAGTATCAGTGTGTTTGTGCTTCTGTTTTAACAAATAGCTCATAACTGTCTGTCCCTCAACAACCCTGGCTGAGCACATGAGATCTCCCAGGCGCAGACTCACAGTGTGGCAAATTTGCCTCCCTCCTCCCCGAATCCTGCAGGGCTGTCAGGCTGGGGATGTTCCAGAAGAAGACCTGTTGCAGCCTGTCATCCTAGCCAGGAGATTTGCTTCACTTCTCCACTGGTGGCAGCTGGCAGCTTTCACAGTCCAGCTGAGGTTTGTGCAACAGTGCAGTGAGCTTGTCTGGAAACACAGACCCCCTTTAAAACAAGGGGCTTAGCCTAAATATAATTAGGCTTTTAATCTAATACTGGTGGAGATCTCATTACTCTTTGACAACATGTATTTAATTATACATTCAAAAGCCTCCTTACTAGATCAAAGATGCAAAGCGGCACCAACAGCAAAGCTGTGCACAGCTCTGATGCTGCACAGGAGATGCTGGAGACAGAATTTCACTGCAGCTTCACCCAGCCCAAGTCTAGTGCTGTATTTGCAGAACAGACCTGAACAACCCAGTATGCACACCTTCCTTTTGGCTTTTATATTCCACTTTCAGTAAAACAGATATTTTCACATGTGGATACCAGAATGATAACTAGAAATAGTGACTTTAAGTGGATGCTGAGTCCAATATTTAAAGGGGTTTTACTTTAAAAACATTTTAACTTACTATGGGGCACAGATGTATGCCAAAAGTAAAACAAGAGCTACCACAACACCAGCTGACAAGCCAAGAAAGCAATGATCCAAGAAACAAACTGAAGAGTGCAATTCCAAATCCCAGGTAACTGGCTCCCTGTATCAGAACTCAAGACACAAGAGTTGAAAACCTCTCCCTCTGCCATTGTGCCTTCATAAGGCCAGCAAAACCCACTGCAACTGGGAATACAGGAGCCCAAAGACAGCCAAAAGTAAATGATCAAAACACGTATACAAGACCTGCCTCCCTCTATCATTACTTAGATACCATGGGAGACAACACTGACAGCCAGGAAAGCCCAAATTATGCCTGAACCAAATTCTACAAAAGAGCCTTGAAATGTTCCATTTGAAAAAGTCTTCAGTGAGGGATGGAAACAGGAGATTTAATCATACAGAATCCAGTTAATATAGTAGCTAATAGTCCAAATCAAACCATAACATCATTTTCCATCACAGACATAAACTCCTTAAGCACTGAAATAAAAGCAAAAGGTCACTTAACAATCCCTTTTTTCCCCTCTGCCATCAACTATGCATAAAAATATGCTCAAATTTCACTACACTGTGAATTGATTATCAGGAGTGTAGTGCACTGTGTGTATTTATGTAGAAACACACACTTTTCTGAAATTGAATGTTCTCTCCAGGTAACATTCCTTTGTAACTCAGAGCTGTGCAGTGATTGTTTCACACACACAGTGGATACAGAGCAGTAGTGCTGTCGCAGGTCAACAGACACGACCAAGCTGAAGTTTGTAGAACAAAAGTGTATGTTTTATTAGACTGGCTGGAATAGTTAAATAAAACCAGAGAACATGCAGGACAAAACACTTTTATTTCTGAGGGAGCTGCTATCAGTTTGTGTTTCCGAACTTCTCAGGCTTTTTTGCAACTAATCTTGGTAAACTGAACTAGCAATGAAAATATGTGCTGTCTCTTTCCCTCCATACCCAAATACACAAATGAATTGGGATTTCTAGACCCTCTGCATTTGTACACACATAGAGTGTCCCCGTAACTCCACTTTAAAGAGGAAACACTGTGATTGCTTTCTGAACAAAGGACTGAAGCAAGATATTAAATAGTGTTTGCCACTGGAGGAAACATAATTGTACACATGAATGGAAACACCAAGGGAGAAACAGTAATTGCATGCAATACAAGAACGGATTTAAAGGAAGACTGTCAGTCTTTTTTTGGCATTAACAGTGCACTGTAGGTGGCAAATTTTTCTACAGAACAGAACTTTCAGGAGTAAATTTACAAATGTTCTTGCTATCTTTATATCATAATAGCGTGAGCAAAACTTGGGAAATATTACCAAGCACCTTTACAGAATTATTGCAAGAAATAAATGAAGGCAGAATGTTGAATTTACTCAATCTTACAAGTTCCCAGATGCCTTAAAATTCAGGGAAACAGTTTTCTATCCTCAGATATTCTGCACCACACACAGTTTGGGGTGAGCTGAGAATCTGAATGTTACTCTTTGCGGTTACAACTAAGAGAAGTTCCTTTCCCTTCCCTTTGTGTGGTTTCCTTGTGCAGGAGTGAATCTCTCCAGAATAGCAGCTGTACAAGTATTCCCAAATAGTTTCTGCCCCAAAAGATCCATAAAACTATATGTGATAGCAAACCGATCCATTTAATTCTGAAAGACTCTCATGATCTATTTACTAATGACTGTAATGAACGGATTAGAAAGGTACCGAAATAAACTGACCACTAAAAGTAGCTACTAGTTTTATTAAAAAAGCTAATACTTTAGGAAAAAAAATAATCTTCCAACCATTACAAACTTCAAAGATTTACACTCTAGAAAAGCCTGTTCAAAGCCTATTCTTAATACCTGTGTGTATATATATAAATATATATATATAGGATGATGA
>VXBX01007131.1:760276-871444 GCA_013400415.1 Scytalopus superciliaris
TATATATATATATATAGGATGATGACCAGTATGAGGACTAGTACTGAAATCCAGAGTCAGATGCCAAATTTACAGTAAAACTGGCTCACAATTATACAATTTTTCTAAATTTTACAGCACGGGGATTATACTTTAATAGTTATAATTAAGAAGAAACTAACTGTTTTTTCCCAGGTTTAAGTAGATTTACTCAATCTTCTCATGCAGTAGCAAGCCAGAATTTTTAATATGAATATTATTTCAATTAAACTCAAACAATATGTTTATCAAGAACCCAAAAGTCTGCAAAGATGGTCCTCAAGGCTCACAAAAGAAATTCCAGAAATTTGGCTTCAGCTTCAAGATGAAAAAAAAAAAAAAAAAAAGTTTTAACGTACTTATATTAATTTATCTTTATCTGAGTCTACTATTATTTTCCGGTGGCAGAATGAATGTGAAAAATTTATAGTGAGACCATAACATCTGAACAATGCTTCCAAGATTATTTTTTTTCTTGGGAATTTACATACTGCTTTCCCACTTAACTTCTTTGTGCCTTCTGACATTTAAGGACAACTTTAATGTTGTTTAGGAGAGCGAAGATGATGTTCAGATCTTATAGCACTACTTAAAGTAATGAAGGGTTAGCAAGCAGCAGGAGATTTTATTGTTTTTCAGTAGTGGCCCATCAATAGAAAGAAAATACTTCAAAAAGAACAACTCATTCAAAATAGTTTCTCTTACTAACACCATTAGTAAGTATTCCAGCTGACACAAATAACTGCAAGGCATAATTCACTATTAAATTATTCCTGCAGTAAATTAGAGTACCTCAATTTGTGTAGAAGAGAGCTACACCAGCTTAAAATTGTTCACAAGGGTTGTGAATAAGGGCCCACTGTTTGACATCCTGATTCTTTCAGGAACAACTGTCATAGAACATTTGGGGGATTTTAGGAACTGGAAAAACCACAGCTATGTGAAGAGGATGTTTTTTTCAGCTAGAGGCAGCTTCATGTTTGCCAATCCTTTTCACACCATTCTCCATCTGCAAATGCCCTGAGTGAAGAGGGAAAGTGGCACCTCTCTGGCCCCCCTTAGACAGCAGCCAGATCTGGACTGTAGAAACTGCTGCTGTTATTATTATTACCTCTATTATGTAACATTTTAGGGCTAGGAGATCACCAGCATATGTATTGCAACCAGAATGGGAATTTAATCAAGAAGACTGCAACTCTACAAACTGGAATACAAACAGAAAGGGATGAAAACTTTCTTGCCCTGAAAGAAAAAATTCAGGCACCTTCAGCAAAGATAGGCAATCAGGAGATTAGCTTAACCCTGGAACTTTAGCAGGAGAGTCACCAGTTTCAGGCAGACCTCATGACTTAAGCCTCAGAGTCAAAGCAAATGTTAAATCAGCTCAGTGGTTCTGTAGCAGTTCCTCCTGAAAAACAGCCCTGCCTTTCTTAGCCCATGTGATCTGATGGCATTGCTCTTCACCTTTTGCCACCTCACTTCACCTGTCAGCTGGGATGAGAAATGAAAGGTCCAGAATAATTCTCTCTGAGGGAACACCTTGGTTCTCTACTCTGTGCATTTGCAAGACACTTCTGCAACCTCATGTCAGAAACTGAGAGCAACAAGTTGGCACACAGCAAGCAACGGCTGGGAGTGAATGAGTAACAATCTCAGAAGCAGGGCAGTGTTCACCTGCCCTGACCATAGCTTAGGATTCTTAATTTAGTGCATTTCTAGCAAATTTGAACTTCTCAGGACATCAAACATAAGCAAATCCCATCCCCCTGTGATTTATATGAGAAGTATCAGTCCAGTACAGCTGTATTTTATTTTATCCTTATGTTCAGCCATGGGGACAGAGATTAAGGGCATTCCAATCAAATACAAGTGTTGTGCTAATTTAAAAAGACAGTGATTAGCCTAAGAAACAGTTAGGTTAAACCAGACATATGTTTCAAAACAATGAAATTATATACCTTGATTTAAAGCTGTCAGGTGGCATCAGTTCCAGTGTATGTGCTGGTCCATACAGATTAACTACAAACAGCTTTACTGTTGGGTTTGTTTGACCTGCCTTTGGAAAAGAAAAAATAAATAGGAGCTTTAGAGGCACTGAATCAGTCACAGCTAAACAGACTCACTCATTAACATAGTTCAGTATCTTTATAATAATGAAAAGTTATTAAAGTTCAAATATATTTTAAAAATTAATTTCGTAACTACGTAAATCACACAAATAAAAATATGAAATACTGACTGAACTGCCTTTTCCAATGACAGACCTTCCTGTGCTGAGTGAGGGACCAATGCTACAAGTGGCTTTGCCCGGTTCAGTAAAATCAGCTGCAAAAACACAGTCAGTTCCTAAATCTGCAGTTAAACTCAGCTTCCAGCAAAGTCTCTTCCAGACAATATTGTTCCTTCTTCCAAAAAGCTGCACTACCTGCATTTGGGATAGCATTTCTCCTCTTCCCTTGTTTTTCTTTACCAATTTCCCCCAGTCTTCTGTCTCTGGTTTGCTGAGTTGGAAATCTCTATTTTAGGCCAAAGAGCCAGCTCCTTTGGCAGGCCAGCTCTAAGGGAAATGAAATACTTCTTGTTGCTAAAGGGACATAAAATGGCAGCTTGATATATGTCCACTGGGAAGAGCCTGATAAATCCTGAGGATCTACAGGGAGGTGGAAATCGTCCTTCTCCTGGTAACATGGCTCATTACTAAGGGATGTTCCTGAGATGAAAATAAAGCACTGGTGACAGAAAGAGAGGTTCTTAAGGGTTGAAAGGAGATGCTGCTGGTCCCACATCCCTGTCCTACACATATCATCTCCAAGTTTCTGTTTCATTAAGTCACAGGAGTCACACAACTTTATATAATGCCCTTGGGGTACAGGGAATGAAAAGTGTGTCCCTCAATGGGGTTGACTCCTGTTTAATATTGAAAGGCCAAGGTAAAAATCACAGACTCTACAAATTTAATCATAAACACCCACAAAGTTGTATATTGGGTTCTTCACAGGGGTATTTAGAAATGCAAAATAGCTTGACTGAAATGCACTCACAAATTCCTTTTAGAAACTGGGCTTATCTCAAAGACTGAATGCTGTATCCACTCATTTCTGAGTAGTATGGAGAAAAGAAAGTGGAATTTGTGTATTTTTAATAATGCTAAAAAAAAAAAAAAAGTTTGGAAAAGGTACTTAATTCGACTCAGAGATTTATTTCTTTTCTCTTCATAAAAATTTTAACATTTGCCTGAAAAGAAATGTTTTTCACAGGCATCCTCTGCATGAGCACAGCTTACACAAATGCATAATTGTGGAAGAAAACCACTCAAAGATCAAGTCCTTAGGACACAACTACAGTCTCCTGATATCCCTTGAACCTTACATTGCCTGAGTAGTGGGGTCCAAGTGCTCTCACAGGCAGGGCTGCCATCAGTAATTACTGTCCAGCACAAGTACGAGTTTTAGAGGACACCCCAAAGCAAACCTTCACAGGGAGCATGGCCAGAGCTGTCCTAGTCCCAAAGGACTAAACTGCCCCAAAGTGCTGTCTCAGCCACACACCCCCTCAGTGCCCTACTCTGCTGTGTGGATACATCCAACACTCAGCTCTACAGCTGTCACTGTTTTGGGCTTTTGCCCCAACGCGAGGTCTGACCCTCCAGCTGTGGCCAGTGGAGTGAGCACTGAGACCCCACAGCCTGCAGCGAGCTCGGGCTGCTCAAAGTGCATGTTCTACCTGAGCACAAAATTCTCACATCCACATCTCTCCCTCAACTCCTCCACCCCTCAGGCTCTCCTTGTGACAATTTAAATAGCATAAATTTTGCATCTCCAAACCACAGTTCAGTAGTGCAAGAACTCTCTGCATTGAAACTGTATTTTGCTCTCAGTGGATGTAATAAGTTTTAACTTTCTTTTTTCTATTTTTTTTTTCTTTGAAGAACACAGTCTGTGTGTATGATATGTACACAAATGAGCATGTTCTAGTGTTCACAAACACATGTGTTTCATTTTATTTTTTATTTCTAGTTGGAATTTTGCACTCCATAATAAAGACCAAATCTTTTTTTTAATCGCTCTTGCTATACCACAAGCTTCATTACCAATTAATGATGTTTAACGGGTAGCTAAATTGGCATTAAATAGAGACATTAAATAAAGATAATGTTTTTTCATTAATGAGATTACTGAAGTAGTATTATGCATCACTTTTATGCTGAATCGCTAATGAAAGAGAATTACTCCTTTCTCATTTACAAAACTGACTTTTAAAACGATTCCTTATTTTTTTTCTTTGCTCTGTCACTCAAGGCCTTTTGCCAATGCAAGTAAATAAACCACCTCTGCAAATACTGTTATTTCACCCTGAGATTAGCCCAGTTGGTTAGAGTATGGTGCTAATAACACCAAGTTTGCAGGTTCAAACTCTATATGGGCCATTCACTTCAGAGCTGGACTTGATCCTTGTGGGTCCCTTCCAACAGAATATTCTGTGAAATCTGATTCTGTGAGATTATCTCTGAGTATTATTTCGCAGCACAAATACATTCTATTTATATCATGCATGTTGTTGTTTCATTGTACCTGGTACAGTCTAACTGTTCACCCCTCAAGAATAAAGGGTCATCACAAAACATGGTAGCAGGAATAGCAGGGTAACAGTAATATTTTCTAAAACTCTCAATAAACTTCCTCTGAAACGTCAAAGGAGTACCCTACACATGGACCTACATAGCCTATCAGAAAGGAACTCAGTCACTTTGAAATTGCATGGAAGGATTGCATAAACTGATCAACTGGAAGGTCAAGAAACAGACAAGGAGGCACGTCCCCAGTAAATGAGCAACCATTTCAGACATTATCCATGTCTGGGCTCTCCTTTCAGTTTCCAAACCAAATATAAAAAGTCTACCCTAAATCTTCTGAAACTTGGTGATAGTTCTATTTTTATTTTTTTATCTCATTTTGATGGTCAGGAAAATACGTAAGTGTGGCTTATCTTATTCAATGCCAGTCTGTCACATTTATTAATAAGAGCATAATCTACTGAAATCTATGTCACTGTGAAGGAACATGCTCTGTGTCTGCACACAGAGTGTGTGACTCCAGTGCAGCTATGACAGCATCCTTTTCCTATGCAGTCCTTCAAACCTCTACGAGGTGCTGAACTGATTTTTACCAAGCCAAATATCAGTGATGAAATTACTTCAAATTAGTTTGTCTGCTGTTACCTCACCTGATAGTTTCCTTCAGCAAAAAGTGTTACAGTAGACTGGGAAAAAAAACGTACTTATTATTTCCTGAAAAGCAACATGAACCAAAACAGTCACTGCTCCTGTTTGGAAACACTCCTTCCATATGGTTGAACAGTATCACTGAACATGGAAGAGGAGGTGGGGGTTGCAGTCACACTCATCTTACCTTAGGATATGGATACTGCTTTCCTTTGGGATACAGGCCTCCAGTAAACCTGGGAATAACCATGTTCGGTACCAAGGAGTCATTTATGGTCAGGAAGGCCAGTCTTTCACCGTCTGGAGACCACCAGTGGGCAATGTGAGAATGAAGAAGTTCCTCTGCAAAACCAGAGTTCCTTAGGGTCCATAAAAAACCTATCACGTAGTTTCCAGCTTATTCAGTTGGCACTGAATTATTCTCCGTGTGCCTATTTGAAATGTGTCTGTTGTAATTTTAGTAATTTCACATTATCCTGGGTTGAATGTTTGAGTAACAAGGCATATTGAAAGACCAAACTTTAATCATTTTCCTCAAATGAATATTTCCACTGACATCAATAAATCATCTGAACGTGAAAGATGATTGTAACTGCCATATGTTTAGTTCTATTTCATTCCAATAGATGTGTTTAATTAAATTTTAAATTATTTGGACCATTTTAATGCTTTTTGTTTGGGTCTTTTTAGCACTGTCAATCTTTTTTTTCTCTTTTTTTTTTTTTCTTCTCAATATAAAACTTCAATATACCTGATTACTGTTACCTGTGGCATCTGGTAACATGCAAATCCTCACACAGTGATATTTATGTAAATATTTTTGAAGTCCAATATTTGGACTTTCTCATCTCAGTCTAATGGACAGCTTTAATTCTCAGGAAGTTCAGTTTTTTTGCAATGCAATTTTTTGAAATTCTGAACAAAATTTTCCTTTTTATCTATATTTTATTTGCTTTCCAAATTAAAGTAATTCTCAAAGATGTCACACAGTGTTTTCTTACATTTATTGTTACTGTATTTCATATTCAAAAGTAAGCAACCAGAAACAACCAGAAACACAGCACCCAAACTCCTGGAACCCCAGGAAAGCAGCTCCTGAGCCATTCCAAATTCACCCTGTACAGGTCCTCTGTTTTCACTTGTGAAAAAATAGCCTTTTTTCATTATGTATGTGATATATTGACTTGCTTGGAAAGGATTTTGCATTTAATTTTGAAAAATTTGGCTGGAAAATTGAGAATAGTGTACTAAGGGGAACAAAGGCCTGCCTGCATACCTAATTGGAGAGCCTACATAACAAAACTACTTAAATTGTCAATAGAGACTCTACAAGATGCTAATCAGACTTTGAGCATTCTGAAACAGCTTAATGGCTTGAATTATCTAAGGTTAGGTGCAAGAAAGCTGGGACCTACATTCAAAGTCATATATTCTGGGTCATGCTTCTCTGCCTGGCTGGATAACTCAAACCTTTTACACAGGAGAAGAGCAGAGAATGAATGGTGAATATCAGATAGAAAAAAATCACAACTGTGTTTGTTTTAAAATATTACTGTTTGCATTTAGACAAGGTTATTCACACAAAGAAAAGCTATTCTCAAATGCTTTGTAAGGTAAAATGCTAATAACAAACTCAGGCAAAATGAGAAAAGAAAACAAATGAGGTCAAAGTAGGAACAGTGCTGGATTCAACTGAAAATCTGTTAACTTCACCTGGACACTATTCAGCCTGTTCAGTCTGATGCTATTGAGACCACCACAGAAAGCAGAGCACTGATCTAAGTTCAACAGTGGTTAATGGGAAAGAAGCAGTATTTTCATTCAGGCCACCATCGATGAACTGGGGTCCTCCACTGTGTGTAGGCAGAACTCACTTTTACTCCAATTTTAATGATGCATATTGTTGAGAGGAGCTCACTGTCAGCCTGGGAACATCATGAGTTCTCTCTAAGTTGGGAAATGCAACAGCTATTTGGGCCAGGGATCAAAAGCACTTAGAAAAGAATGGTCAAAATCACTTAAAGAAGGCTAAGGTTTTACAACAGGCTTTGGGAGGAAGGCTTGGGGATGTGCATCATCTTCCACAACACTTCAGAAACACTTTAGTCCCAAAACAGAAAACCTTTGCTTTTCTTTCTCATGGCTGTGACTCTTAACCAAATTCACTTTGTTTTAGCGAAAGCTTGATATACTATATCAACTCCAACAAGCTATATCTGCTTAGATTCTTCACTTTGCATGCCTTCATGTTAGATTTTAAGAATATGGAGTGCGCATAAAACACTATTCCATTTAAAAAATGTCTGTTATCCTTATGTTTTGAAATATGCTGCTGCACTAAAACATTTCAAAACATTAATAGAAATCTTGGAAGTGCCAGACACAGGCTGATGGATGCAAATAACCAAGCTAACTTAAGTTCACTTGGGCAGAGACTTAAAAAAACCACCAAGGTGAGCAGTTTGCTCATAACTACTGAAGTGCCAAACAGTATGGATAGATGTTCTATGTTCCTTCTTGTATGGCATTAACAGCATTCCTAAAAAATACTCTGCCCCGAAAATATCTGATTATTGAACACCAAGCTATTTATCTACAAAATACTTTCATGCTACCCAGTTTCATCATATACTTGATATGTTCTGGTTGAAAATAAGTTCCTCTTCCCCAGAAAACATTGCTATATGCAAACCAGCAGTCAATACAAAGGCAATCCAGCAGGAAAATGAGAAGGCAAAAAAGCAAACCTAACCTTAACATTTCCTGAAATGAATAGATTTGTGCTGTTGGGTCTGTACAAGGACCTTTCGTCTGCTTTAATAAACAGATATATTCATCCAGCTTACCTTCATATAACCAGTCCGCAATTCCATTAAAAATAATTCCTTCTTTTCCTGAGGATGTCAGGCGCAATGAACTACTCTTTACATCAGGCTGATAGTAGATGTTATTTTCAAATATATAAATCTGGATGAGGTAAGAGAGATGGAGAGAAAAAAAGAACATTTTGGTAGATATAAACGAATGTTCAGCAATGAATACATAATTTCCTCAGGTTCGGAACAGTCTACAGAATAATTCAGCCTGAATTTCCACCAACGTGGGCTTCATATTCCTTTTTATTATCAATTTGGACAAACTAAGCAAACTTTTAATACTTATGGCAAACCTAATCCTTCCTTTGAAATTGTCTTCTCAGTTGAAATGTTTCTATTCAGTTTAAGAAATATTATTACATTCCTCAAAATAAAACAGGAGACAAGTTTTATAATATTATCTGAATAGATAAAGAAATTTTCCATTAATTCTATTCTATCCAACAAAACCATCTGGTTTTCTAACTGTGAAATGAGACACACTTCTGCAGGAACATATAGCAGAGTACATACATTGTAAATAAAAATTACAGCTTTATATCATGGCCTGAGAACAAACTGGAAAAGCAAAAACAAATAGCAGCCTGCAGTTAACTTTTCTCAGCTTGCTGACATTACTTCTGACTGACACACAAACATTTCACCTCAAGTGTGCTATATAAATGTTCTTTATTTTTCAAGTCTAGGCTCCTCATGGTCCTTTTCCTGTGAGCCAGACTGGACAGGCAGTCCTTTCCTTCTCCACTGCCACTCCTCAGCCTTATCTGCTTTTCTGGCCATGTATGTTGTTCCACAGGTTAACAACGGAATCAATCTAGCAGCAATATTATGCACTGTCTTGATTCACACTAAGAAAATGCAGATAACAGCACTACGGAAGCAATATGCAACAGAGAATTTTTACATTATTTCAGCAATGTATACTGATATACAGTGTTTCAGGAAGTCTAATATGAAGTAAATATATTTTCTCCAAAGACCATTTAAAAAGCCTAGTCATTTATCATTCTCTCATACTTCTATGATAAATGACTTATGGGAAAATACTAACCAAAGTGCAAAGTTTTATTATCACTATTACTACTGTCCCCTTTGCTTCTAAATTACCATCTGAAATAGATTTCCCTATGAGTCCCCAAACTAATGATTTTTAACAGTAGCCACTTCATGATTTCTGCTGCAGAAAGCAATAAAGCTGAGGTTTTTTTCATACCATGAGCAATGCAATGATTTTAACCATTACTGGGAACCAGGGGTGACTCAGAACTAGGTCTTTTATGGTCAGAAATTCAAAACTCAGCAGTGAACTCAAAACTGAAGTGAAAATAGTTGATCCAGTTTGAATAATCCAAAATGTACTAGGCAGTAATCACATTTACAGTTTTATAAATATTATTGTATTTGGTATGGCTGAGAATTTAGGGGAAGCTGACACATGACCCAATATCCACAACAAAAGAAAAGAAGGATTAGAGAAAGTTGGAAGTATCAACATTTTGATATAATATCAACAAGAACTTCCTGTAAATGTAAAAATGCACTTTTTTTTCTAAAGTAAAAGAAACAGATACAAGCAATAACAAGGCACGGTTAATTGCCTAATCAAGAAAACCAAAATAATTCAGCCAAGTATTTGTTTTTCATGTGAACTAAAAATATTTCTATCAGACTACATTACAGGTAGACTTCAGTAGTGGGAACAACTCTAACGACTATTGGTCAGTACAGAGCAATTTCTTAAAGAAGAAAATCTCTTCTTGTATAGACAACAACTTTCAAGAGATTACCAAAAAAGCCTACTTGGACAAATGATTCTATATTTAAGCTTCTTTAATTAAATGAGATCAATCTAATTAATTTTGGAAGATCAGGAGGATCATTTTTGCTTCTCTCCCCCCTTTTCAGACTGTTTTTTTAATGGTGAAGATCCACACATTGTCTTGCCTCTGCAATAAAAAACTTTTATTTAAAGCCATCAGTGCCAGTCAAGGTACAGGATTAAGGAGTACTTGTTATACGACAGAACCACGCAAAGGTCTTTAATCCTGTTATTACTAGTTAGCAGGCATTGCTAATTCCATTTGACAGATTTCAGATAAGTAAATGTCTCTAAAGGATACTCACTGATGTGCCACTGACCACCCGCTGCCTTGGCTTTATTCCTCATTCTTTTCATAAAGCAGCTTTTTCTCCATCTTCAACCAGTTCTCAGTCACCCTCTGAACATCTTCACAATCCTCTTAAGTTTGCTCTGCCATACAAAGTTTCCCTTCCTTCCTCACCACTCCTGACAAGTGTTCCTTCAACTTTGAAAGCTACTCCAAACCCCAATTTTTCTCTTGAACATATGCATTGGAACATTTTAGAGTTCTTGAAAACATTTAAAGCCCCCAGCTGCTCCCTCTCTAGCAAGCATCATGCTCGTTGCTGACATGAATTAACATTAAAAAAGATGAATTTATGTTCCTTTGCAAAACATTTATGAAATACAACCGCTCATGTTCCACAACTAAACTGCACATAAATGCACACAGATGATTTAGGGTTGGTAAGTACCACTCCGCACTCACTGCCCGTAACATTTCAAAAGATCGATATCCCCATGTCTGAGCCTGTAAAAACATCTTAAGAAGGCTCCCCATTACAATTTGTCATTTAATCTCATCTGTAATTCTGAACATTTGTTCTATTCCAGGAGGTGCCATGAAGTCCTGAACTGCTATTTGTTCCAACAGGAATGGCCCACGCTCACTTCCTACAGTGATGCTGCATTCCCCTCCATCCCTGAACATGCCCAAGTGCTCATCTGTAATTATCTAACTCATTCACCTCTTGGAAATAAGGACTTGGGAGCTAAAATGTTGACTTCTGCAGCATGAGAGGCGTAACAGGAGTGATAACATTACTGTGAAGGTACTGAGTAGTGGCCTGAGAGGCTCTTCAGTTTCCTCTCTGTAAATGCAGGCAGCAGATTCAATTAAGCACAAGTATTTTGTGTAGCCACAAAACCCAAGCTCCCATCTGACACACAGTGCCAAGAAAGGCATTTCTAATAAGCAGACTCACTGTGAATTCTTCTCCCCAGTATAAAATTTATATGGTACAAATATGCCTTATAATATAAGCCTAAAATACCACAATTTTAAGAGATCATTCCTTGAAATTAATTCTGTTTACAAGATTGGGAATAGATCTTATCACTTTCTATAACATTTGCACCTACAACACCGACCAGCAACAGAAAGCAGTGTCAAATGTGAAGTGACTTTAGGAGGAAAACAGACACGAGGTTTATTTTATGCACATTTTTACAAGCCTGCCAACTAAGAGTAGAAATGGAATATTCCTCAGCTAAAACATGCAAAAACCTCCTGCACCAGGACCCAGAGCAGAGGAAGTCCTTAAATGTCAAACCCTCCCCTTCCTGCACATTGTCTAATTTCTTTTTCTTTGCTTCATACATACATGTTTCTCTTTCTTGCTCAATTTAAACATTGCCACTAATGCTTTCTGATGAAAACTCCTTACAGTACTACTGCTGCACTAAAATGTATTTCCAACCTTTTCTTTCAAAAACACAGAGACTAGAAAATTTTTATTTCTTTTCAGATGCTGCGGCTTATTACTTGCAGTCCAACAGTACATAGAAGCTGGATTTGTGAGCCACGATTTCTTGTTTCAAATTGAGTGAGAGAGAGAACAAGTGACTGGGAGAGAACCCAGACTACTTTTCCTGTAACACAAATTTAAACTCTCAAATACTGCAATGTAGATAGCAAATCAAGACACTGGGATTAGAATAATTGATAAATAAATAAATAAATATACACACATATATATCTCCTTGAAGCAGAATCTTGAAAACACACGTGCACTACCTGACTCCAATAAGTAAAAGTAAATATACCCCCAAAGGTTTCCAGGGTGGGGATGTCACACACTTTATCACTTTATATATTGTGTTTTGAGCAACGTCACATAAACCAAAAATTCCCCTTGCTAGTGTATCTCCACGCAGCTATCTGGGAGCAAGTAATAGTAAAAGGGCTTTTCTTAGTATACACTTGGGTCTATTTACTACATCACAAGTACTAAATTGTTGACTGCAACTACCGAATCTTCCCAAACTGCTAAAAGAGGAGTTGCCAACTGTGTATCAGACAGGTATTCTCATGAATACATCAGTGGCTTTGTGCCCAAAATGCTTTCACAGCTTTCAGGCATGACGATAAGAGAATAAATTGAAAAAAGCATAAAGTGGAACCAGGCTATGCTGTCATATATAAAAATTATTATTACGCTGTTTTCAACCTCTCCTCTTCAACACATCTTTCTCAAGTATTTTTAAAGAATTTAAATATTTTTTAAGCTAAGACCCTTAGCTAGTAGTGCGATAAGTGGGGATAAATGTCAAAATCTATGGTCTTCTAAATTATTTGACTTTCTGTTTTCTTACAGATTTTGCACAGCTAATTACATCAAGTCTTAAACCAAATGGAGAAAAAACTCCACAGCATTTCTTTAATTATTTTATTAAGTATTTTCCAATTAATAACAAACACCAGCAAGAATGCCTTGGATTACTGAGAGATTAATTATTGATAATGATCACATTTATTTCAATTGACTGTAAAGAATTTGAAGCTCTGCCTGCTCTAATGTTCTACCTCAGCACTAATCCTTCTCCTTCTTCCACATCTGGCAGCCTCTAAACGATTTTCTTCACAAGCCTTCTAAATTAATTTCTTCTAAAACACTTATTTATTGTTTGCATCGTGTTTCACAATTACATCATTTTATTTCAGGCTGAGGTCTTGAGCAGAGCACCCAGTCCAAGTTCCAGATGGCAGACAGCTGTGAAAACAGAGACATCCAAACCCCCAGCTGAATGCAAACTCAGTGCCAGTAGCTGGAGAGGCCCCCTGTGTGTCTTTCATCATTTCAAACACTACAGGCAGAAAAAAGCCACTAAATTACAGAAAAATACTCCCCTTTTTCCCTTTAGATGCTCCACCAAAGCCTCCTGCATGGACACATCCACGCTCAATCCCTCCTCTGATTGCAGGGCAGTGTTTTGGTGACAGCACAAGCCTTTTACACTCCAGCTGTGCAGCAGCAGCAGCCTGAGCTGTGTGCAGGTCACTGTGTGATCACCTGCCCTGCACAGAGGCACTGAGTGTGTGGGCAGCAGGGCTGGGAGCTCCCTACCAAAGCTGGGGCAGCTCCTCCAGCAGGGACTGCCAGCAGCCCATTAGCCTTGGCAGCAGAGATGGAATCACAATTAGATATTTGCACATGTCCTAGAAATTCGTCCACACAGCAAAGTTCAGACTTGTATTTATATCCAAAACCCCAGTTTTCTTTAGGTAGAAGAGAAACAAAGCTACAGCCTTTGCTGACAACTCATCCCCTTCCCTGAAGCCAGTCATCAGTCTCACTTGCTACCAGTGAGAGTCAAATTTCTCTCAAACTTGTTGTCAGGGAGGTAGCCTTAACAATCTAGCATTAGTTCTTTCTCTAACTTATGCATGGATAAACTTTTTTTAGAATGAATATGATAAGGGACCTTGCCATGCAACAAGTTCTTAAAGTAGCTTTTGCACCCACTAACCCTGCAGGTATAATGGATTGCCAGTGCTGTTCCCCAACATAAGAGGAAACTATCTTGAGTGTAGAAGCAACATCACTCACTCATGCCATGTTTGGCCCAAGCTGAAGGTAGGTCTCCCCACTCGGTACCACACCAGGTAGTTTTTTGGCCTGTGTCACATTTCTTACTACTGTGTGACCACAGTTTAAAGTCATGAGAAGTTACAGCTGTCCTACAAGGCATAACTTTGCAGATTCCCAGTTTAGTATTTCCACATTATCTGAGGTGAATTGATAGCAGAACCTACTAACAACTAACAAATAAATCACAAAAAATTTAGTTAGCATAGCCTTTAAAACTGTCTTCATATTTATCACTGGAAAAATTCGAGCATCTCTCTCATAATGGTTAACCAATTGGGGATTTATTTTCCTCACTTACTGAATGAATATTTCTATCTAATCATCCAGAGTTTGAGCATGGCAGATTCATTTGACTTCCTGATTGATGTCATCCACACAAAGAATTTTGCCATCAACAATAATAATAGAAATATATAATGCAAACTGCAAGGGTCAGTGGGTTTGCAGCACTGGTTTACCTTTACAAAAGTCTTAACAGCTCCTGAAATTAACTTTTCAAGATAAAAAAATAATACACAGAGTCCAGCACTTTGGAAGGAAAGAAATCCTGGAGTGTGACTACTGGTACTGTCTGCCATTACATGGATTCATTAGGACAAACACCTAGTTAAGGAAAGTGCCAATTGAACTCTAAAGCTACAGAGCAAATACAGCTGGAAAGGAAACAAAGAAGACATCTGTATATATACTTCTTTGGTTAAAAAAAATCCATACAACAAGCACTGGGCTCTTTCTGTACAGGTGAGAGTTCTACCTGTGAGCTGAGAAAATCAACAGATTCTTCCAGACAATCTCTGACCAACAAATATATAAATAACTACTCCAACTTGGAACAAGTTCAGCACTCCTACTTAATACCCCAGAGAACATGACAGTCTTCCTTACTTTCCACATTGAAAATACGAGTTACAAGATGACTAAGGCATTTCTGAACATGCCCAGAAGGAGACCTTCAGGCACCCAGGAAACACTTCTGCTGCAGAACTCCTGCAGTTGCTAATGACACAGCAAAAGACATCAACCCAAAGCCTCTCCAGGCAGCCCATCTCTGGCTAATTTCCTGTGTGACCTTGGCAAGGACACTGATTTCACCACTCTCTGGACTAGCACAGGTGTCTTCAGAGCACAACATTCTATACAACAAAGCACTCAACTGCACTTTTTGCTCTGTGCAGAGGGATAAAAGTATCAAACTGATGCAGAAACAGGTGCCATCCTGTGCACCCACAGACAACCTGGCTAACCAGCTGACCCCACCATCACCATGGCTGAGAGCTACACCTCAGCACAGGCTCCATCAGACTTACTCCATTCCTAAGCATTCAGCAAAATTCCATCCCTTGCCAGCTAATTAGTTGGATAATTAATTCTTCAAAAGCTTCAAGATGCTATTCCATCTGGGCTTGCCTGTTACCATTTGTTCTTGTCTCCTGTCTTACCATACGTTAACCAAGGCCAAATCCAGCTGCCTTCATTTGATCATCCGCTAAAATTTCCAGATGAAATATATTTTCTTACTAACAACTGTTAATACAAATAATTTCAGCTATTCATGAGATAGAAGAAAGTCAAATAAAGAATACTTTCTAGGTTGCCCAGCAAATATTGTACTTTGTCTTCAGAGATTAAACCACAACTTCAGGTACAGTACTAAGTTGGCACAGGACTGTTCTGCTGTTTAACCTCAGACTGGGAAGAGAAAGAAGATCCCACAGCCCAGCTGTATTTCTCCTAGTCCTGAGTTCATACTGGAGAATGAGGCAGCAAAAAGCACACAGTAATGGGGGAATCACAGAATAGAATCACAGAAACATTTAGTTTACAGAAGACCCCTAAGATCAAGTCCAACCATTAACCCAGTACTGCCAAGTCCACCACTAACCATGTCCCTAAGAATGAGATTCACTTATGCTACCTAGAGCTGAAGGTGTGCCACATGCAAGTACAGTTTAAATAGGTCTCACAGAGCCAGTTTAACCAGCAGTTAACTAGCAGTTAAAACCCAGAGTCAAAGATCCTGGCACATAGCTCTCACATAAATGTTATGAAGAAAAATCAGCTTGAAGCTAAATAGAATCATCAAAACTTTCTTGGTGGTGTTTATACTTCATGATAGTATGTGTACATACAGACTTATGATACGCATCCAAACAATGTTCTTTGCTTTTTGAACAACACACTGTTCCATATCCAAAGTCTGGCATAAGAGGGACCTTAATTTTTTTTTTTAAAGAAAAATAAGTTGCATATTAAATAATTAATTTGAAAATTATTTCTCACTAATTTTTATTAAAAATATTGTTTCAATTCCTAATGTTGTTTTCACAAAAATTGTGGGAAATGCAGATATTTGTGTAGTCCTTTGATTTGTAAATAACATTGGAACTAATTTTGGATTTTAGGTAGAAATAAATAAATACCTGGCTTAGTATCTTCTCTACCACTATTCAGCATCCTCCAAAGCTCTGATAGGCACATTTTCTTCTAACAGACCCACTGATTACATTATCTATAGTCACAGTGTAATGTCTACTCTCTTTTCAAAGTTCAGACTGAGCAAACGTTTGCTTGTCATCTATGATTTCACCTACTACACTCCTGGGACTCACAGACTTAAACTGAGATTGCCAGACCATTATTACACCCACTGCTACAGAAGGTACCTCTTCCTGCCCTTTTTCCTTGCCTAACTCTCGTTTACTTGAAGCAGCTTCCCCTGAAGAACAAGGTGTACTTAAGATTAGGCGTTTTGTGTGTCAATGCAACAACAGTATTACTGCTGTTTTCTTTTTTCCTTTAACAGAAAAATAAATGCTCATTTTGGGAAGAAAACATCAGCCAGAAGAACTGGACACACAGTGTTATATAGGAATAGCTGTTTGTTATGCCAAGCTAGAAAGTCTATGATGGCAATCCAAATATCCTGGTCTGTCTCAAAGCCGCTCTGAGGCCAAGAGCCACAGGGCACATGCTGCAGTGAGCCACAGACATCCTTCAGGCTGTAGGAAGGAGGNGATTTCACCACTCTCTGGACTAGCACAGGTGTCTTCAGAGCACAACATTCTATACAACAAAGCACTCAACTGCACTTTTTGCTCTGTGCAGAGGGATAAAAGTATCAAACTGATGCAGAAACAGGTGCCATCCTGTGCACCCACAGACAACCTGGCTAACCAGCTGACCCCACCATCACCATGGCTGAGAGCTACACCTCAGCACAGGCTCCATCAGACTTACTCCATTCCTAAGCATTCAGCAAAATTCCATCCCTTGCCAGCTAATTAGTTGGATAATTAATTCTTCAAAAGCTTCAAGATGCTATTCCATCTGGGCTTGCCTGTTACCATTTGTTCTTGTCTCCTGTCTTACCATACGTTAACCAAGGCCAAATCCAGCTGCCTTCATTTGATCATCCGCTAAAATTTCCAGATGAAATATATTTTCTTACTAACAACTGTTAATACAAATAATTTCAGCTATTCATGAGATAGAAGAAAGTCAAATAAAGAATACTTTCTAGGTTGCCCAGCAAATATTGTACTTTGTCTTCAGAGATTAAACCACAACTTCAGGTACAGTACTAAGTTGGCACAGGACTGTTCTGCTGTTTAACCTCAGACTGGGAAGAGAAAGAAGATCCCACAGCCCAGCTGTATTTCTCCTAGTCCTGAGTTCATACTGGAGAATGAGGCAGCAAAAAGCACACAGTAATGGGGGAATCACAGAATAGAATCACAGAAACATTTAGTTTACAGAAGACCCCTAAGATCAAGTCCAACCATTAACCCAGTACTGCCAAGTCCACCACTAACCATGTCCCTAAGAATGAGATTCACTTATGCTACCTAGAGCTGAAGGTGTGCCACATGCAAGTACAGTTTAAATAGGTCTCACAGAGCCAGTTTAACCAGCAGTTAACTAGCAGTTAAAACCCAGAGTCAAAGATCCTGGCACATAGCTCTCACATAAATGTTATGAAGAAAAATCAGCTTGAAGCTAAATAGAATCATCAAAACTTTCTTGGTGGTGTTTATACTTCATGATAGTATGTGTACATACAGACTTATGATACGCATCCAAACAATGTTCTTTGCTTTTTGAACAACACACTGTTCCATATCCAAAGTCTGGCATAAGAGGGACCTTAATTTTTTTTTTTAAAGAAAAATAAGTTGCATATTAAATAATTAATTTGAAAATTATTTCTCACTAATTTTTATTAAAAATATTGTTTCAATTCCTAATGTTGTTTTCACAAAAATTGTGGGAAATGCAGATATTTGTGTAGTCCTTTGATTTGTAAATAACATTGGAACTAATTTTGGATTTTAGGTAGAAATAAATAAATACCTGGCTTAGTATCTTCTCTACCACTATTCAGCATCCTCCAAAGCTCTGATAGGCACATTTTCTTCTAACAGACCCACTGATTACATTATCTATAGTCACAGTGTAATGTCTACTCTCTTTTCAAAGTTCAGACTGAGCAAACGTTTGCTTGTCATCTATGATTTCACCTACTACACTCCTGGGACTCACAGACTTAAACTGAGATTGCCAGACCATTATTACACCCACTGCTACAGAAGGTACCTCTTCCTGCCCTTTTTCCTTGCCTAACTCTCGTTTACTTGAAGCAGCTTCCCCTGAAGAACAAGGTGTACTTAAGATTAGGCGTTTTGTGTGTCAATGCAACAACAGTATTACTGCTGTTTTCTTTTTTCCTTTAACAGAAAAATAAATGCTCATTTTGGGAAGAAAACATCAGCCAGAAGAACTGGACACACAGTGTTATATAGGAATAGCTGTTTGTTATGCCAAGCTAGAAAGTCTATGATGGCAATCCAAATATCCTGGTCTGTCTCAAAGCCGCTCTGAGGCCAAGAGCCACAGGGCACATGCTGCAGTGAGCCACAGACATCCTTCAGGCTGTAGGAAGGAGGTAGCTTTTCCTGTGTTCTGTGAGGAACTGGTGTTGAGATGTCGTTTGGCTCGTTTCTACCTACAGCTTGAGAATCAACACCCATCTTCAACACAACTCTACTGGCACAGGGGCCACTCAAACCATTCACAGGCTGCAAACGTGGTTAAGGATGATGGGTACACCACCAGTCTTCCTGTGACAATGCTCTAGACATCAGCATTTCCAAATTAGGTGTTGATTTACTGTGCCATACAGGTGAACAGTACACAGGTTGCATCAAAATCACACTGACAAACCAGATTTCTAGGAGGTACTTTGGACACCTTGGAAAAATAGCAACATTAAAGGGTCAGTGTCTTCCATTCTTGACAGTAATCAGATGTGGAAGAAGCTCCACAGTAATGAACAGGGACACATGCATTGAGAGGCAAGTAAAATGTAAGGTGGCAAACTACTACCCAAAACAGTTACAATGCATTTCACTGGTGCAACTCGTTATTCTCCTAATGTCTCACAGATCTCACAGCCATCTCCAAATCCAAAGAGAATTACTGTATTTCAGATTAAAAAGTGGCTTATAAAGCTTCCGTAAGTGTGAAGTGCAGAAGGTTAGAGTATTCACCATTGACTCTGTGAGTTACAATTATGCAGACTTCTTCCAAAAGCCTTTTTTTTGCTTCCACATCTTCCAAATTTTCTATCCAGATCACATATGTTACAGAATGACAATCTCAAGGAAAGTTTTATGGAATTGTATTGCAAAGCAGCTTTCTGTTATATTAATTTTCCATACATTATATTTGTAGTCTATTTAGACTGTGAGCTCCCACAGACAGGACTGCAGGCTGAAGTGTCTGACATAGCTTGCAATACAGCTGCTTTGCAAGTGCTTTGCAAGTCTCTGGGAGTGCAGAATGGCTCTGATCTCCTCTCTGCAGATTTTTTTTTTCTCTTTTGCAGATCAGTCTATACTGGCATAAAATTTTCAGAGCTGTTCAGCTGTGACTTGCTCCAGCTCTTCCCCCATGCTTCCATGTGCACACAGACCACTGAATTATGCAGATACTGGGCACTGCAGGTACCATCAGCTACCTAAGCAATGCATGGCAGTAGAAAAAAAAATAATTCTATCTAACCTTGTAAGACCTATGTTTCAAAATCATCAGACACATTGCAAGTGATGCAGAAACCAAATAACAGATAATAACAAAATTATTATAATTGTAAGGAATAATAACTATATTCAGTCTTAAAGGTACCAATTTTCTAAACATTGTGACTGACCTATATGGATTTTTTTTCGGAGGAAGCTTTCAAACCTTTGGATTACATTGCAATTAAGGTAGAGAGGAAGTAGTTGTTGATCAGTATGGAATATGGATACCTCAAAACACATGCACCCCAATGTCATGTGACACCTTCTTTTTGGTGTCATTATTTTATTTTTGTAGTCATCAAGCTGCCAGACACAGTGTGAAGAACAGAACACTGAAGCACCACTTTTCTTCCGTCTGGACTAATGCCACTGCATCACAGTAATGTGTCAGCACAATCGTTTCTGAGCAACTGCAAACAATCTACAAGGCTATTATATCTAATTGCTATTTAGATAGTTTATAAATCTACTGTAAACAATAGTAAGGATGCACTCATAATGAACCTTTAAGATTAGTTACTAAAATCATGACATAAACCAGGCCATGAACTCAGACAGCATCAGCACCTCAGTGATAACTGATGTTTATGTCCTTGATTTCCAATAAATGAGGGGAGGCATTGCCTTCTTTTGTTTCAACACACATTAATTATGTTGAATTTCCAATGATATTGGATCATGGCACTCAATTCACACACTGCCTAATCCCATGACAGCTTACTCATGAGCACAAACACTGCTCTGTATGTTATATAAATAATATACAGTATCTGAACAACAACCTACACAAAAAGCTGCTTAATAAATCTCTGTGATTGCACAGAAGATCACAGTAAGACTGCCTTGCCCCCAGGCTTAAAGTCTGGATCTACTGCTTCGTCCTGTGGAGCTGCCTGGAGAACTGTGGCTGTAGCACTGTGCAAAATGTCACCGAGGACTGGGCTGCTCAGCCCTTTGCTCTTTGCTTAAGTGATGTGGATAACAGACTTATCCATAAACAGTGTATGCTCAGGAATTCACTCCCCTTGTCCCTCACACTTACCAATAGCTTCTGACTAATGAGCCAGCATGGAAGAGCATGGGCAGGAATGCCACCCTTACATGCCTGGATTGCTCCTACTGACTTATAATAAAATCATCATCTGTCCGTACAATAAAATCTTTTAAAATTGTCTCTGATATTTTGAAGGCTCACCTCACATTTATATAAAGCATTTAACTGTGCCCAAAATGATCAATCTGTAACATGCTAAATGGACAAAATTTCAATTTAGTTACACCATAAGAAAAAAAGCAATATTGGGAGATAGAAAAATATCTAAGGTAACTGTAAGGGCTCAGTGTCAGATGAACAATTTTCTGTTTTCTTTGACAAAACTTAAGAAAGCAGCATTATAACAGCAGGACTGAACTCAAAAGATAGGGGATTGAAAATGCTGAGCTGTAAAGCCATATTTACATTTTCTACTATTCTTAGGGCCGTAGGCAATCCCTGAGAACTTTGTACCTTGTGCAAATGCTGAAAGGGGACCAGGTTGCCTCTGAGAATCTTCTACGTGAGAAACTTCAGCAGGGTTCAACACAAAGCTTTGTCCTTTCATCTATTATTGCTGCCCCAGCCTGTCTTGTATGGTGCACATACCTTCATCTCCCCACCTTGCATGGTGTTCAAGGTGCTAGTTGTCTTTATGATGGGTCAACATTTTAGTGGATGACACCCACCTGTACAGAGTCCATGGACATTTACCCCTTCACACAGACAGTGCATTAAGTGCAAGAAAGACAATTTGTCTTAAAATACCTCATTAAGAATGAGACAAATAAAAATGAGGAAATTTTGGCCAACTCTTATTAACAGCATTTCTGTTTGGTACAGTTCAGAGTCTGAGAAAAACACTTGAAATTAAATATCTGCTTTCTTTTCACACAAAATTTCCCCCTTACATTTCTGTAAATGTACTGTAACCTGCCATAAACTGTGAAGGAAATCAATGCTTCTTTTTCTCTTAGATATCAACATTATACCTGACTTTTTAATCCTTATTCTCCAGGGCTGTCCTGGCCTTGAAGCTGTCAGTGAAGATACACTCTCCACAACTAGACATCTGCAAGCAGTTCTTTGCATTTCACTGTCTCGCTCAGGCTGAGTCAACATGAAAGACTAAGTCACTTTAACACAGTGCAGCAAAAGTTTAATCAGCTCTGATCCTTTAGCACAAACACAGTGGGGAAGTCATAACCCCACTGCAGGGAAAAAAAAAGAACATGCAAGGACATTTATGGGTTGCTGATGATGGAATTTAATGCCTCTTTTTCAAGAAGGACTTGGCTAAAATAGGGAGAAAGAGCCACCAAGGGCACTGAACATGACCAAAATTGTATGGTCATAATACACTGGGGTTTTCTTTTTCTCCTCATGGCAGTTTTCTTGCTGATAAGAGTCAACAGAGAGCCACGACCTTATCAGCCAGGAAGCATGTACAGGTTTTACTTTTTTTTTTTTTTTAATTTGTTTTGTTGTTGCTGCAGTTTTGTCTGTTTTGTTGGGTTTTTTAATAATAACAAGGTCCAACCCATCTGTACCAATATGCAACGGTAAAAATCCTGGTTGACTGATGCCAAGAGCCCTCAGGATGAAATGGAAAATTTGTCACATCCATCTTTTACACCCATCCTGAGGTGTATCATAGCCTTTTTTTTTTTTAATATCAAAGATGAAGTGACTACACGAGTATATGGTCCACGGACATAGGTAAGCCTGCAAAGTTTTTGGGAAGGACTTTGGAACTACATGAAAATACAGCCTATAATAAAACCTAATCTTTTCCAACTCTGATGTGGCTAAAGGTTCAATCAGATTTCAACCTCTCTTCTCATTGACTGTGCTTCACAGTTTTTATGGGTGGCTATTTTTAAGGAATTTTAGACTCGTATTTCTGCATTACATAAAGCCACACATTTTTCACACAAGAAGCACAGGAGCCCTATTTTATGAGCCATTGGACTTGCAGTTAATATTAGCTAACAGACGGAAGCGTGAATATTCAGATATGCTTTGTTACACACACACATGTTGAACAACATGATAGTCTAGATGAAAGGTGCATACTGCTATTTTCATTGCTCCCTGTGTGTGCCTTTGTGGGAACGTGGGTTTTTAAATATATATCTATCTATATATGTATCTCCACAAGTATCTTTGTGAAAAAATAATTTGCCCTCTAGCAAAATGATATCTCAAATCTCCAATGTATTTGCTTACAAAAGAGTTATGGATACAAGAATGCATAGAAAAGTGCCATGCACCTATTTGTATGGCTTACATGCTGATTCAAATATTAGCTGCATGCTAGCCCAGTGATAATGGAATAAGGACCAGGCAAAGGGGAATGGCAAGATCTTTTATCTTCCCCCTCGATTTATTCACTATAAAGCTGCTGGGCCTTTTACTGTTCTACATGAAAAACAGTAGTAGAGGAATAATGCTCCTATAAAACATATGATTTTCTTGTTACTACTTCACCTCTTTCAGATACAGCCAATCACCTATTCTCCCAAAAGGATAGCAATATCTAGTCCTTAATACTCATATTTTTAAGTTACCTTTGATACCAGGACATGTTCATTGCATTTCACCAAGCAAAATGATAAAGTGTCTTCTTTGCTCAACTTAGCCATTCTTCCATTTATAACACTCCTGCTCTCCAGAGCTCACAAAACTTTTATTGAATATATCCAACCCTGATATGTAAAAATGTATTTTCCCCCATTTTCCAAAACTGCCTATGTTTTCTGGCTGCACTCTCCATTCCCCTCTTCTGAGATGGGAAAAACTGCTTTCATATTGCATATCACTTGAAACCACAGAACACACATTAATATGATATGAAATATGAAATGATCCTCCAATCTATATTTTAGTGGAGTGGCACCTAGAAATTAATAATTGAAAATGTAAATTAGTTCAGAAGAATTCCTCCAAAGAAAATATTTTTTTTTTCTTTGAAGAATACCTTGAATTGAATCATTTAAATGAAAAGGCAAAAAAAATTTAGATTTCACAACACTAATTTGACAAATCCAAGAGAAAATTCAATATGAAGCATCAGCTTAAGAGTAAGACAGTTTTACCTAATACTTTAAGGTAACTGATTTTTCTGTGGAAAAAAAAAATACTGCCCATGCTCACCATGACTCCGACAAAAAGCAGGTTTTGTATCAAAAATAAATCAGCATAAAGCTTTCATAAGTATGCTAGTAAGTGGCTTTCATATAATTTCATAACAGGATCTGACCTTTTAGCACATTTTATCTAACACAAAGAAATACCAGAATGCCATCTTGCAAAATAATACACGTTTTTGACTTTAGCTGCTGGTCAAAAGTTGCCATTAAACCAGTCTTTTTGTGCGCCTTTTTTCTGTAAATATTTCCACTTCTTTGTTCAAATCCTCAGCCTCTGACATAGCAAGTTTCCCAGCTGAAAACTACAAATGTAATAAAAACATTTGCAAGAGAAAATAAAAAAGTTTTATTAGTCTCCTTAATTTCTGAAAATTTCAGAAAGATATGGCTTCAGCATTTGCTGGAATTATGGTCAAATCCCTTAAGGAATCAGCTGGGTGGGAATGCTCAACCAGACATGCTCCCTTCCTTCATAAAAACATTCTCACCAAGACAAAGGATCTCCACATGTGCTTTGAACTACAGAAGTTCTGCAAGGGGCCTCTCATACATTTTAAATAAGAAATCATACCTGTGGTTACTGTCACATCAAAGTGTTCTTGTTTATTTCTGGTTTACAGAATAAACTCAAGCAGACATCTTCCTCTCAGTTTTACTGCCATTTGTCTCATTAGCATAATCATTAGAAGGAATGATGAAATAAAGCCTTGACATTTCCATATGTGATTTTAAGTTACTCATCTAAAATACAGTAAGTCAAAAGAGCAGAAGACTTTTCAAATAAAAACAGCAGAAGAAATATATTTATTTAGGACTGACTTAATTAGCATTAATTAAGCTTCTACTTCATTTGCATATGCAAGTGTTTTTGCCAGGAGGGGGTGCCAAGTACCCACAGCATTAATTATGCAAAAAGAAAGCACATGGCAAATGTTCACAGAAAGATGAGTTACCAATTTTTATAGCAGTGATACTTTGAACCTTGATAGACCAAACAGTAAATGAAGCTTTCAGCAACTAATGCCTGCTAAAGCACATGTTGAGCAAGGTGTGTGTGTAGCACAGTCCTGCTAATTCCTCATTCACTAAAATTTGTCTAGTGATTATCAGGGTACTTGTAAAATAATGTAACAACAATGAACTCTGCTGCTGCAGTATTTCCGTGACCTAAAAGTCTTTGAAAAATCATCAAATATAAGCTAAAATTTGGACAAGAAGAAGGCAGTTGCAAGGGAATGTTAATAGGGGAATTCAACAGTCTGATAGATGTTTGCATTTTTGTGGAGTAACAGGTATTGACGGGGGCATGAAGGGAAAATGAACCTCCAACAGTGACAACCAGGATAAAGATAATCACAAAGGAAAAGGGTAGAGTGTTCTTGACCTGGTATATACCTATTAAGAGCAATTAAAGTAGATTTTATTCTGTTTTGTCTCTAAATTTCTGTTTGTATGCTTGTTTGTAGGTAGTCTTGATACAAAGTAAGGCCCTTTTTCACTGGATTCCTTTTTTTATTTATTTAAAAGCTTCGGTTTCTAAACCCTATTAACAGTGAGTAGCCAGAGTAGCCAGCTCCAATTTTAATTTTTTTTTTTTTTTTGAACAAAAGGAGAAATTCTAATTTTCAGATATTTAAGGTACTTTCTAAAATTTGATGGGAGTATCCTGAATCCACAATTAACTACAGACTGTTCTTTGTGTATACAGGATAGCAGTGATAAGCTAAATTACAAAAAAAAAAAAAAAACAAAAAAAAACCCCAACCCAAAACCACAACAAACAAACAAACAAAAAAATCCAAAAGCTCATCTTCAGTATTACCATTTGATAATGCTATGGGGTTTTGATAGAATCAAATTTTGAGAGAGATAGCTGTCAAGGTTATTTTATTTTTTTTTTTTTAGTATTCTGGATAGTTTTACTATTTTCTTGATTTCTGCTTTGTTAAAATACGCATTATTTATTTATGCACAGACATTCATATGTAAGTTAATAGATCACTACTTATACTGATCCATCCACATATATAAATCAAGCTCCCTTCAAAAATATTTCATATATCAAAAGAAAAATGAACTTAATGCAATAAATAACATAAAACACCTGTCATAAATACAAAGGCAAAGTGATTTGCATGAATATAGGTTAATAAAGTGAAATAGAGTGAGGAATTTTATACAAAATAAACAACATGCACTACCATCCAGGCAGAAAAAAGATTTAGGCAAAACTTTTAAGAAAAAGCTACATCAAACTGACCAACTTCCAACCAGGCTTCCCTGGGAGCTACTTGAACTAACCCACCTGCCAAGAGCTCAGAACTGTGATCGTCACAAGGAGTGTGTATCAGCACAGCTTTCCCACCGCGCTGCACATGCTGGAGCCCAGACGTCTCCACTCGGAATTTTTATATCTTACTGAGATACATCCCACAGACAGATCCACAGAGGAAGGGCTGTCTCCCCTGTGTCAGATACAAACCGCTCCAGCAGAAACACATGAAAACCTTTGATACAAACTACTGGACAAGATAAGGGCAAAGAAGTGAAAACACCGGATAAAAATTGGGTCTTTTAACAACAGAGGCCCCTTAAAAAAAATCTGATTCTTTCTCCCTCTCAGTAAAGCTTTCCCACCAGGTATGGGATATCTCTTTCTCAGACACATGCAATGAGGTCTCTAATCGATACTCTGAAGGCAGAAAAATGTTGATGAAACCAATTAGGTCTCTAGTTGTGCTGGTGTGTTCCCTGTAAATACTTAATGCTGCAGTGATGGATTCTATAGAGGGGAGGTAAAGAGATAATCAACTAATGTCTTTCACACATGAGTAATGTTTAGCAAATACATAGAGCTCCCTAACACAGCGATGGTATTTTAGATCTGGCACAGTTCTAACACAGTCAAAAGACAGCAATTTAAAGAGTGTGACCTTGAAAACAGTTCTCAAAAGTAAGTGCTATGTGACCTTAAAATACATTAATTCATTAGATAAAAGTTTCTTCTCCCCAATGGCAAACATTTTTCAATTTCACCACCAAAATGTCATGACTCAAACAGCAGATGTTTCTCTGAGCTTTTCTTTTAATCTTTACAAAATCCTCTACTCTAGGTAAATAGCAAGAAACTAAAATAACTTGCAAACACTGTGGTAGCTTCAAAACAATGGTATTGTGGTCACCCAGTATCTGACATAAACCTAACTCTGTTGTTCTTCACCAGCCACATGTGACCTACTGTACCATTAGACAACTGTAGAAATTATTCACAACAGTAAACTTAGACTGATGCATGCTTTCCACAAGGATATAAAGTATTGCTGCTTACTTGATTTCACTGCAGCCATATTCTCTCCTCTGTGTAACAAGCAATTCCCACATTCATATAAATTTAACTGCTCAAATATTTTGGTTTTATTTTTCATTCTCTTCATCTTCTTATATTATCTATTTGAATCTCTTGAGTATTCTCCCTCATTTGAAGAACTCATGATTCCTGTGTAGGCTGTACTATTACTTAGGTCTTCTGGAGAACAAAGGACTGAAAACTATAATCTAATCTACTTATTGAAAATAACTGATCCAAGTTCACGTGTTATCCTCCACACTCGAGATTTAATCTAGGACTTTCCAACCAGTTATAGCATAAAGTTCGGATCTTTCTTTGGCTCAGTCGGACATACCTGTGCCTTGTGTTTCACATTTTGTGCTAGTTTTGCTGACCAGTCATGGCTATAGTATTGCTATTCATTTCTTCACTGCATCTGGAAGGTGCTACTCCCCTTCCTTTCAGAGATCTACATATGCTTTGTTTACCTGTGATGGCCACACAGTACGTGCCATGGGACTTTCTAAATGGAATCGTTGCATATAAAGTTAATTTGATCTCCACATGTTCTTCAATTGTAATTAATGTCTCTTGGGGTTTACCCAGGTATTTACTATGATTATTTTGTTTAGATTATTCCAATGTGTTTTTTCACTTATGAATTATTTTTATTCCCATTATTATTTGGAAAAGACACAAGAGCATTGTTCAGGAAGGTAAACCAACCACAGCGTGTTTGGCAATGTGGAGCCACGAGACTGCATCTTTGTGTGCACCCAGACATGTGCCATTCACAACCACTGATGGATTACACAAACTGGGGCTCTCCTTTTACAGCTTCCTCTGTACCCTGTTTCACTGCTGGTTGCTTCCTCTGCTATTTTCCTCAAAACTCACTGATAGTGTTTGTTCCAATGACAAATTTTCTAAGTGAGAACCCAATGTCTCCTCAGTCACACATCTTTTCTCTGCCTAACGCATTCTGCTGGAATGATCTCTCTGTCCTGTTTCTGCTAGAGGCAGATGTTCCTTTGGACAGTAGCAACAACCATTATTCATACCAGTCTTTATTCATTCATGCTCCTTCTACATTTTTGGCTTGTTGCTGAAGTGGGAGGGTAATGCAGCAAGGCACTTCTGTCACTTTAGAGACCTCCCTTTACCACATGAACAGCTTCAAGAGGACATCCTTCTTATTGGCAATTCTTGTGGGAGTGACCTTCAGTAGACTGTAATTGCAGCTGCACATCTATATGACAACACTTGGTGTCATTCAGAGTGCACAGAAGATTTTGTGTTTAAAGCTATTATTTCCTAATTCTGCAGACCATATGGCACCATAAAGCCCACAGCAGAGCAGATCTTTTTAAAGCATGACATTAAATTTACTGGGGACATTAACAAATATGAATAATGTTATCCTCACTCGAGTATGAATTATGCCAACATTTTCAAATTTGGGTGATTAAGGTTGTACCTAAAATGATTACCTATTTTTCTGCAGTTCTGGGATGCAACAGGAGTCCACTAGTGTCTTTTTCTGAAAGTATCTATACATATTTACAGAATGATATTCTAAGCAAAACTCAAAGACAGCATTATTTTGATTTGTTATTTTTCTGAAGTTTATGATTGGTAAGGCTGACCCTGTTCTTAAGATACATCTCAGGAAAAGAAAAAAATAATTTCTTGGTAATCACTGCATGTAATTTTAGTTCTACTTTAGATTACTGATCAGAGCTACAGCACAAATCTTATGAATTTCAATTTAATTAAAATATATTTTAAAGCTGTTCAGTTTTGCAAATGCTTCTCCCTTCTGCTACAACCTACGTAGTTTGCCACAATCCATAATGCTGCCTGGTAAGTAACCTATGCATTTATTACCATTAATCCTGTCACCATGCTCTCATTATTAATAAATTAATGTGGTTAATTATTAAAACACACCAAGCATGTTCCAATTACTTTTTCCCACTTTCCTCCACTTGCTTACTGCAATACATTTTAAGCAGAAACATTTTTTTCCTTTCCAATCATCTTGATGAATGATATAAGCAACAGGGTATAGTCTCTTGGAGCCTCTCCGCATGAACAGCTCAGATGTACAAGGAGGCCCTGGGATCATGCCTGTAGGCATTAATGATGTTATTAGAACACTGTAACAAGGATTATCTGAATTTGTTATCCAGACAGATGAAGCTTTTATAAGTCTCTTGCCTTCAACTACCACCAGAGGTGAGCTTAAAATTAGTGCTGTTCTAAAACCACAATTTTTTTTCTTCTCATTATTGACATTGCTCATGATGATCATGGATGATTTTCATGTTAATAAAAAATGGTAAAACTTCTGGAAGAAAACAATACATGAAACACAGTATCTCTGCTTTCATTGTTACAAATTCAGTATAGCACAACTGACCTTGGCAGTAATTTTCATACTGAAATGAAAACAATCACTTTTCATTGAATCCATCACATCCACTTTTGGATGCTAAGCTTTTGCTTTTGCCCATAGTTTTCATTGATCTTGCACTTGAAAGAAAACTTCTCTTCACCTTTAACTTTCTTTTTCTCATAGCACTAAAGATGGCTTTACTGAAAATCACTTGAGTGCATATTTAGATGAAGGTGTGATTCTTTCAACAGTTATACAACTTGCTTCAGACTGGAAAAGTACACTTCTTGACATAAATAAATAAATTGATCTTCTAAAAGCTGTAATGGGAGCATACTAGCATCATGCAGAAATACACAACAAAACTTAAGGCTTTTAATTTTTAACTCTGTCTTGAGTAAATACATTTTTAATGACTGTGCTTACCAGTTGCTGTCCGTGAACACCCCAGGCTGCATACTGCAAAACTGAATCCTCTACTTCTGGAGGGTTTAACTCCCAAACTTCCCTTGAAAAAATGTAAACATTTTCACTTGAACACACTGACATCGCCCAACACAGAGAACCACTGACAATGACATCATGTTGAAAAAATAATGGGACCTACCTTGTGTGTATGTTATAAATCACATATGAAGCTGTATAAGAATAATGAAAAACCTGTGGGGGAAAAAAAAAAAGGCAAAGAATTACAAAACAAAATACAGACTACCAATACCTTTATTACTGAAAGAATGTTTTTACTGAATTAATTACAACCAATAGACCTGAAACAGGTTTTGAATGCTGTAGGAAGAACACACATACTCATCAGTTAATTCAATTAGACATCTGATTAGTACAACAACTGCACAGAAAATGTCCCAACCAGAAAAATCTGCATTCCTGTTTAAAAAATATACACACCAAAACAAAATCCACCCCACCCCCAAAGAAAAAAAGCACTTTTTCTTGTATTTCTTCATCAAGATGTGGTCAACATAATTGTGGCTCAGGCATCACAGTTATTTTATTTGAAATGCAGACAGATACAGGGTCATGTGGTATTTTTTGGACCACCTTCTATGAGCAGCCTGAATGACCTTCTGGGCTATGGATCAGAGAACAGAAAAACTTGTGTACTTAGTGGGGCTCAGTTTGCTGTGGCTTTCCTTACATGTGTGTTGGTCTGATTTAGGTAGTTTTTCTGTGAAGGTTTGCTTTATCTGAGATTTTTTTTTTTTAATGCAATATTTTAGTTTAAACAAAGAGCTATTTGCCAGTAAACCTTCCCCATTCACCAGCATGTTACCAGTGACTTCCGGATTCAGAAACTGAAGGATTCTCTGAATGGAAGAGAAAAGCAAATGCAATGTACATCCTTATGCTGCTGTCTTTATTGACAATTTTGTTGAAGTTGACTAAAATCAAAAGAATTGCCATTTAAGTGTGAAATATCAAAACCTGGTGTATGAAGACCCAGAAGATCCATGGTAGGAAACATCAGGTTGCAGTGTGTAATGTGATGGACCACCACACCAAGGGCTAAAGTCAAAGCAAACTCTCTAAAGTCAAACATTATTCTATACATGTACAGCGAACAACAGGCATTTTGCTGGCTTACAGGCCTGGGTGATTGGTTTTAACCTCGCTTATTTCTTCACCTATCTTTCATTATGAAAGCAGCATAATCCCATGGTATTAATTAGTTCTATTACCAACTGAAATTACTTATTCATCTTGAAATATAAAATATATTTGTGACTAATTATTACTGTACTAAGTAAGATTCTTCCTTTAAATGTAAACTTCTGTCAGAAAGAAACAATAGACAATACCTAATTTAACCAACAATTGGTTGAATTTCTTTTCTGCAAAGGGTGGACATTGCAATATTATCATCTCCTTTGTTGCAATCAACTTTTAAACTCTGTTATTAAGATTGCCACTGCTCTACAACAGCTCTACTACAGCTGAGGAGCAGTGTTTGCAGAAATTGCCTGTGCTGGCTTTAGTTCACTAGCTGTCAGTAACAAAAGAGCTGAAGCAGCTTGATCTTGGGCAGTGCTGCTTGACCTGCTGGTCAGTTATAGAATGATTAATTCTAAAAGAAGATCTGTGTTCCCATACTAGACCTACTGTAGCTTCATGTCTACAGTTGTAATATCTCTACTGGCACATGAAGGACTTATTTCTGGACAGTGCCAGGCTATTTCCAGTTAGATGGGAACAGACACAGCTGCAAAGCTCAAGCCGTGACATAGATACATGTTTTGGGAACTCTTTAGCTTATATTATCCACACCAGGAATCTTTCAGTATCTTCTTCAAAGAGAATACACAAAGGAGGATCCTACATGAGCAGAGTCTTTGGAATTTGTCGCTATGGAACATGAGAGGGTTTCAGAGGTTGTTATTTTGTCTGGAGGCCATTCAGTAACAAAGCCATCTGAAACATCCTTCCACTGACTCTTTTTCCATTATTAGCTCCCTGTCAACACACACCAAGAATTTAGCATGCCCTAAATCCTTGACAGCTGATGCTGCAAGAAGCCCACAAAGGTCTCTAAGATTACTAATCCTACTTTGTACAACTGTTGAATTTCGCTTCTATAAAATTTTATTTTGAGACAAAAATAATTTCCATTTTCCAAATATATTGTGATTAACACTGAAACAGAGACAAATGGATAAACCATAGTGGTTTCTGCACTGCCAGAGGTTACCCAGAGGGGCACTTGTCAGCAGCTGTTAAAGGAGACAGCCTCATACTGCCAGTTACAAAGAAGAGGAATGGGTCTCTTGCCCTTCAAGGAGAAGGGAAAAGTATATCAGAGATAATGTGTGGAGGGTCGGAGAAGTATGTAGAATACAAATATTTAAAAGGTAGATTATTGGACAGAATATATTTCAATAAGAAATGCTAAACTAATAAGTCATTCTGACAGCTTTAACAGAAAATATACCATAACAACAACACTTCATATTTCATGTGGAAACTCTCTTCTTGCCTTGTGGTAATTTTTTTTGTCTAAACATTTATGTAGAAATATTAATGTCTGTATTAAAAGTTGAACAATCTCCACAAGTGGAGACCACCAACACTAAAATGCAGTGACTTCCAGACAGAATGCCAACATTTTTCCCAAATTGCTCATGCTAGTTTTAGTTCTTAACAGAAACACCATGTATAAATTACAAGTATGAAACTTCTAGTTCATCCTGCTTGCAACAGCCACATACTGAAACACAATCACTATAAAAATTAAATCAGTAAGAAAGGATAGAGGAAAAAAAAAAGAAATTGTTCTTTTCCAAGTCTTAGGAACACGCTTAGGAAGCTCTCAGAGTTTTGTGTGAAGGCTTACCTGCTTGGCTTCCTCTTGCACAGAGCAATGTTAGTGGCTGGGACCAAACCTCTGCTGATCCTTAACACACAACACCTGGCACCACAGAAGAGGAACCCAGCTGAAGACACCACACAAGACTAATCACAGGGAGGAGTATCAGCAACCCTCAAAATACCAGAAGCAAGCCTTCTGAATGACCACCAGCTGTGACCTCTTTGGAAGAGGCCTGGGGGACTTTGCCCTGCGACTCTTGTTTTGTAGGATGTGCGCTGATCAGAAAAAAACCCTGGTAATTTCTGCAAATAAACAGATTAAAGCTCACACAGCTAAAGCCTGGGCAGCACTGACCCCTCCTGTTTTCTATTTCCAGTGAAGGTTGGTTATTGTGTTCATCACTGAAATTTGAAGTGCTATCTTTCCTACCCCAAAATGTTTTTACACATTTCTTGTACTCCATGCCTTCCAACTAGGCTGCTGTGAAAAGACTGAACTACAGCTAATATTTAAACATGGGCAGTAAATTACTCCAATTGACTAAAAAAAAAAAAGAGAGACATAATGTGAAAATGAGGAAAAAGGAGAAAGGTTATAGTGAGTGAAAAATATTCGTCTTCTTGGTACAAAGAGGAGAATAAATTAATGAATATGGACACACAGAATATCTCTAAGAAGGGAAGCAATGTAGGAGAGCAAAGCCTTTTAAAACATTAAATACATTACAGCAATTTCTGCACTGTCATATCAGTTGAGGAAAATGCCTTGGTATAATTTATTAAAGTAATTATACATGTTAAAGTTGGACACTGAGGAGCCTTAACTTCACAAGTGGCATGTGTAATTTCTGGGGTTCAGGCCTTTCTGGAGAGTAAATAAATTGCCTGTTTCTATTATGATAAGCTGGAAAATGTTCCCTGCAATGTTACAAACTCTGAAAATGGCTTTTATTATCAGACACACAGTATACCTCCCCCTCAATATAATTTGTTTAATTTTTCTTTTGCCACAGAATGCAGTAGTTTTTACTGCATAATAAATATTTCTTCTTAATTCAGTCTTTCATCAATTTATAAATTGATGACAAGCTTTCATCTCATGCTGTTCAACACTGGAAAAGTTATCTCCATTTGTGTATGAAAAAAAAATAAAATTACAGAAGTCTATTACAAAGTGCCTAAAATAAAAAGGTGACAAAAGTATTTCAAGACAAATTGCTCCAGTCAAAGATTATAGAAATATCAATCTATTATTCAGCTAACAGTCAACAGTAAAAAACCAGCACATCAATCACAATCTGAACTTTTAGATGACACATTGTTTTGGGTTTCGTATGTCCTTTAATTTTTACCTTTCAAGGAATTACTTTTTCTTTCTAATGTTTCTAAAAATGAAATAGCATGGAACTCAATGCACAGCCCAATACGATGCAGGAAAACAATGTGCCCTATACACTTAGCTAAATACACCCTACTATTTCTGTACTATATTCCAGAAAACATCCAGTTCACTGTCCTTGGGTAATATGGAAAACATCCCTTAGCAGAATAGTTTTTTTGCCAAAAAGCTGCCAAGAAAACCTCACTACCAGTATATTTACAGGATGATGAGGGCCCTCAGCTCCAGGGAAACAAAGGCATTAGAACCTCACAGTGCTATAACCACAAAATGCTTGGGCATGCCAAACACCTTGATGCATCCTTTATGTTTTTCCTGTATTATAAACCAATTATTGTCTTTCATGTGTTACTTATTTAGAGCAATAATTACACCTCCTTGCTGGCACGGCCCTTTACAAGGTAGTGAAGTGACCTCTGTTTTGTTTTTACACCTGTAATCTGAACTCCTCTCTGAAGTTCTCAGGGCTGTTAGACTCTGTAAATCCTCCTTACAGGTTCCAACAAAACTTCTCACAGGGCATAAAAGCACTCAGTCTGAGCAAGAACAATAAAAACAGAGTATATGAAACTTTCAGTCATTCCGAAGTTTACCAGACAAATGGAGTATATGTTTAGCACAAAGTGCTAGATATCTATCAATTTGTATTGTACATAGCAAATAACAGAGAATTAAAAAAGCCATGCCCCTCCCATTAATTAAAAAAAAAAATGCAGCAGACAATCACTAAATAACTGAAATTTCAGTGTGTGCTTTCATCCCCATCCCACTTATCTCCAAACACATACACTGACTTGGAAAGAGAGGGAGTTTCTCAGATAAGGTGCAAAACCATACACATCCCTATCATTCATCAGTGAGGTATCAGATCTTTTATGGGTTAATTTACATTTCAGATCACATGAAAAACAAAATTTTAGGAGACTACTATTCTGAACGAAAAATGATTACACTCTTGTTCTGTGAGTTAAAGAATTTAATTAGAATTAAAACCAGAGTAATTAACCTTAGCTGTGTAAAGTTTTAACTGCTGAAATATATGGATGCCTCCCAAACACTATTGCTGATAAAAAGAGAAAGAACCAAAAATAATGCTTTTATTGCTTCACAGGCACAAGTCTGTTATTAGGCAGTTCAGAGCTGTGAGAGAGCCTGACCTGGAAAAGGTTTTGTGTGCCTGAAAGCTTTTCTACTTTTTTCCAGATACATCAGTTGGTCTAATAAAAGATATTACCTCTTCCCACAAATCTTGTCTCATTTATCACTTCAGGCCACCACCCCTATAACAACAACGTTACTGAGAAACAAACATTCCTAAACCCAGCAGAAAAAACAAGGACTACCTAAAAGTAAAAGTGATCCTTCCTAATCAATAACCTGCATTACTCTATCTCTCACAAAATGCATGTGAACCAAGAAATCAAGGGACAGGACACACTGCAGCAGGGAAGTAAACAGGAATACCTCTTGCCAAGGACATTCACTTCTTCATTGATCCGTGGCCCTTCTGGCTTTGGACGATCTTTCCTAATACATTAGTGAAAAAGTCTGGCCTGTTTTCAACCTGTCCTGGTGTGTGCCAGCCACAGGAACCACTGGCCGTTGTACACAGTTTGAAGGCAGCAACACAAGTAGGATTTTGCCTTCATCCTCTTTTCTACAAGTGAATTAAGCGTTTCAAGAATTACTGAAAAATCTACTTATGCTCAGAACCAAAAAAAAAGCCTTTGCCGTGGTAAAGTGATTAGAAGGCCAAGATAAAAGGTAACCAATCGTTCATTCATGCAACAAAGCACTCCTGCATAATACTAGAATCTTATTCAAAGCTCCAGGATCAAATCTTTAATAAACCACCACTAAAAATTCAAAAATACAGTTTAGAAGAAGAAATGCAAATATATATTGCTTCCTATTTTGCCTTTGGGATAAAAGTGCCATGGAAGAAAAATGGAGCCTGAAGAACATGCTGTGAACTACAAATACTAAGCAACTACCAGACACAGAGTGGAGGGAATACGAGGGGAACATAATGAAATGCAGACACACAGGATGGTTATGGAGACGTTTTCAAGGAATTACTGAAGTTAATACAGTGTGCTTGTGGCACAGTCTCATCAAAAACAAGTGGCACAGCTGACAACGTGAGACTGTGTTGATGACATCAGGTAGGTCCATCCCACAGGTGCCCAAACCCCTCTAACCCAGCATAAATCAACCCCAGGTAACTGGGGGCAATGCAAGGCTGAGCTACTTGTGCATGAGCTCGTAATACAGGACTTTGGCACAGCTTCTCACACATGATGCTTCATTGCTCCAGTCACAGCATTTTCAGATCACAATTAGCATCTACACACAGTGTGACAACATTAGGACTAAAAGGAGATTGGATGGCTCTATAAACATATTCCATTGTGTGGCAGAGATATGACTCTTGTTATTTAAATTTCAGCTAGTGTGAAATGAGTCAGCCAGAAAAAAATAATTGTATTACGTATTTTCAGAAAGTTGAGTTAATACATATTCAAGTTCACCCTCTATACAAAATTATAGCCTATACAAATTATACAAAATTATATAAAGCCTATGTATGTTAATTGTATAAATTATGCAAAGTGTTAGCTAAATTATTTCCCCTCTAGTTAGTGATGTTTTACTATCAGTTTTGCTCAGTGTATACTGGTGTAATTCAGAACTGTAGCAATAAAAATAAGAAAAGACTTTGAGCAGGTCTTTAATGTCATATAAAAACTCCTTATTCTGCTAGACATTTGGAGAACACCAGATTATTTGTGGTCAAACTTCGTCGTTTGTGGTAGCCTGCTGAAAGCAAATGAGTTACGGAAGGAGTGTGCTAGTCTTTGCTTTATGCCATCAAGATTCTAAGCAGCAACTTCTTGCTCTCCAAAAAACCAGATTAACATTCATACAACCAACTTCTATTCCTCATTTCCTTTTCATGAGCTCTAAGACACGTAACCTTGCTAGGACTGCAGTGCAAAGAGAATGGAATCAGTATCTAATGTGCTGATCACAAAACAATAAAAAAGATATATTCCTTTCTTCCCTTTCATTGAAAGATGTGTGACACTCCGTTAGTAAAACCTGCAAGGGAGTTAATAAGATTAAGTTAGTAGCAGCACGACAACTGCCAAAGGCAAAGTAGAGCTGCTGGATGAACCTTCCATCCATTTTGCAATTTATGTGCTAAATAAATTCATAATGTTAATGGCATCAATAACATTATGGTGAAATCCAACTTTCTCTAAAACTCCCTTATCATTCACTTCCAATGTTCCCCCTTTGTCTGTCCAGTCTGACTCCATGTGTTCTCCAGCATAGGAACTGCTTCCAAATGAGATGAAACAACTAAATATAGCACAGGCATGGTCGAGTTTCATGTAATTGGTTGCCTGAGTGTGTAAAAAGTGAAGACAGAGATCTGCAGCATTAAATTCTGAGCCACAGAGAAACATGACATGACTGTATAACACCTATATTATAAGTGAAGGGTTTGAATAAAACACACCATACCAATAAGGGACAGACTCTGTGCATTTATGAAAATCACACTGGTTAAAGCTTAGAATTCTGTTGATTTCACACTATGGCAGCACAGTGAAACTCAGACAGTGAATTGACTCCATAGCTCAGCTCACCTCGGGATATACACCAGAAATGGTTCACACTCTGCATCAGTAAAGTGGTACTCTTTGGTCTTGAGAGCTGCAGTGTTTGGTTGTTACTGCCCTGGGTTTAGATTCAATAAGAACTTAACCACATGCATTAATGACTGATTTCATATTGATTATATCTGGTGTTGAGAAGGCATAGAATTTAAATTTGTGAACTGTGGATTTTCATCACAACCCAGTAAATTCTTTCAGGTTACCTTAATTTTAAACTGCAATTAATAATACATTAATTCATAGTTCATACAGCTGGAAAGGACTGCTATGATCATGGTGTCTGACCTCCTACATCTGAAACAAAGTTTACAGCACCTCTCATTTTAAATAGCATGGTACAATGTGTTCTTCAACTGGTTTCAAAGTAAACTCTAAGAAACAATCAACCAAAGAGTTTATAATAATGAGATGACAAATTTCCACACGCCTTTGAATCCTATTATTTCTACCCAATTCTGGAAGAAAAAAAAAAAAAAGGCAAATTTTGCTACTATTTATGTCTAAATCTCTGTCATTTTGGACAATTTTTGGCCTTTACAGGTGGAATATTTTGTTTCTGAGAACTCTGTATCTAATTGCAGAGTTAATTTAGGATAGAGCTTGATGCATTTGAGCACTAAAGTTAAAGGACAGGGTTATAACTCTGAAAAGCATCATATTTATTTGTTTCAATCAACATCAATTACTTGTCATGATTGATAAGAAGGACTGCATATCATTGGTAGTAATTTATGGTTAGCATTAATACTTTGGGGTATAAAATATTACCAGCCATAACAACTATATGCTGCCAAACCAAAATAAATATAAATGCAAGACATTTCTAGACATAATTTATCTATAAGAAAAAAGTCTGTCAAGTAAACCTAAACAAAAAAATCACCTCTAGGAAATCTGTTAAAGCTTCAACACATAATTTTTCAATAAGATTAATTATCTCAAGAAAAAGACATCCACTACAGAATGTAAATTAATTCACACTCAATTAAACTCAGTTCATCTAACCAACAGTAACGAGAAACAAACCACAGTTCAGAATAAATGCAGAAACTTCTTCTTCTCTTACATCAACTGCTGATAGACCACCCTATATGTGGATATGCAACTCAATCATTTTTGAATATATAATAACTTCAGATGAGTGAATTATTCAAGAAAGAATGTTCTGCATTGCTACTTCTGAAAGCCGCACATATCACTGTCATTTGAAATTCTATTAGTCACACTATCACGTAAAATATGTTTCTTGAGCCTTGTATGAGATGATTTATGACAAAAATTTATATGATTTTTTTTTTCTGGCCTATTCACCTGCAGCATTAAAAAGCAGGAATGACTTCACTGAAATCATTGTTACATGACAACAAAACTAGTAAATCTCAAGCCTTGAGCATAACGAGTGCATTCTTTTGTATTGATACATGAGCACGTACACATCCTTCTCAAGCATACGCTCACACTCAAATTCAGTATGACCAAAATTTTGACCTCATGAGTGTTGGGGGATTTATAGAAACTTATCTTTTCCTGAATTGATTTGCAGGCAGATTCACAATGTACATGTGCATTTTGAGCTGGACAAGTGTAAGAGGAAAGGAAAGATATAAATTCTGACAACACAGCAAGAACTTTATCTCCATAAAAATATGACACTGGTGAGAGTGTTTCTTTTTAGTCAATGTAGATGAGAATACTAAGTCTATCTTAGAAAAATATGTATTTAAGTGCTTTAATGCTGCCTCATACTTTAGACAGTGTGATCTCTTTTCAGGGTCCTTCCACTATTAGAGAAATCTCATACAAGAGGCATCCTCTACAGGAAACTTGGATTGAGTATCTCCACGCATATCAAAAATTCGTAATTGAAACCAAAGTGTGTTTTAAAACACTGATTTTTGAAAGCAAAGATGCATCAAGTCTCTTCAGAATGCTTTGCGATGGTTTAATTGTTCTTTGAGATACTATGGAAGAAGGAATCAAGTCAAGAGTTGGTTTTCTTTTCAGTTTTTCCAAGGTCAGTCATTCCTCACAAATTGTATTTATTCAAACAGATTGCTAAAGAGAAGATTTGCAATTTCAGAAAAAGCACCACCCTGTATTGAAAAGACACACTTCTACATGCTGTGATATTTACCAAAATGTCTGCAACCTAATTCAAGTGAAACATTATGTGCAAAACAAAAATGGGTAAAAAAGTTATTGAGAAAATATTTTCTAAAATGATATTCCATACAAATGAAATTTCCAGGTTCTGAACACAAAACAGAAGACGCCATGAAATGATGAGGACACAAAAGACAATCAAAGCATATGATGGCTCAATTTGGAAGAAAAGACTATAGTCTCAGTATCTTTTTTCCTTTTCCAGACAATCTGACTCATTCAGGCAGCAGTTAGAAAGCAGACTCCAGATGCACTTCTGCTGTTTGCTTACAAATGACATGAAGAGATGAAAAGACCCTGTGGAGCTGGAGAAAGGAGAAGCAATGAGATAAATGGCCTGTGGGTCTGAAGAAACGCAAAGGGAAAATGGAAAAGAAAACCGGGCTGAGGGAAGCAGATGGGTAAACCAGCAAGCATGCAAGATGAAAGAAGAAAGACAAAAAGATAGGGCTAAAAATATCAGGATAGGAAAAGAGAGAAATAATAAAGAGAAAGAACAAGTTCAGAACAAAACAGAGCTGAGTCCCTTAAAGGGCTGGAAATTAAGAGTATCAGAACAAAAGAGAACAGGCAGCAGGGAGGGAAAGCAGTACCCAGACCTGCAGTGAGTGGGCTCTGGTGGCTGGAAAACACAGGGTCATGGGAATGAGGAATGGGATTCATGCAGAGTAGACTGGCACGTAGAGTCTTCCTCTTTTGGAGGACAGAAGACATAAGTTAAAAGGACAAGCAGTTTTTTGAGGAATCTAACAGTTCAATAATTGAATGCATGAACCACCTGCCTTTCACTACCTTGATTACCATCATTAATTGCCTAGTGTGGATATGCCACATGGAAAAGGAGGAATGCAGTGGGTGTATCCTACATGGTAATTTCCTCTTCTGCACAAGTCACCCACAGTGATATCAAGACAACTTTAACCGTATCTCTAGGTGTTAGAGAGTCCAGGGAATCTTTTGTACGCTACAGGGAGGGGTTTTTATTTAAAAGTATTAAATTTCTTATTTCGTCTTTTATAGAGTTTTTATGAGAAAATAACTGGTTTTATGTCTTGTGTATTTATCCACCAGTAGGTTGAGTTACAAACAGTTTTTGCAACTACTTTTGAAAACCAAGTGTTTAAAATGCTCTTGTACTGCAGTCAAACCTTTCTGATTTAGCAAGCAGCCAACACAGCCAGGACTCCATCCTTCTAAGCCATTCTCTAGAAATCCTTTTTAAACTCTTCAAATAATTTGAACACTGCAATTTAGATTTCTCCCTTTCTTACATCAGTTCTGCACTGTAGTATGAACTTCAGTATCTTCATGTTTAAAAGACAGCATGAAAAGGAGATCTTGTCCATAGGAGTAGATTCAACAAGTATCACTGTGGCTAAATTTCATCTCTAGTTTCAAACTTCCTGTTCGGTCATGCCCTATTCATCTCCCATATCTCCATGATTTCTTTGGTGCTGCCAGTCTTGCTAATAGGCTTATACTGTTTCCCTTCTGTTCCACTCCCTTGTTACCAAACTGAGCAAAATATCACCTCTATGTGCAGTTTCCAACAATTGAGCTCACAGCTAGTTATCCACTCCAGCACTTCCCTTTAGCAGCCATGATGCTACTTGTAGTCAACTAGGCCTACCTTCACTAATTTTCTTCTATTGTGCCATATTTCTGTATTAGTCTCTGCTGTGGTCGTTTTTTGATATTACAGTCCCTTTGATGGGGGTAAGATGAAGTAGACTCCTGTAGCAAGTAAAAGACCTCTTCACGACAAAGCGATTAAAAGGTCATGATAAGAGAGCTATTCATTTAGTACAAGGGAGTACTTCACGGTGATCGCAAAAAAGCTATAACAAAGTGATGAATACCTCACACCAATCTTGTCTCCCCAGGAAACACCTAATCTGGTGCTATATTTGCAGACAATAAATAGAATAATAAAGGCTAAATTTGTGCAGGTGGTTCACTGTCTTCACTGAAACATTAATTTATTGCCTAAGACCCCAGGCTAACAACCTTCCGTGCTCAAATACCCAAAAAGACTTGTCCTTATCTAAAAAGAACACAAAAAATGGATAATAAAGGGGCACATCTTAATATTTCTCTATAAAGTGGACCAACCATTTCATCTGTTAGGTCTGTCACACTATCAGTGTTCCTCATAGCCTAAGACGGAAGCTTGGATTAAAGCACGATGTGCAACAAAGACAGCTTTCCAAAGATGTACTTAAAACATATCTCTGGGACAGTTACATAAAGGTCTGATATTTGCCATCTACTTCAAGGTATTTCAACTGTGTCTATGTATGAATTTTAAAAGATCTTTCATTCGATCTGTACCAAAGTAACTGCTAACTCTCATTTACAGGAATTCACTTATTCAACACTCCTCCTTTCAGCTCTATTGAGAGATGCAAATGCCAACAGATTTATCTGCTTTCCTGACTGACCTGTTGGCCTAGTCAGAGAAGAGGCAGTCAGCCAATTTTTCTCTGATCAAGGAGCCAGGAATGCAGGCAATGCCTCTTCTGAGAAGGACAGGATGGGTTCCTCATGCATAATGTAGATGGAGATACCCCTGCCACAGAGTGGGCTACGAGAAAAGGATGGTGAGACAGGATGGTTAAAATATTTGAAACACACAGAGCCCATTTTTGTCTACAGACGTGTGCTCTGGGACAAAGTTTTCAATTACAGGATTATGTATTACTTCTTAAAAGTCAAACAGTGCCAACAATACCCATTTTTATCCACTTGCACGGTGGATTCAATTATGCTGTTGCATTGGCGTTTCTAGTGAAAGAAAACTCTGCTGTAGCATTTTTTAAGCAATGACCTGGGTCAGCCTGACCCTTTCCTTCAGGCTAAGTAATTTTATATTAATAGAAAGACAAAGGCTTTCCATGAAGGTTACTTGTCCCTGCTTCAGTGAGATATAGCAATTACAGATTCCAGTGATCAAGGAGTTAGCTTGATACTTCACTGCCTTATTTCTCTATTTTCGTGAGGAAGTGACTCATAGAGTGGAGGTAGTTTGGGGGGCTCCTTCAATTTTGTATTTTTTAAAATCTTTGTTCGCTCTTCTTTTAGAATTTATTCTATATTAAAAATAATTAATTACTACTTTTTCCTTGATGTTGAATATTTCCCAGTCACAGAACATATCAGACCATTATTGCATCAGATATGATCTCTTGTTATGGAATGGCAAAACAGCTTGTTTGGCTTTTTTTGTTTTTTTTTTTTTACTACTTTCACACAAGATCACCATTCTGTACACAGCAATGGCTACTGGCAAAATTTCTTCATTGCGTTTCCTTCCATTACCTTCACGTAAAACATCTTTGCTTCCTCCTGGGTGACAAAATGCAGTACAGTTTGCTTTCTGTTTGACACTACTTTTGCTAAAACAATCAAAAGGGTACTGGCAACTATGCCATTCATCATCTTCCCTCACTGCCTTTTCAAAGCAGAGAAAGGCAACTTTAACCTCAAGAATGAATTCAGCAGAAGAGAAAAATTGTCTAGACTTAGTCCCTGTGTTGGCTGGTACAGAACATACCAAAAGACTGGGTCACAGACACTTCTGCATAACTGAGAGTACAGATGGTATTGCTTGTGTTAATACAGCTGCCCTGAGGATTAATTTTGTTGGGATGGTAGACCTTTCCTCCCAATCTTTCAACATTTCACAATTTTGTTGATCGCATTTATAGATTCCCCATCTGTCACCTCACTGGTTTCCCTATTTTCATCCAAAGACATCAGTTCCAAGTATTTCATTAAAGCCCTGTTCTGATAACCTGTGCAAACAAGATTTACAAGCAAGTGCATCCTGCTTACGAAGGGACTGTGTCTGACTGTGGTTGCTGGGCATGTTCACAGTGAGCAGCCTCTGCTCTCAAGCTGTTGCCAGAGCAGCTTTTACTGTGAGATGCAAGCTTGGGTTGCTGTTTCAAGTAAAAAGTTGCATCAGTGACTACACTTTGAAAATATTTGCCTAATAATCTCTGAGTAAAAGCTGCAGTAAGGGTGATCAAAATGTTGCACATCAGCTAAGCAAGTACCAGTAATGGGATGTTTTTTCATACATCAAGGTTTCCCTGATCCAGTCTCATTATAACAAGTGAAGGACTCAGCTGGATTTTTCCTCCAACATTACTACATGGCCTATAGCTATAAGTCAATCTTCAAAAATTTCAGGGAAATAATAAAAAAATAATAAAAAGAAAAGTTTCATAAACAAACAAGATCTGTTTATTATTTATTACATGGAACATTATTTTTGCAATGTTTTTCTGTCAACGCGCTTAATTTCAAATGCATTTATAACTGTATCTCTTGAGTTGAACATGATTATCAATGTGATCTTCGGAGGGTGCTTTTCTTTTGTGAGACTGTCCTAGTGAATAAAACTGATTTTTTTAAAAAAGCTCTGCCTATGAACTTTGTGTAGGAACTGTGACTTTTGGATGAAATTTATATAAACAAAAAAGTGAAATTGTGCATAAACACTCTGAAAACCCCTTAGTAATTAGAAAGGGAATATAGTTCATGGGAGAACTAAAGGTTGTGGTGAGGTTTGCTATAGCAAAGACTAAGAAGTTTTCAACAAATATGTTTGTGAAAACCAATATGGATGTTTCAGATTCTATTTTGAAGGAAATAGTCCATATTCAGATTTTGGCAGATCACTTGACAAAGTGAAAGGCAAAGCTTCTCAACAGAAGAAATACCCTGCTAGGGAAACCTAGGTATTGATAAAAACAGTTTACTGCCTAATCCTGTTGACCACTCCCACATGTGATGTGGATGTACCTGGAAAGAGACAGCTCCAGGAAACTACATCTCTGATGCAAATCTTTTTATTGATATCTGTAAACATTGGTTAGTTCTTTAATGTATGATTTGTATCCAGAAACAACTGAGTGAATTTTAAAATGCACTACTATGAAGTAGACAGATTTGCTCACACTATGTCACACATATAAAAGCAAAGTTACAACTGGAAATTTTCAGTCGTTTGCAAAAATACACTAAAGAGTTATTTGTTCATGGAGATAAACTAAGTAGCCAACAACCCACGGGGGTAGGTTATAACTTCAACAGGTTGTTCCATGCTGCAGCTCTCTTGCAGGGACAGCAGTGATACCAGGGTTCTCTTGTGACCATATTAGACGTAATTTTCAATGCTTTTTCTGCATAAAACATGTGGGGAATAGACTTTTCTAAAGATGGATGCATTTAGGTGTCACATGAAGTCAATGAGATATCAGTAGGTCAATGAGATGCACACCTCTAGCATGATTCTTAAAGATCATCTCTGGTGCTGCATCTTTAGGTATTCAAACATCTCTGCAAATCTGACACATAAGCCCTCAGAAATTGTTACCATTACCCCTTCCACGTGTGCTAAAATCATCCTAATCAAAACAAAGTGATTTTACGTCAAATACCTCACATGAAGTGCTTATATTAATCTCGCATTCTCAAGTGGAGCAAATTCCATATTATAACCACTTATTTGACATTTAATTAATCTTTGTAATTTGGTGTGGAGAATTAAATGATTAAACCTAAAATGATTATGCACATAATGAGTAAAAACAGATCAATTCTTTTTTTAATTTCAGTAGTCGGGGTTATAAAAATGTTTTAAGCACCTTTAATATGAGGAACTACCTAGTAAAATTCACATTTGTGTCCTTTTAAAAATAATAATGACTTTAATCAAATTGAGCATCTTAGATTTTCAAGAATGTCTATTTTACTATAGTCTACTGGCCAAATTCTCAGTTGCTGTAATGTCTTCTGACCCCTGGGCACTATTGAACTATGTCCTTTTTGAACATCTATATTGTCTATTAAAATAGCTTTTGGGTTTTGTTTGTTTAGCTTTGTGGGGGGTTTTTTAATGTGGTTTATTTGTCATAAGAGAGGCACAACAGGCCACATTTTCCAGAAGGAGAGCAGTCATTTCTGCCTGATCTGTATCCTGAGCATCAAGTTCCCTGAAAGCTTCTCCTCCCTTAAGAATTTTATCATCAATTTAGCAAAGTCATTACAGAATCTCTGTTACCAATAATGGTGCATAGTTTGAATGACTCTTACTCAACACCCTTTAATTAAATTTTGCTTATAAAATCCATACATTCAACAGGGAAGCTGAGAATGAAAAAATTAAAAAACGAAACAAAAACACAGAAACAAGTGTGTTGATCCAGGTTTCTTTCAGAGGCAAGAAACCTGTGTTAGATTAATGTAAGCAGGAAAACCTAGGAAATGGTCAGGAGGAGGGATTCATAGTAAATCTTGCAGGATGCAGATGAATTCTCCATGTGGTACTGTGGTCAAGACTGAGGGGTGTAACTGGTTCAACACTGTCAAAGTCTGACTCTTCCCTGACTGAACTAAGTAACAAAATTTCACAATACTCAGTGGTACAGAACACAGACATCCCCACAAACATAAAGAACCATTTCAGGCATCTATTTTACATGCAGACCTCAGGTTTCCATTAGATGAATAAATGTTTCATAGGAGTCTGTGGGGTGACCTGAACTACACACCGTTCCCATTTCAGCTAATATTAAATGAGGGCAGACATATATGGATTACATGAGAATGCATCAGGAATGACATTAAATGTGACCCTAAGAATCAGTACTTGTTAAAAAGCTGATTGTTCCTTCTTCTCTCTCAATATTAAGAATGATAATCAGTAAGAGCAGTGCACCCTACAAGCACAGCACTACCAATGTAATACAGGACACCTACAGGTCTCTGTAGCCTACTGCTGATTTATACAGGGGTGCAGGCTATATGATTAATTGTATATTCATTTAGTGGATTAGGGATTCATAAGGGTCTATTAAGAATTTATTAGATAGCTCTTCTTTTTTTCCTCACATCTTTTTTTTTTTTTTTTTTTTGTTCAAATTAGGTAAGTGGTACCTGACAGCTAAGACATATGTGACTAAAAGTTCCTGGGTTCTTTCTGTTAGCAGGCACTTCTCTACCAGTACTTCAGGAGAGGTAAAGTTAGTCAGGCAGTTAATGATCTGCTTTGCTCGAAGAAATTTTAACTCTCTCATCATCCATTTCTGTTATTAACTAATGGAGCTTCCTACTGAAGACTGCTTTCTTTACATATGTATTATTCTGGTAGAGTTGGTTTAACTGGACTCAAATCCAGGAGCCTATTACTACTTTTATCCAGGAGAACTTACATTTTCCATTATTCCCAAGCAGACCCTTTCAAAGTTCAATTTGCATTTCTGGCACAGCTCCTAGCCAAAGGAATCTCTACTAGACCATCATCAGCTGCAACATCTAACACTAAAATTCCCTGTCTTTCCACTGTGGCCACTGCAGCTAATCCAACCACAGAAGTTCCTGAGCAATTACCCATCTGGTGACTGCAACTCTGGAATGCAAAGATAAGACAAAGACACTGCAATGATCTGTACAGCAAGACTCTTTCTAGCAAGGTTATCCATTTTCTTCCATACTGGTGCTAACTCATTTAATTCTTTAACGTCATCTCAAAGGTATTTACCACACAGCAAAGTGGTGTATTATATTCCATAAATACACTGTAGGAAGTATGGTTTGAGTGTAGAGTGCTCTGTGCAAGGCGTTTTAACAGTAAGCTACAAGTTAACTTTAACTTTCTAACACTGACAAATGATGCCATGCCTTATTAAATTGGCATGCAATTAATTCTGAGTACTAAATTGCTGTGTGCAAAGTGTCAAAACCACCTTTTATTTGGAAAAAAAAAATGCCCGAAACTTGACATTCTTCAGTTTTTTCATATGCAACTTCATTTTATTTTAACTAAATATTTTCCAGTAATAAAAAATTAGAGCCAACTAAAACCAATTTGGAATTCTAAATTCTATCAAATATAACAAATTATGTTACTTTTCCGTAGAGCAGACACCAATAAATTTAAGAGCTGTCATTACAGAATATTAGTTTTAAATTAAGTTTTCCATTTATATCTGAAGGCAAACTGCTTATTTCATGATCTTCTGAATTACTTCTGATGATGATTTTTTACTCCTCCGATTTACCTGATTTTCCCAATCATGGTGTGGTTTTCTTCCATGCTCTATCAGATTTAGCTTAGTATCTATTTCTATAACATGCTATTGCAAGAGGAGAACTCAGTGTAATAAAGAAACAGAAATTTTTCCATCCTGCCTGGTAATGCAGAAGATCTGATCAACATTCTGGTCATACTTAATGCAACTTAAACAGGTTTTGGAATCAATAGGAAAAGGGAATTTGTTAAGTCTCAAAGATGTGCGTAAATAGACTTTCTCTGTTATTGGATTATCCTCTGCACTGAAACAGGGTGAATAGGGGACTGCAATACTAAGCAGTATGGGATTTAGTATCCAAAATACCAGTGCCTGATGGAAAAATGGCAGAAAAAAATCTGATTTAGTACCAGCCAAAGTCTCACCTCAAGACAGAATGAGCAGCCACTAAAGCAGAGAGAAGATATTGGTTTAATCAGGTTACAAAAAAGTGTCCAAGAGTGGAAACTCTACAAAATTTCTAAGAAATTTATTTTTGTTTCTATTTTAAGATTTAGAAACGTTTCTCTTCAAGAGCTTATAAGAGAAAAGTGTTCATCATCTCACTGTAAGCAGAAATCTTTTACATATTTGAAGGCTCGTATCCTCAGCCTTTTCTTGTTGAGGCTAAGGAAACACAATTCTTTCTTAATCAAAATTATCTTTTCAAGACTTCACATTCTACAGAAAACACATGCTTAAACACTGAAGTGTGATACTTCTTGCTTTTCGTCTAAAGAGTAGGACATTATTTTTTTTTCAGTTTGTTGCCTGATCCATATCCCCACACATTTTTCTATACTACTACTCTCAGTAATATGCAGCCTATTATGTATTTGTTCACTAGATTTATTCCCAAGTAAGTGTAAGAGCTTGCAGTTGTATTTATGAATTAAAAACTTCATATTCAAAACACTTCTCTAACTTTTTCCTACAGCTTTTGATTCTAATCTTGTTCCTGAGGCTGCTGGCAATCCAGAGAGATCTTATCTGCAAACTTAAACAAATTTACTCACTGTTCTATTCTCTTCAAAGTGCTGAATATGACTGGTCTCTGGCCAGAGCCCTGTGAAACATAAATCCATCTTTTTCGACATTGAACCATTTGTTTGCCAGCATTCACTCCAAGCACAGAATTCCAACTTGCTTTTAGTTATGATGGTCACATTTAGACAATGTTTCTTCAGTTCCCTTGTGACAACACGATGGCCACTCCTCATCTACTCGCCAGGCTTTTTGCATAATTGCAGAGAAACTAAACTCATTTTTTACGATTTGAACTTTACAGGTGGATCTTGGCAGTTACCTACTCTTTGTTAAGTTCTAGGTATTTTACAGCAATTTAACTCCTCCCTAAAAAAAAAAAAAAAAAAAACAACAAAAAAAAATCAATCTTCCTCTGTTTCTCCACCAAAATTCCTCAGCACCTCCTTTTTGCTCTCTTTTTGGGGAAGACCACTCTGTTCTTTTTGGCTTTAAGGATCTTGTCTACCTTCCATATGTCTTTACAGATTACAAATCTCCACAACTACTTTACCTCAGGCACTTCCCTATAGAAATTTTTATCAGGTCCAGGAGGGCAATTCTAATCTTTTCTTTCACTATCTTAAGCTAAGCCTTTGTTAGGTTAACCAGGTCACAGCTCACCTTGCTTTTGAACACTGGAGCAAAACAGATACCACTTTATCCTTCACTGCCATAAGCACTTCCTTCTCTCTCCAACAGATAGATGGATGTTTCCCTCATTTTTTTTTCCTTTCCTTTTTGCTTTACCTTCACTCATTCACCCGAGGAAGACATTCATGGTGCTGGGCCTGTATGTCCCAGCCATGCCATATCTACACATTGCCACAAAACCCAAGTGAACAACAGATCCCTTGTTTTTGTTCCTCATCCTCTCTCACACTTTGAACATGCACTGTGAGACACACAGACATGGTGCCAAGTGGGGAAGTGAGATGTTCCCCTAAGCATCCCCTACCCTGCCCAGAGGACCAGCATCTGCAGTGTGATCCACACACAGCTTTCATATCTCGACTGATTTTTTTTTTTTTACATTTGCTCCCATTATTCTCTTCCTGTACAAAGTTTGGCATAAGGCATTTGTTTCTTTTTCTGGGTCATACATTTTCTCCAGTCTTTCAGCCAGGTCCATGCAAGAACAGAGAAAGGAGATGATATATGAAAACAGGAAACGGTCCAGGTTTTTGCTACTGCTCCAGTAAAATAATAATAATAAAACCCCCAAACAAACAAAAACAAACAAACAAACAAAGGGAAAAATATCAGCTATTCCTCCACAATTACAGACCAGCAAGGCAGACAATGTTTTATATTAATTTCAACTGGAATCCTATGTGAACACAGGATCCTTTTATCAGAATAATTTAAGAGCCAGGTGTAAACAGAAGTCAGTTTTGTGAAGTGGATCACAGTAAAAATTTAGGCTACAACCCAATATTGCAGCCCTTGGGGGAAAAGAATCATTAGAAGAAACTCAGGTTTTGACTAGTCCCAGAGGTGTCCCTTTAACATTAAAGTTCCTTGCACACAGAAAACAACAACAACAAAAAAAATCAGTTTTGAAACAGGTGCTAAATTGCTCTGCTATCACACATAAAATACAGCTCATATCCCCCAGAGCTGAACTATTGACTCTATTGAACATCTTCAGATCACTGTTTGCCGCACCTACACATGCCATGCCCCAGCACTCACTGCTGCCCTTCCAAAAGCTGCTCCAGAAGGCAGCAACCCCAGTGCCACCCCCACAACTGCAGAACGGGGTGTGTTCTCCCTGCCTCCAGCAGAGACCTTCTCACCGCCCAGTGGGACAAGGACACCAAGGGTTCTGGCTGTGGTTCACAGCCTGCAGCAGCAGGAGACGGTGGGCACAGCAGGGAACTCGGCCGAGACCGAGGGGCAGCAGCTCCTGCAGTGATGGGTCTGGGCACCAGGGAGGAGGTTCGGATATGCCTCCTCCAGCCTGCTTTGAGTTTAGCTCTCCCTGCCTTCAAAGGCAACCTCAGGAGAGCTTCCTGAGTCACTCTGGGGACATTTCTAAGATCCAAGGAATTCTAAACTGGACTCACAGGGACATCTTACTATGCAAATTGACTTTCAAGCCTGGAAACTATTAATACTAAATGCAAAGACTTTATATTAATAAATAACTAAATCCTTTGTTAGTCCTTATTACCAGAAAAGAAATTAGCTTCTTCTTGGAGAGGTATTTTTTGGAATAATGAATCACACAGTGTTGTATCTCACTGTTAAGCAAACACATACAACCTCAACATGTCAATGCTTTGTGCAGCTCTGACCCTTGCGGATTTGCTTTTTGAGGTTTTTTTCTACTGATTTTTAAGTATGGCAACTAATGGCAGGAAAAAACCTCAGAGACCTTTTTAGATAGAGATATTCTGCCTTGTAAAAAATGTAATGAAGTCAGATTTAAATACATATAACCTTGGGGTTATACAGTCTGAGTTCTTCTAAATGTGCTGTGGTCTGATAATACCTGACATTTAGAGAAGCATATCCCACAGTTATGCAATGAAGTTGATAACTTTCCAGAATTAAATTCAAAGTGTGAATTCTGTACAAAGAGCTGAAAGGAAAGTGGAGAAAATACTCAAATAACAGGATAAGGTCTATGGATTTGCTCTTTTTTTTTTTTATTTTTATTTTTAATTTTACACTCAGACAGGAAACAATCTGTGTATGATTTCAAATTAAAAGAGCCTTCAAACTTAAAAAGCAAAGCTGGTAGGTTGATTACTTATTCTTCACAACTTCATTCCAAGCACATGCAAATATTTTACAAAGTTATAGAAGCTGCTGTATGTAATATTTGCCTGTAGCTACAGTTTGCTGGTACCATTTGAACCCTTTCTTTTCGTGCTAGGACTGGCAGACCTTGAACATTAGTATTTCCATTGACCTTTTTTTTCAGTAGAGGGGCGTTCCAGCAAAAGGCACTGAATTTGCTTTTCCTCATTATAGAAGAAAAGCAGTTCTAAGAACAAAGCGGAAAAGAAGGGAGAGGAGAGGAAGTGGAGGAAGAGGACAGACAACAACTTGTGGCACAACAGCAGCAAGAGAGCCTCCTCCTTTTTTCTCCACAGAGGAAAAAAGGAACTGCATTTATGATTCATCCTCTCAAGGAAAGGACAATGTGGAGAGAGTGGAGGGCTCCCTATGTACCCTCATAATGTGTTCTGTAGTCCTGCATGGGATACAAACTGGTTAGAATACTTTTATTGAAGAAATTTAATTTAAGAGCTTCCATTGTATTTTGGGCACATCTGACAATAATGATGATACAAAACATTACAAAAAAGAAAGAAAAATAGGAAAACTGACTATGTGCCTATATATTTCATGTTCCATTTTCTAAGAGTGAAACATCAGTAAATTCAGAGAAATTGAAATTGAAGCTTCATCTTTGATGACACCATACTCACTAAACCAACCATTATATAAAAGTCTCTGCAAATTCTTATGATCTTAGGAAATCAAAGAGAAAGATGTGGAATTGCCATAGGTAGTCACAGTAATACAGGAGATATCCCATTCTGCAGAAGATGAAAGGAATATGCAAAAAATGCAAATGTCATTCTGTGTTTTAAAGTACTACCGTGATAACCATGCCTAAGATGACTCCTTGCCTTTGTTGTGAAATGAAATATCTCAAATGTAAAAATGAATTCCTGTAAGAAGAAAATTACACAATTTTACTAAAAATATAGTGTTGGGTATGGGCTAAGTCTTCCCTGAAGCAGGATGGGTAATAGCAGTAGCATACACCCCATATATCCTGTGTTTTACCAGGCAGACTCCTTTACACATCCTCACAGACATAACTTCCAACTTGCAAGTCTTTGCAATGGCACCCCTGAGCTTAAAAAGGAACCTAAAAGCTATTTTCAGAAAAGTCTGCCTCCTGTTCTGTGAGCTGCCCAAACACCCTCTTTTTGTTCAAATGTCTACCAATCGTTGATAAGCAAATGTCAATACCAAAAAGGCCACGGAAATTATGTCAGTGATCTGAGTTAGTTTGAAAATTAGGAAAATATTGGGAAATGTTATGCTAAAATACTTCTAGATTCTTCTCATCTCTATAGTACTACAAATCTTAATGTGTTCATATGCATGACAGAAAGCCTGGATGAATCACTTTTATAATCTGCCAGAACATGTAAAGAAAATGAAAGTCACTCATTTTGTGTTAAAAAATAATTTTCCTATATTTAAAACGTTTTTTAAAAGCAGTGCTATGCTTTTATAATTTTGTACTCCATTATTTAAATGCTCATTTAATGTATCTCTTAGTCTAGTTTGTGTTTATTATAACAGATAGTGTGGGATTCTGGCACTGCTTTGTGATTTGAAATAAATTTGAAGATGACTGAACCATGAAGAAATTAAAGCTATATTCATAATACATTCTGATCACATTTTAAGTAAGGGCTGGATTCCTAAAAACACTTTGCCTCCTAAAAATGAGTATAAAATGTTACTATTCAGATGTGGCAGCAGCCTTTATTTAGTCTATGACAAAAGAGAATGCAAACTATTAAACATTGAAATATTAGCCCTGGGAATCTGCATGTTACCTTTTCAATCAAGATTTTCTGTCTTCCATTTATTCTGTTACAAGTTCAGGTTATGGCAGCCTTATTCATATTTAATAGTCTCTTAATTAACTACTAGTTCTGCTTATTTAGATAACATTACCAGAGAATAAACATACTCCTCAGGGTATACAGAAGGGGGAAGCACCACTGGCCATTTACAGGGCACATTTGCTCTCTCAAGTGCTTCCTTTATGAGTTGTGATGCCATTTTACAGGGTGGTGGCCTCCTGTATTCATGAAAGCCACTTGCAGTGATTTTAGCTAGAGAGTGAGTGTAATTTGAGGATTAGAGGTAACAATAAGCTGTACAAACTGATTGTTTGTGATCTCAAGGCATACTACTAAGGGGTTAGGAAACACACTTCTTCACAGGCAATAAATAGAACTCAAAGTTACCCAGTTTCTGGTATTTTTGAAGACTAAATAGAGTCCAGAAATTAGAGTTTCTCTTCCAGATATGAATACAAAGAACAGAATTCCACTTTTCTATTTTTAAGGTCAAAAGTAATCATCATAATCATCTATTTTGAGCTCTTGCCAACCTTGTGCTAATGGCAGACATTACTCCAGGACTGACACATCACGCTCATAATTTCTGTATGATGCTGAGCATCTCTTTAAGAAAACCAACAAGTCACACTCATAATCTAGAGCCTGCCCTTATTCACAGCATCAAAAAATCCTGTCTTGTTTAGGCAATCGCTAAAACACAGTAAATATGTTCACCTCTATTTTGAAAATAGTCCCTAGGACTTCCTTTCCCTTGAGCAAAAATCCTTTCCTCATGATCTGACTAAGCTTTACTAATATATAAGCACATGCTGCAAATTGCGACAAGAATGTAGAACTTTTAAAAACTAAATTATGCCCATTTTTAATCACTCATTAACACTCTTTCGGTAATACCCAAAAGCTATTATCAGTTGAGGAGGAAAATTGTACTTGTGACTGTCTTTATAACTTTACATTTAGTTCTCTGGAAAGAAAGAACTGCTTCACTGGGCTATCTGACACATAATGATCTCTGATGGAGGGGATGAAGAATTTCCATTCCTCTTTCTTCACTCCCTGAACCAAAACTCATAAAAGAAGAAAAGGCACTTTCTCCCTGCCCTAACCCTCTGACCACAGGACCCGTACCTGTATTTATTCTGACAAAAACTCTTGGCTCACTAAAATTTGCTTGCCTGATTACAGATTAAAAAAGTAAGGATCACTATTTTATCTTAAATTTCTTTTTCCCCTGCTTTTAATTACAATCAATTGCTGTGAGACTCGGGGTTTCTCACACTAACTATGAGTTTGTCAATACTTCCAGTGTCTTTCTTTCAGTAGGTCTGTTTTTCCATCTTATTATTTAACCTCATTTTTATCCCAGGTCTCATTCTATTAGTTTCAGAAGAGCTCTGGAACCACCAGGCAATTACAGACAATGAAGTCAAGATTGCCAACGGAAGATGAGATGAAAATCAAAGTCACCATTTTAAAGCAGAAACTGTGTGGTAAATAGCATCCCCTTAATATACTGTAATTTCCTCTCAAATTTACATAGGTCTCTTGGGCTAATAATTAACTTTGAAATGTGAAGTACATTTATTTTTGTAATTTGCAGTATCAACTACTACCCTTTTAATCTATATGTTACAAAATATTTAGACTGAATTATATAGCTTTCTTGTGCCAGTGGACACAGCAACAGTCTGTAGTTTTTTCAAGCATAAAACCACAGTAAATAGCTAATTGCAGATGTGCACCTTCTGCTATAAGGAAAGCAAAGTAATGGTACAATCACCAAATCATTTAGGTTGAAAAAGATCTCCAAGATGACCAAGTCCAACCATTAGCCCAGCACTGCAAGCCCACCACTGGCTGGAGGCCACGAGGGAAGGACAAGTCTCCCTCTGCTCTGCCACTGTTATCCCTGCAGGAATGGGAATCACCCAAATTCCAGGGACTGAAGTCATCAGCAAGGAAAGACCTTTGCCAAAGGCATCCTAGGCATGATGAGTCCCTGCTTAAGTTGATATGCTACTGAAAAAGAAAAGTCATCATCTCTGGGAATCTCCCAACAACTTGTGTGTGACCTTTCACAGGAGAAAAGTCAAATTTGTCTATTCAAAGCACTAAGTGCACGACAGACCTGGGGCTGAGACACTGCCAGCCAAGCTGCACGCTCTGCTACACCTTATTCTGAAAGACTATTTTTCCAAAGCCCGTAAAAAAATAGTTTTCACAGAAATACCAACAAAGCCATAATTACAGTGGCAATCGTGATTTTATAATAAACTATATTTCCTCCCTGTGAAGATATTAATTTACTTTTTTGAAATGTTCATTGCTAAGCCTAAGATTGGTTTTTTGAATTGTGTTCAGAGGCAATTTATGCATGAGTAAAAATACACTCTATCCTAAATGTACAGACCACTAATTTAAAATGATCTATTTGCCATAATATACATTCAACCCCCTACTGAAAAGTTCAGAAGCTTCTCCTCCTTCATATACAGCACCATCAGGCTATTCTTATGCACTGGGAGTCCTGGCATACATTTCAGATTAATTTTCAGGCTTCTATTTAAATTTTTACAGAAAAAAGTATGGGTTAGATACAGTGCAGATATGCCAGCAAGTATGAGTCTCCTAAGGTGCAGATTCAAAAGCATCATCAGGAGGGCAGTCTAATTCATCAAAATATCAAGCAGTTCTAATGCGCAACTAAATATGGTTATGTCCAGAAATATTTAAATTTGTAGGAAAATCAGTACCCATTTACAAGCACCAGCCTACGAAGCCCAATAATATTCTGAAAATCAAAACAAGTTTTCTTCTGTCCCTCTTATATCTTTTAGTGTTAGAAATTCAACCTCACTTAATTTTGTACCTTACAGTACTGTTTTTGAGTTTAAAAAAAAAAAATCATATAGGACTGTATTGGGTATAAGATATGATCCCATCACACATCTTCATCTGTAACTGTGTGAGATGTTAGCTTCAAGCAATAAGATAATTTCTTCTATGAAAAATTATACCAAAAATAAAGCAGTTAAAAGTGAGTTTGGCCACTCAGGAGGAATTTATCTAAGTTATTGAAACAACATCCCATAATGATGTAAAACACACCATCTTTTGGATATCCATATTTTATAAAGCCTGACAATGATAATTTCCAGTTACAGTAGCTTTGTTGGAAGGAAGCTTTTTTAAGCTTCTCATTGGTGAAGTAATTAGTAGGCATCATTTTTCAAATAGCACCCATTTGAATTTTCAGTGGCATTTTGTATTTTAATTCTTGTGCATCCAAATATTAGGTAAAGTATCTTTGCCAGCAAAAAAACCCAACCTTGTACATTCAGTAAATGCGTGTCTTCAGGAACAACTCTTGCTGAGTGATATGATAATCATTTGGGAACTGCATGCCATAAACAGAGAAAAGTACATGTGTCTGGCAGCAGATCAAGCTTCCTCTGAATTTGATAGTTTATTGGTTAGACAGCCCAGGAAGGAGACATGGGAGATGTCACTGCGGCTGAAACAACACATGCAGGTTTCCGTAATCCATGATCACAACAGGGAACAAAAAATGCTTTAAGTGTCTTCAATGTTAAATAAATTAAAAACACTGAAATTCTGATATAGTAAAAAATTTTGTTCATCAGCTTGTTTCTTGTTGGTGCTTCCTCATGGAGTGATTTTACTGAGCTCTCTGCGATCATTTTGGATTCACATTGTTTTACATAAGACACAAACTGGGCCCACTGACTTTGAAATTGCTGTGTCATTTATTCTTTGGGTAGTTTGGGGAAAGGACAATACTGAGCCATTCCACCATTTCAGTTTGTTTTTACTTAGTTACTGTTGTATTGCTCCTTTAAGCAACAGTGTTATGCTCGCTAAGCTGCAGGTAGTATATTGACAACCAGCTGAGAGAGTTTGTAGTAAAAGCCTTGTAACCTGTGTCTTGTCTGCCTTGGACTGCACTCTTAATGCCACACACAGCAGAAACCAAAGCAGCAAGGTCCCAGCCCATGCTCAGCCATGAAAAACACAGTGAAAGAAAGCACATCTTGGTGTTGCACCACGTTTCATTCACTGACAGCAGTATTTCAACATCCTTTATTTGGCTTGTCTAAAAATCAAATGTGATGTTCCTGCTTCTTTATTATTCATCAAACAGAAATATTCAATTAAGTTTCCCCCTCTAATTAAACTTTCACTTCATGTAATGTGCCATTTATTCAGAATCTGCAGTTGCAATCACTACTAGAGAAAAGAAATGTCAACTTCAAAGTTAGTATCTCCTACAGGTTAGAGATTCTGTCTTAGTAGATGATGGTTATAGGTTGTAGACTCTTAAAATAATTTAATAAATTCAATCAGGCAAATATTCTTTTCCCATAGCTGGGGATGATGAAACAGATTATTTGAAACACTTAAACTAGAAGACATTAAAAATACATAAACATATAGAAACACTGAAAAAAGACAGGTAGAAATGCCTAAGTATATAAAGCCAATAAAGAATAATGGGAACAGAACTTGTACAAAATTACTGTTAAAATTCACACAGTTTTATTTTTAATTCACTTTGAGTATCTTTGGAAGTCAATTCATCCATGTACATTCTAACCTGCACTCAAGGATAACAAGCTACATGGTTTTATTAAACCAAATTATACCTATAACCAAGGTATAATTAGCACTGTAGCAGAACATAATTTGTTTTATGATATGTCCTCGATGCCTCCAAAATTTTTACCTAAAGTCCCTTGCTCTTTGGACTTAGTATGTACTTCATAAAGTATTGTGTACATTAATAGAGCTTTACAAATTAATTTGACTTTATAATTAATTTTTGGTTGCATTTATTGTTAATAATGTGAATTATTCACATTAATCAAACAGATCATAGCCTTTCTGCTATAGCAGTACCACAGATGGTGAACTTGTAGGGGTAATTCAATAAACTATAACATAGTTGCATAAAAAACTGCAGACATTTAGGAAACTGTAAACAGCCAGTTACAACTTCCCACAACCTAGAAAACAACAAAAACATCACCCAGAAAACAAAAAAACCCCAGCAGTTCCCTGGCTTAACGGGATGTAGTCAAGGTTGTTAGGCCAAATACATGATTTTTCTTAGCAAGGATTCAATCAGGAGATTTTGTCTTTTTCACATTCTGTACTGTGAAGGCAGGACATGTCTGCAGGTTTCTGATTCATGCTAGCCCAGGTAAAGTTTCAGTTAGCTAAGTAAGCAGTGAAAAAATTAACCCCTTCTGCCCACTGTGGCATAACATGATGTTCTGTAGTTTGTCAACACTGCAGTTTGTATCAGAGCTATAATATTAAATACCCCAGAAGTTTCATTATTTTAAGAAATCAGTCCGAAAAACTGCAACGCTGGCCACTTAGATAAGCTTTTGAATTTAAGCAGGAACAATAAAACAGGTGAAATGACTATAAATGATTCATGAAAATTTTCATTGGTTTTAGTCCACTACATTAGAAATAAAGGAAGAAAGAAAGGAAAGAAACAACAGAGCCCAGTATCACAGATACATATATATAAAAGCCGACAGGAAAAAAAAAGACTGCCACATGATAAAAAGCTATTAGCAAGAAAATGAGAACTGCAAGTATTTCTCAGGTGTACTGTTTCAAATTCTGATGGAGTTGTACAGAATTAATAAGTCATTGCACAAAAAAGATAACCAACCTCCCCTGAGGAATTTACAGGATAGTCCAGGTAGCCAGATTCATTTTCAGCTTTAATTACTACAAAGAGGCATTTACAGCTAAAATATTGCAAACTATCTAATGCAGGATATGATATGCACCCAGGAAAAATCATTAAAAAAACCCAGATACTCCTTATTCTATAAAGATCTTCAAGCATTTGAAACCTGCTTGAATTTTAAAATTGAATGAAACTTCAAAAATTTTCTACAGTCCTTTAAAACAAACAAAAACACCCCACAAAGCAAACAAACTCCCCCTCCAAAAAATAAAAACAAACAAAACCCCCAAGCAGTTTCCAAGCAAAAAACCCACATCTGACATTTGCATTTCTCAAATCTCACAATAAGCAGTTAATAATCAACATTCTTCATTTTCCCTAGGAAAGTGTGACAAAACTGCAATGATCTCTTCAAGCACTGAAAATTACAAAAAATTTTTTAGAAAAAATTTAATCAATAACTGGAAGTATCTCCAAGTCTAACTTTACTCATCTACAGTTCTAAGTCAACCTTCTGTTATGAACCATCCTGGAGAAGTTTTGGTTTTTTTCTCCACAGAAGACAGACACCAGAGAGGCAAATCCCCCAAATTACACAACTAAAACTCTGGATTAGGATCCTTTCCACATCTCTGCCAAAATGTCTTGCTCTTGTCCTGCTCATTTCCACTGATGAGTGTGATTTGTTTCCTGGCACAGTTTCAGGGACAAGAAGGGACAGCTTTTTTGTTTGTTAACTTTTTAGAAGTCCAGCCTTATAATCCACCAAACACTTTTCCTTCACAAAAACCCTCAAATCCTGTGGAACTGTTAGTCTGGGGGACTTCACTAAAAGAAGACTGATCTTTCAGATTTCTCGAAGGGAGAAATATGCCATGCAAGATACAGGGCAGATGATTCTGCACCTTTTTCTTCAGAGCAGCCCTGCGGCACGGACCTCACCTGGCCATGTTATAACGCATGATTCAGTACACTTACAAGCAGCAAGACTTCACTAAAACTGATTTATTTGAAGTCTTTATGCATATTTAACAGGTGAAGTTCACTCTGGTAAGATTTATAATAATTTACACTTTAGCCACCTTTGATATTTCAATTTTGTTCAGTTACAAATAAGCTAATTTTAAATTAAATAATCAACATTTATTTATGCCAAAACCCACTTAATCAAAATGAAGAGTAACACATAGACATCTTGATTAATTGTATTTATTTATTCCATTTTGCCAACACCTGTTTTGGGGAGTCAGAACAGAAAGCTCAAGGAAACTTATGAAACACAATAATGGAAGCTTTTCATTATAAAACCTTACTGTGTTTTAAAGTTTGTAATGTGTGAGCATTATATGCTGTTTATGTTGTATAGCCAGCTCAAAAGAATTGCATGGAGTACCATTTTTTAGCTTCCAGTTCTGGCAAAATATCTCTAAAATTTTAAGTCTGACAACCTGAACTTATTACTGGTTGATAAACTGAGGATTTTCAAATTAAGATTTCATTTAAGATTCTTTGTTCTGTAATAAGATTCCAGTAGCCTGGAAATGAAAGCAGCAACTGCCTTGTGAAAAAAACTTCTAATGGAAAACATTTAATAGAACTTTTCTCCTACAACTACCCATGTTATCCCAGTACACAAGCTCTTCAATAACTCATTGTTGTATGACACAAGTCTCCAATGCATGGGAAATGTGGATTCCCAAATTTCTATGTGGCAACACTCACATCTTCTGGTCTCACCAGAACTCCCACACAGCGAATCATGGATGGTGCTGGTTGGCTGGAATTTAGGAATCCAACAGCTCTCCAAAATTCGCTGTCACACTGGGAGAAGACAGCTTATAAACAGTGCCACTGCCATTTAAAATTAATTACTTTCACCTCATACAGTAATTTATAACCTGCAAGCTGGCTCCAGTATGTTTTCGTAGCAGATTGGAGTATTAGAGACATGTTCAAGCCTGTTATGTTAGCAGTTAGCAGGTTTTTTTAGCTATTCCTATTTTACTTTATTCAAATTCTCCCCTGTCTATCAAGCTTCCCTTCAAGAAAATTAAGCCTCAGAATGACTCCCATTAACCAAATGTAAATAATGGTTTTAAAGTCTTTATTTCACTCCTGTATGTTGCATGTGAAAAGCTTGATCCGTGGCCACCGAACCAAGTAGGTGAAGACAATGAAATCAGGAGTCAGCTCTTAATCACATTATTTCTTAAGAGCTTAGAAGTTAAGAAGTCAAGCGCTGAAACGATCCCAGATGTCAAAGACATCATCACAGTGTGGAACTAGATAAGGTACTGAGAATAATAACCTTTGCTCAAGTCAAGGATATTTATATTATATTTTAGCCTGAAAGTCAGGGTCCACTATCCACAGCAGATTATGCAGGCACTAATTTAAAAAAGAAATATCAGATGAATAGCAATTTCTGATGCCAAAAAAAAAAAAAAAAAAGGAAACTGGCCTAGACAACCATTAACGAAATACAGACAACTGAAATGCAGAACTGATTCTGTGTCATCTTCAAGGTCATTTCCCAGCACACACTGGTTTCCTCCAATAGAGAGCTTTGAAACAACTTAGAAATTTTACAAGATTAATACACTAATTATGTGGTTAAATATGTGACATACTGCTCATGAACTTTCCCCAGTCCTGTCATCTATTTTCAGTCTACCACCTTCAAATGTACTCTGTACACAGCAGTTGAACAATGTGGAACGCGTTTCATGTAATAAAGCACCCACCACACCTGCAGATGTTATGCATAACAATGGATACTACATATAAACAGGCTATAAGTGTCCTTGAGTTAGTTCAGAAGAGAGATGTAAGAAAATAAAAAGATAAAAAGCTTTCCTGCATTGCTGTATTGTGGGGTTGATGATCAGAACTGGGAATAGTGGTGAAAGGAACAAAAGCTTTGCCAAGCTGAAATCTTTACAAGTTGCTTTCACACATAAACAGCCAAAACACACTGCACCCGTGCTTTTACACAGACATCTCTCTTCTTTTAGCCTCCATTTATTTATGTATGTATGTGCATTCAAATTCTGCAACTTCCCAGCTAATAGCTTGTCTGTTAATGCCTCCTGTCTGACATTTGAAATCCTGCCAGTTATGTTAAGTACCAAACAAACCCGCAATGTAACTGTGGAACAAAACCAAAACAAGATCTGAGAATACTACAGAGAAAAATGCTATTATTAGCACATAAATTTAAAATTTCCATTTGGGTAAAAACACAAAGGTCTCTTCAATGTCCTGACTAACGTCATCAAATCCTTGCTTCGGTGCTGAAGGAATCTTTTTGTTAATCTTATCACAGCCAGAAATACAAACATAGAAAAATCAGCCACTGTAAAGGCTCTTCCCATGTCCTGGGCAGCAACCAGCCAACAAGCCTCTCAAACACAAACGTGTCAGGTCAAGGCTGACAACGGGAACAGGCTGTACCTGTGTGACCATGACAGCTGGGTAACCATCTCAGATGAAATTCCATCCAGCATGATCTCAGTAAAACAAATCCCAGAGGGCCTGATGCAGCGGTGTTGGGCTTTTTTTCCCCTTCACAAATCCTAGGCACAAATTAGACTAGCCTTCATATCTAAAGCTTTAAAAGTGAAATGATTGCTTGCTGAAATATATGGTATTTTGCTTGAGTAGGATCAGGATTTCAGTAGGTACAGCCCAAAGGCCAGCTCGGCCTAGTTAGAGCAAAGCTCTCACCTCTTTAGATTTCTTTGACTTGCAGACAATACTGACATTAGTGGAGATCATAAGGCTGAGAATTTGCTAATTCTCACCATATAAATTTATACAAATATATAAATTTCCCAATCAAATGATCTGTTTTTCTTTTTTAGAGAGCAACACAAAAAAGTTCTCCAAATTTAGTTTCCAGAACAGTATGATTAAGTGAGGATGCAGGAAAACAAGACATCATTTCATTTTGGGCAGTACAATAGTGTTTGCTTCTCATACATATTGTATTAACGTATTTTTCTTTTTTCCAACCTACACATCAGTTATGTCTCCTTCACAGCAACCTTTCTTATCCCAAGGTATCTTCTTCCCAAAGCTACAGCTTAAAGCAATCCTTACAAGATGCCTAAAAAGGTCAAGATATCTGAACAGGAATTCTTGCCCACACAACCCTATCACCCCCCCCCACAAAACATACAATATTTATGTCAAAGCTGGCTAAATTGGGGCTACATAAGTCAAACACAGACAACTTTCTACCTTTTTTTTTCCCCCCCTGTCTCTCTGGCCTTCTATCTACACCTCCCTTAGTCTTCCTGCAGTTAAAAAGCAGTATCTTTTAACCCTCATTTCACTCAGCAGCTATTCCCAGCTATGAACATCATGCCTTTTGGCTTCAGGCTGCACTACCAGGGCGTGCAGAGCCCTGACAAAGGTGGTATTACACAGAGAAGCAAGACCCAGGCAACAGCTGATCCCTGCATAGCCACAGCTGTCTGGAGCAGGGACTCAGTCTGCAGAAAAGAGAGGCCGATGTCCAAGCCGTGTTTAGGTACAACATATGAACTCTTTCGGCAGTCAGTGCACTTCTTGGAAGGCTCTTTCCTCTGTGTGAGACAAAACTTTCCCCTTCCAAGGAATTTAGAATCAAGTTGTGAAATTATGGGCAACAGTCATGTAGGACGTGTCAAAAATTCTGTCACAACTGAGTAAGTGCTGACATGGCCGCTGTTATTTCAAAGGGAGCAAAAGTATTCAAATGTTTGTGGGTACTCATCAAATTAAGGAGAACTCTGGACATGATCCACTAAGGGCAGAATCCATATAAGGGATTTATGCTTCAGCTTCCTACTTCTTCCTTCTTAAAATACCATTACACTCACATGTCTCAAAATGGCTGTGATGCAAGAGAATCAAAGAATTGATGCAAATGCATTAATTTGAAAAAGGCAAATAGTTACCTGTGCTGTCACTGCTACATGTCCACCAGAAGTTGTTATAAACAAAATGTGTTTTGTCCACTCAGTGTGTTGTCACAGGTTATAAAAACATGTTGTTCACAGATGAAAAGCTAAGAGAGCACTCATAAAAATGGAGTTGTAATATTTCACTTGAAAAAGGAGGTGCTTTCTATTTGTAGCATTTGTCATATATGTCCCTGCAAACTTTTCACTGGAGAGCAGGGGGGAAAAAAGCCACACCACTACTATTCACAGGATCTGAGAAAATATTGGGCAAAGCATTAGCTTTCATTTTTTCCCACTGCAGCCACTCTGTCAGGAGAGATGATGTCAGTGACGGCCACAGGTGAACAGCATTGGTGGATCTGATCAGGGTTTCTCCACTTCTGAAGAGGAATGAAAGCAATGCATCCACCTGAATATCCACCCCACCTCATAAACAGCCAAGTCAGGCAATAGGAGATCTCAAAAGAAACAATGCTTTCATCTCTGACCCATAAATTCAAAATATCACACTTTTTCTGTAGCTGTGCAAAATAACAGGCTAGAACACCCTTTTCACGGGAACCATAAGGAAAAGTGAATTATCCCACAGGGCTTAAAGAGATCTTAGGCATGTGGGGATGATGGGCTCTGCCATCAGACACCAGGCAGGCAAGTGCCTCGTGATGTGAACAGGAGTGCCTGGCACGTGGCAGAGCAGCGTGGGAGGAGGAAGGTGTTCTGTGTGCAGACAAGCACACGGATACCCAGCACTGCAGAGATCACCTCTGACAGCAGTGATGCTACTGCCAGACTACAAAGCCCATATGCCAGAATGAGTTATTTTAGAACAGCTGTGTGTGGGTTGGAGATACTAGTCACAACAGGGGGAAAAAAAAAATTACAATTTTTTTAGAGTTTACTTAACGTTTGACAAACAAAATGATTGCCATAGCAACGTGTGTGTTCTGTTGAACAAATATCTGTGTAAGTACCACAGATACAAAGGTGTAATTAGCTATGCTGGTGTACAAACAAATCCTTACATTTGACTGTGTATTCTTTTTCTTCTAATTTCGTGTTTATCAAACACCTTTTAGGGCTACTTCTCTGTTATGAACTCCTTTCTCTGCAGTACACATTTGGTTGGAGGTGGGGGGGAAGAGAAGCTCCAGACCACTATTTGCTGTGCTCATAAGAACTGACAGCATTCCACTGACACATGGACTCAGTTCCCTCTCACCCACTAGTTTTGGTTTAATAGTCAAAGGAAAAATGAAAGCCACCAAATGCCCATTTTTAATATTCCTTCAACATTCATTTTCATTCAGAACAACACAACAAGGTTGAAGAGCTGCAACATTTTCTCATTTCAGTCTCATACTCCAAGGCTGACTGTGCTCAGGGCTCTCTGCTTCTCACATTAGTCCCCTCAGTGAAGTCTCTCCACACCTTGAATATGTACTTGCATCTATTAAAAAAAAACCAAAAAAACCCAAAAAAAAAACAAAACCCCCTCCCACACCCAACAACAATAACAAAATCCCAAACAAACAAACAAAAGCTCAAAACACCAAAATCCCCAACCAACCAAAAAGCTTGACTGCATGCCTTTATAAATGTGTTGCCTGGAGTGCTTTAGAGTTTGAATGTCTTAGTAAGAAATCAATGTTTTCATTTTTTTTTCAATTTTCACTTAAGGAAAAAGAAAAGTGAAAACTACAACCTGCAAAACTGTCCTTGCTCTAATGGCCCCTGTTTCTCCTTCTGTACAACTTACTTCTGCCAATTTTCACCACTACTAATTCTCCTCTGATTGTCATTACAGCTCATTTTGTGGCAGGCACAAGAGGACTACAGGATTATTACAAAATGTACGACCTGGATGAATATAAAAAGACGTAGAATATAAGCACCACCTCCTCACTCTTGAAAATACACTTGAAAATTCTTATTACTTTGCAAAAACTAGGGAAATGGGGAAAGCAGCAAAAAGTATTTTAAAAAAACAACCAAATAAATGTTGGTGATCTGAAAGTTCCTACCTATTCCAAAGATGGAAGAAGGCTAAAATGTACCTTGGAACTAAACTCTGAATCTTCCTGAGGTTATTTCTAATGAACATCCGTTTCTTGCAGAGCTCTGTGAAAGCAGACTCTGTAAATCAACATGTGACCACGAAGAACAGCCATGTCTAAAAGCAAAGTACACTCTGCGTGAAAGTCTGATAATGTTCCGAATTTAGAGGGAGGAGGGGAAGAGAAAAACCTTCTTGGCACATCTGTAAATTGGACAATTAGAGTGGCAGTTCCTGAAAGCTCTGCAGCCAGCAGAGATACTGTGACTTCAGGTGTAATTAAAGCAAACCAAAGTCTTGCTGGTATGGTAGATAAGCTAACAAAACCCCCAACACCCAAGTCCTGTAATAGATTAGAAATACAGTTTTTTTGACTGGGTAAGAACTTGAGAATTTCAGCACCTTTTTTCTCAAAAGGCTGTACAGATTGTTGAAGCTGTACAACATTTGTATGTTTTTTCTTTATAAAAATTGTATACAAATATATGTGCCCTTATCTGCTGTCCAAAACTTGGGTGTCTCTAAAGATTCTAATTTATTTATGGGAAAACAATTAACCTAAACAATTAACAACTTACTGAAATATTTATCTGTCCTTGCAATTTCAGAGAATATCACCATCAGCTGACATTCCAGACTAGACTGAGATTTAAGGTTTTAGGTTACTTTTTACTTAAATCAAAGGAAAAATAAAAGCAATTATACTAAATTAAATTTACATTTTGTTTATGGGTGCCATTTAAAAATGCTCTTGCTCTCATCAAATGTGCATTTAATCTGTTAGGACAGTAAGTGAAAGACTGCAACATAAGAGAACCTCATACTCTTTGTCTTGGTTCTTAACTTGTGATTCTTGGCATTTCTTTTTACGTTTTGCATTATTTTGTGACTGAGTAAGCACTAGCAGTGTGTTCCTGAATAACTGTGATCTCTGACAGCTTTATACATTCAGTATAGTCGTGGTTAAGATCTCTGTGGATTTAATTACTGTATTTGATTTGTAGGGTGCGCAATAAAGTGCTTGATATTGTAAAAAGTAAAATGCTGAATCACTTAAATGTTCTTTATATTTTCATCCTCTATTCGCCTGTTTCACCATCCTGTTCCTTTGATGCAGATAATAAAACACTGTAAAACTGGAAAAGTGAATACAGCAATGGAAGCTGTAATATTCCCACTTTTCAGTTCTTTTTCCCTTTTCTTCCTTCCTGTCAAAATGGCTGGATTTCCAAAGGGGATATTACTGTGTGCAGGGACATGATAAATTATTCTTCAATCAGGAATAAAATGAGAGTCTATATAAAACACTTTAAGTGCATACCAGGCTAATCACTTACACAAGGAATAGAAGGGACAAAATGAATTTTTGATGCAAACAATAAGCACATTTCAAATGCCAGGGTCCATGTATGTTTGTTAGAGCTAAAAGAAGAATAAATCAAGTTGCCTACTACAAGAAGAGTCTCCTTCTCCTGCTTCATATTAACACAGTGGAAATAAGCTCAAAAAATATGCTCAATGGTTTCTCTGTTTCTCTTTTATTCACTCCATGATTGACTCTGAAGTGACCCCTGAGGACAGGGGGAGACACACCAAAAGCAGATAAAATCTTCCACCCTCACACCTTACTCAAAGCCCATTTTTGAGTTTTGAATGGGTTTTATTTTAGCTCTGTGCACCATGACTGATTTGAACTTCAGGAAAACCTGAAACAAATCAGATAAACAATAAACTGCTGCTATTTACAGGAACTTCTTGGTTGTAATTACATAATAATATTTCTCTTTTGGTATAAAGGAGTTCTCAGGAGGCCTGTTTGCAAAATCATAAAGGTCTTAGTAGGTCATATAATATTCAATCAAATGCAAATCCCTGATTTATGTAGTGTGTTAACTGACTTGACTAAAATTGCATTTCTCTTATTTATAATTTTTTAAAAAAGTTTTTTAGAACAATTCAGGCAGCACGTTCCACAAATACGCAAAGAAGATCCTCACTTGAAGATTTTAATTTTATATTCTGTTCTCAAATTTTTCCAGCTTTTACATATTTATATTGATCCTCCAAACTTTCAGAGACAGGAGAACATTCAAAAGTAACAAGATCTTTTTGTGTCATCTGTTATATGGAACTGAGAAATGCATCTTCCTCTTTCTGTCAGCAGCTGTAATAAACACGTAGTGCTAGTCTAGATCTCTAGAGATTAAGTTTTTTCCAGACTACTATGCATAGTAGCTATTTTAACCTATTCAGTAGTGGCTTTTCTCAAACCAAATACCAGAGAGGAGCTCTAGCAAAGCCCACTGTCAGTTGGTTCAGTATAACAGTTTTACAGCACCCACTGAATCTGTAAGAGCTCTGGAGTATAATGAGTGGAAGACTAAGCTGCAGACAAGCAGAAGAGAAATGAAGAGCATATTTTAGGTCTTCTCTGAAAGATTGGGCCTTTCTGACACATCTCTAAACAATATAGATCATTTTTATGTCCTATGCCCATGAGAATTGGAAGAGCCACAAATAAAAATAGACTTCAGTACTAAGAAAGTACTTTATACCATAAGCCTGTCATTCATACAGATGCAGTCAACACTGATTATTTATACATATTACTTCATTTTAAGGTTTTATTATGTCTTCCAACATTTTCCATGAAGATTGTAATCACATTCCCTCGTGTGCCAAGTTATTTTTATTTATTGATTTTATAAGTACAATCAATACAAAATATTGTTCTCTAGAATATTATATTTGCTACTCCAAAGCAAGGGAACAAAGGGCAAAACAGATACTGTGCATCAGTGCATTAAGAAGCAATATTGCTAAAATTACTGTGCCACTCCAAGTTTTAGTTGCCATATATGAAACTAGAGATACCACGTTTAAGCAATAAGCAGGAAATGAAAAGAGGGGGGGGAAAAAATAATATACCCTGATCAACCTTACAGCACTTTACAGTAACAGTGAATTGAACCTGCAGTAATACCTGACAAGATATGAGAGAGGAGCAGGGCAATCAGGCAGCAGCACAAAGCAGTGCAGCCCTCTGTGCAAGATGCACACTGACCTGAGTGGTTAATCCCTGCCTCTTCATAGCTGAGAGAAACAGGCTGGTCATGGCATTGAACCTCCCACTGCTCCCAGTGCTCAGCCAAGGGTCCGTCCCTGCCCGGCACACCCTGGCACAGCCTGTGCTGCAGAAGAGCAGCTACTCACACACCTCAGCAGAGCAAACCCTAAGAGCCAGAGAAGCAGAGACTTTACAGGTCAGCCTTAACTTGATCAAAGAGAGTGAAAATCTTGTTGTGACCTCTGTGAATTACTGCTACATTCACTGCCTGCCAAGTAGGCTTTCACTGGTCACATCCACAATAAATGTAAGGACTCACCACTACCTTTTCCCAGCAACTGATTTTCCCCCTTTATTCCAAAGCAGAGACTGGATATAAACTAGTATAAGAAACTAGGATATCAGAGAAACAGAACAGTCATATGTAAATACACTTCTGTATATTCTTAAAACACTTTGAAATTCATGACTGGAAGACAATTGTGGTAAATTCAATCTTTATAAGGGATTAAATATTTAGAATGAGAGGAAACTCCTAATTCTACACATATCTGTGGACAAAAGCCTCTTGCTTATCCAAGATAACATCTAGGTGGCAGTTTTCAGTGTCTTTTATGAATAAACCTTTCACTGTCTACACTAAAGTGCATTGCTGAGTAAGCTTTGATTTCAAACTTATTTAATGTCCTTAGGTATCTCTGTGCACTTTGAAACTGTTGACTGGATTCAACTCACCCTTATACAGTCTCTTTTATCCACTGCCAAAACCCAAGACGGAGGAAAAAAGAATCATAGCACAGACTTCACACTAGTATTTATTGATTTTGTCTCATTTAAGCTACTGAATCCTTTCCCTTGACTACCATAGTCAAACTGAAAGGAGATGGAGAATACTTTTTTGGTCTGAAATTCCCTGAGAGATTCTCTTCTATGTCACTGGTAACAGTAGAACAGGACAGGAATTCACCAAACTAGAGCTCAAGAACATTTATTTGTTTACTTACAAATATTTCTTTGTTAACTCACTTTGATGGTAAATGGTTCTGGGTTATAAATATTTTACAGTATGTTTTAAGGAAAAAAAAAATAGGAAAGGTAATAGGTTATAGATGAACAGTACAGAGGTGGGCAAGAGTGTTTTGTATAGGACTGGAAATGAATGCAAGTCAGTTGAAACCAGGAAATCATCAGGGAGAAATATATCAGAGTCTGAAGATCAAAGGGATCAAATGCAATTAGGCCTGGAAATCTTCTCACACATCACATAGTCTACTGACTTCATAGTATAGAATTGTTTCATTTTCATTAATAACTGTTTTTCTCCTGTGCATTATGTTCACTTTGGTTCTGAAAGTATTCAACAACTAGTTTATATTTTTAAAAATTTTACAAGTTTTGTTTGTTTGGGTTTTTTAATAATCAAGGAACAGCTACCATAGTACTGAGATTTAAAAAGATCTCTTGCATCCAACTGCCATCAAACACAACACTTTCCCAGAATCTCATGCACAGGGTGAACAAAATTCTCCCTCAAACTGTACGAGTTGCTGCCTCTGCTCTGCCATTGGAAGACTGGCCCAAGAGTGCTCTGCTCTGGAAATTAACACCTTTGACTTATTCTTTTACGTTCATTTCTTTGTTCTCATGTCAACACTGTCCTTTAGTATATAAAGCACTGTCTTACCTCATCCTTCTATAAAACAAACCAAGCATTTTCAGCTCTTCTTATGAAATAGCACATCAATCTCCCTGAATATTTTCAAGGTATTCCTTTACACTTCTTGAGCAAAGGTGAGCAAAATTACTCAAAGAATTTACAAAAAAAAGAAAAAAAAATCATGAAAAGTCTGAAATATCCAACGGAGATGAACTGTCAGGAGAAAGACACATTAACTCAGATATCCCTTTCTTTCAGGATCCTGACTACTACTTCTGTACCCTTCTGTGCAAGGCCACATTAGCTGACTTCCAGATCTCCAGCCACACTGGTTGAGTGCAGATGTGTGCAAAGGGCTCAGGGCCATCTCTCTGTCTTTTCCCACCTTTATTAAAATACTGTCATACAATTTTCTATTAAGTATGGAAAAAGAGTGATTTCTGCTTTTCCCATTACTGTTATTAGAGCAAACCCACCCTAATACAGTGTGGTCATTTAACATGCTGCTCAAAAAAAAAATTCAAGGGACCTATTATTCAAGACAACTGTGATACTCTTATGTATGCAGAAATCTAGCTGGCAAAGCATTTTATCCAAAAAAATTAAAGTATTAAGTTAAGGATACAATTTTTTAACATAACGTGACACTTCCAAAATAAAAGATTCTTGGTGAACTGTGTTTTTCCTTTGGCCTATTAGAATTTATGTCTTGTAAGGATAATGCAGAAAAAAAATTACCATGAAAATAAATGAGAAACATGTCAGAAACACAAATCTCTGAGAATCTATTAATTTACAGTGTGTTCTATATATTTTTCTCAGCTAACAACAACAAAATCATTATTTCCAAACTATTTTATATGAAGGATTAGTGTGTCATTTCCAAGGGGTTTCACAGAATCACAGAATCATTTAGGCTGCAAAAAGATCAAGTCCAAACACTAACCCAACACCACCAAGTTCATCACTAAACCATGTCCTTAAGTGACACATCTACACAACTTTTAAATACCTCCAGGAATGGTGACTCAACCTTTATTTTAGCTTTTTTTGGCTAACACCAAAGAGGTAAGTTGCTTATTCACTANTGAGGTCAGAGTAATGAAGTGGCAAGTACAACAGAGATGAAATTTGATAGGCCATTTGTGTAGTAAACTATGTCTCCATAGCTCTTTAATCAATGTCCTGAATCAATTACCACTCGTTATTCTTGATCCATTGTAAGAGAACACATGACCATATATCACTCTCAATGATCATAACATTTTATGCTAATTTAATATACTACTATACATAATATCTCAAGGTTAAAAAAAAGTCTCAAACATTTCTGAGAGAGATATAGCTCAGGAACTGGCTTTCATTCCCATTATTAAGTAAATGTATAGATTGATAGATATGCTATCCACCATTCATTTGGAGTATTTTATCAGATATAAAAGAGTGGAAATGAGAACCAAATTTAGCTGCCAGCATTTGTCATCTACTCTACTCATTTTTTTACTCTGCATATTATTTAAACTTATTTCTATACCTGGGAACTTTTTGTAGTTTCAGCCTTTTCTGACAGACCATTCCAGTGGGAAGCACTTTATAGGAACTGGAATGAACTGGGCTACCCTTCTAGTTTATGACATCTATTTGCACTTGGCAGGAATAAAAACATCAGCCCAGTTCAGAGAACTGTGATTCATCAGACAATATATCCAACCTGGGTCATAAAACACCTCTGAGCTGTAGACATAACCAGCAAAATTAGCAAAGGAGTTCTGGAATCATGTATCTTCTCACATTTAATCACTTCCTAAGCATACTTCAGTCTCTACATGTAACCAAATCATAAGAAACTGTGTGTTCTGAATTCCCATTTTATTCCTGGAACATACTTAATATCATTATAACTAATTTATCTATCAAACTATCAAATATATGAAAAGTAATAAGAAAAGTAGATATTACTAATTGTGACAAGAGCCCAAATAATAAAGTAGGCAGAATATTGATTAAGTGAGGATTTTCTGAGATCAAGAAATATATTTGAAAAGGAGAGGAAACAAGAAGGAAAATTAAATGAGTATCAGAGTGCATAATTTTATCTGAGAGGAGATGGGATAAGAAAGAGAAAGTTAAAGTCTCATGGACACTAATCAAGGTAGAGGAAACAGAGGTGGTAAGAGAAAAGCCAGAAAAGTGGGAAAGGAAAAGAAAAACAGAGGTCACATTTCTCAGTTAGCTTGGTAGTAAAAGCGTATGGAAGTATACGCAGAAAACAGAGTGGGAATTTGGGAATGCTTCCTGGCAGAACATAACAACAAACTACCAGGATAAGTGCAAATATCTGGAAGCTTCAGACTATTAAGAGATATAGTAAGAGTTAAGAATTGGATACCACTACTATAGGGAAGAGAGTGGGAGAAAAAAGCCATCTGTTCCTCACTGTGACCCTGGCTGATTCTGTGTTTCTCCCCATTCATTTGCTTGTCACATTTTCAAGTTCTAAATTCCCATTTCACTGTAAGGTTACAAAAATTACTGGAACAAAGCAAAACCACCCAAATAGACAGCCTTTCTCTGAACATTCAAACCAGTGAAAGATGTTCTTCCTTTTTTGGAACACTATACAAATAGGACATAAATTGCAATGAGCTACAATAACTTTAATACCAAGCTCATATTTAGATTTTTACTTTCCTAGCAGTGTTCACTGTATGATGATTTTAATTTCATCTGAGATACTGAAAAAAGAAATCATGGCACTGCCAAGGCAGATGGCTGCTGTAATAAATACCACAGCTGAGAGTCACAGTGACATTCTGCTCATGAGAGAGACTATTAATATACAAGTTCCCTTTCTCTGACCTTTTGAGGAGGACTGATTTTTACATGTCTTAAGGCATTGGGAAACCAAATTTCAAATTTAATTGCTAAATTTTTATATATGTATTGTGTATATTAGCTTAATTGTTTTAAAGTTTCCTATGTGGAAGTCTTACCAACCATCCACTCCAAACGCTCCTAATCTTTTAACAAAACAAATAACTAAACCTAATAATACATAATGAAATAGCCCATAAGTTTTTCATTAATGCATTTGAGTTTTTTAATATTAAATATTTTTATGAAATATGGATATATTGCCAAGAGATCGACTTTCCTGTATAATTCTAAAAATAAAAGAATTACAGTACATAAATTCAAATTTAAAAACCCCTTTGTAGGACTTCTTAGAGGTGTGATGCTTTCATGTCACTAAGGGATCTCTGAATGAAATCTGCTGTTCACAGGATTTCTGTGATCAGAGTAACATCTTTTCTCCACATCACTGAGACTCCAGAACCACAAATACAACATGATGGGATCACATGTGGGTTGAGACTGAGGCACATGAGGAAAGAGCCATCACCAGAAAAATAAGATAGATCTAAGTTCTCTCACATTTGTACAAAAGCCATATTTAACTTAAAAGATACAAGTTCAGGCTACAAAAAAATTAACAAAGAAATAGTCCCTAACTCCCTACTAAAATGATAAATACCACTTCAATTCCCTAAATACACTACAGCATTATTTACACTATTTTAAATAAGTTCTTCAAGCATTATGGCAACCTGGCTAATTCCAGATTAAAATAAGACAATGTTTTCCAAGAAAAGACTCTTCACCTTTGACCAACATTCACAGACGTGACAAAGACAAACTTCACAACAAAGGGTTGAGGCCTATACAGTAAATTAAACTATTTATACAATACACTATCTGAAAGAAGCCTCCAAAAAACCAATGATCTGTCCTTAACTTCAAGGACATTTTGATGAGCTACAGGCACCATTAACACCATGTCTTTTAAGATCTTCATCATGTGCTAGAGAGACACAAAGTTACTTCTGCCAGTTTAATTTTCAGTATCTTACCAAGGACTGAAACTCAAAGGGTTAAGGGAAACTAAAGAGTTAGACTTGATGATCCTTGTGAGACCCTCCCAACTCAGGATATTCTGCCAATTCTGTGAAACAGCCCAATGCAGCCTTTCAACACAAGGACCACACAATACCAGGAAGGACTAGAGCTAGTAGGTCCATTGCAGCTGCCAAGTACCTAAATGCATAAACAAATAAACAATCAAGCGGTATAAAAGCTTATGTTATTAATTGATACAGCATGAAAACATGAATAGCTTTTCTACTCCCAGGCTAATCTAGTTATAGGTACAGACTTTTCCTACTAGCTCTCCTCCAAAGTAAGTTTAGGAAAAGGTGGGTTTTTTTTTTTCAGGAATGAACTATATGAAGTCATAAATCCTCCATCAGAACTTTAATGGGAGTTCAAGCTGTTGAGTAGACTTAGATCTCAGTTTCAGACACAGCCATCCCCAGGGGACAGTACAGAGACAAGGAATTATCACAGGAAAAGCAGAGATTCAGATGTGCTTAGCAAAGAGCATCAGTTACTGACTTCCTCTACTCTGTGAGCCCGGCCAGTACAGGTGGGGAAGATCACAGAACGATGCAAAAGCCACATGCACCTTCTACTTCCTCTTGGAACATAAATCTTGACAAGAGAAGGACTGATGTGAGCTGGAGTGGTACCACTCAAAATCCAGCTCCCTTTGAAGGAGGAGAAGCAGAGGAATAAATTTGCTCACACTCCACTATGCACCCTCTTAGTTTTGAACGTGTTAAACCCAGCACATTCACACACATGTCAGCTGAAACAACACAGGAAGGGTCACAAACAAAACCACGGGCAGGTGAAGTTGACAGTGACAAGAACTTGGATCAATTCTTGTCTCAGCATTCACAAAAAGCAGCTGAAGGTCACGTTCAGGAAGTTTCCACTGGAGGAAAATACAGCTTTAAAACATCTTTAAGATAATGACACTGAGGATGGCAATTAGAACCACTGTGAGCTGACAGTGCGTCAGGGCCAAATGAATTGCACTCAAAACAGTACAGAAACTGACAGCAGTGAGCTGTCAGAAATCTCTGTCCCAACTGTCCCTAAAGAGAAGGAACACCATGAGAAGCAATATGATTAATGCTCACCAAGGTGTAAACAACCTACAGACCTAAAGGCCAACTCAAAACACAGATGAGCTACTGAAAACATTGATAAATTTATCCTCTGCAAGATCCTGCTGAAAATCCCTGTGCCTTTTTCATCGTCCACCTGGCTGATGCTGTCACAGTACAGAGAAGACTTTATTACATTTGTGTGATAGGTAGACAGGGCTGATCCAAAAGTCCATTTTTAAGACAATGGGAAAAGTTCCACAGACTTTAATAGCATTTTCATCAAGTTCAGAAGTGATAAGCACTTTAGGAGCCTGCTAGATAGTGGTTGCTACTTAAATATAAAGTTAATGATATTTCCTGCACAGCGAAAGTGAAAGATTGTGGAGGAAAATTAAATTCTGATGTGCTTGGACTGGTTCTCTGAAATGTGACAAGCAGCTCTGGAGATTCCGTGGCACGAAACATTCTCCAGTTTCGAGATCTTTTTTGTACCTGCATTTGGGAAGAGCAGATCTCTACGGGACAGTTTTTAAACATATTTGCTCATGTTTTGCACCATTTACTGTTGCTACAGGTTGCCCTTACCACAGGTACTGACACTTGAACTTGTCTTTGAAGGGACTAGTTTTTTTCCAGAAAGGTTCCAGGATTTTAAGATTTCAACCTACTCATTACGAAAACAAGCGAACAGAAACCAAATAAAACATTTTAAACGCCCCCCCGCCCCGCTCCCCCCTCAAGACATTTGAGTGAATACACAATGTAAAAATTCTCTTCAAGACTAAAAACATTTATTAAGAATGTTACAGTTACACTTTCAGTTTGTGCATAAGATTCTTTTGGCCAGGAACTTGCAATTTGGAAGTAAAAAGAAGCTGTCAGTCGTAAGGCCACTGATCAGACTGTGATTTTTTTTTTCTTTTTTAAAGTCTCTATTTTTTTCCAACTTGTCTATTTTAAGCAAAATTTAATTATTATTCAATGTGCACTGCTGATAGAGCTATGCAGAATAACTGAAAAGCATATTTATTTTTTTTTTCCCCCTCTCATATTTTAGAATAATTGGTTTCCAGATTTAGCCAGCTTTTTGACTATTTAACCATAACACAAAGTGATTGTGAGCCCTCGGTCAAAGCTTAGGTTTTCCCTTTGTCTGACATTCCTCATTTCTGCAGCACAGAAACATTTCAGAACTCCTTCCAACCAAACGTGACCATTGCAGTGAGAACTGTACCTGTTCATGTATCTGGAGAGGAAAAGCATGAGATTTCTAATAAACACAAAGGTATGGAAACATCTGGAGATTAAAAATTTAAGTGAACGAAAAAGAAAAGGATTAATAAAACTACTGAAAAAGGCTTAAGGAATATTTAGATATTATTTGGCACCCTAAGAAACTGAACATTTCAGCAGACGTTTGACATTTGTTTGGTTTTTTTTAATCTTGGGACTCTTTATCTCAAGGGCCAACACTCTTCATGTGATGATACTGATTCATGGACTCAGCCAAGCTGACAGGACCTCTGGAAGTCATTAGCTGAACTTCCTGCACAAAGTAGGATCAACACCAAATCCAGACAAGTTGGTCCAGAGCTTGGTCGAACCAGGTTCTGAAAGTGCACAGCCTGGGCAAAGCCTAATTATGCTTGATTGCATTTTAAAAATGAAATAAGACATGCAGTTAAAGTTTGAGAGTTTTCAAGACAGTACTGCTGACAGACTTCAGTCAAAAGATGTAAGACAACAAGGATAAGACTGGAGAAACATTAGCCCTGTTTGCATATGCTTCTACTTTGTATTGTTATTTAAATCATAGGACACTTTAAAATAAGTATTTAAATCTATATTTACTTAAATATAAGCATATATATGTATATTTAAATAGATCTTTGTATACCATCCTCCCCCCATCCCTGGAATTGTTCAAGGCCACACTGGATGGGGTCCTGACCAGCCTGGTCTAGTGGAAGGTGTCCCTGCCCATGGCAGGGGGTTGGAACAAGATAATCTTTAAGGTCCCTTCCAGCACAAACCATTCTATGATACATTTAACATGTGAAAAACATCATGGATTCTCTTCAAAGATATTTGGTGTTTTTCTAAAGATACTAGAAAAAACAAACTGAAACCCAAGGTAGCACATCAGTCAATACTGCAGAATAACTCCACCTCTTAATTTCTATTATAAGCCAAAACAAAAATATTTTAAAATAAGAGAACGCTGGGCTTCTAGCCTGTACTTAAGTATTCTGTTTCATATATGAAACACATCTAAAGAGATTTTCTAGCAATTGTTGTTGCATTTAGGAAAAACAAACAAAAAACCCAAACAAACAAGCCAGAAACTCACTAAGTCATCCCTAGTTTGTAAATCTAATTCATAACACTACAACCAAAGAAAGGTGTTAATTGCTATTGGTATAAAATTCATGACCACTAACAATATATACTGTTTTGGCTGCAAGACTAAAATTCTGAATGTGTGATCAATGCCTCTTTTAAAATTAAGTGATCATTTGGGATTACATTCATCAATACTAATGGTATCATATTTAAAAGTTTAATGAGAATGCTATAATGCATATCACATTTCTCAATAAGATATGTTACTATTGAATTTCAGATAGAGGATATTATGAAAATTAAAATAAAAGCAAAAAAAACCCCATTGTTTAAAATGGATTTTTCTAAGTGCATTGAACACATGAACTGCACTGTAGGCATTTGCTTAGAGGGCTATTCTTTAAGTAATAGAAAAAGTATGTCTTTAAGTTAGCCCTGAAATAAGACACTATGGAACATGCAGGTCTCTACATCATATAAAACATACATGGCATTTTAGTAAAATGTTTTAACACAATGGGTCAGTCAGATCCATGAAGTGATTTTGCTCCTCAGAAGTCATTTATTCATGGTATTTGATGTGAGCCAGCTCTTGTATTTGAGAAATCAATAAGTGTAGCAGTTGAACTAACAATGATTCATGCTCAGGGTAAAACCTGTCAAAACTGAGAGACCTGTAAAATATTCTTTTAGTCCACATTCTTTCGGCAGCAAGGGAACTATTATTTCTTGGGAACATGGAACAAAGAATTGTTAAAAACAGGTGGCTGTGTCAGTTGACTTTAGTTGTTTGTGGTGAACTCTGACAGATTCCAATCCAAATTAAAGCTCTGCTCAGCTCTTCCAGCCTTTAACAGCTACTAATACAGACTCCAATTAGGACTCCTAAAAGTCCTTGCCCTGTTATTTATTCAGGCTGTCCTTAGTTGTTTTTGTCTTATTAAAAACAGCCCCTTATTTTTTTCATTCAGCATTGCTGAATCACATATATTTGACAAAAATCATTAGGACCCCATCTTCTAAAAAAACCCCCAAACATTACAATATCACTGTATAACTAGCTTTCAGCTGTACACTATTTCTGGTAACATCATTAGTACACACAAGAGATATGTGGAGTTAACAAAGAAACAGACACCTTTTAAGCACAGCTCTTTTTCTGTCCATATGCTGTGAAAGACAAATTCTTCACTTACAGTGGACATTTCTGGGACATTTCTGCATATTATCAATGCAAAAGAAAGGAAGAGAAAGGACATCATAGGGTTGGCAGTTTCACAGCAGAAGCTGGAACTTGCACCATATAAAATAAATCATTCATAGATTAATGGAGCTGCTGACTTAAATAGCGTAATGTCTGTTTCTACAGCATTAGCACAGTGGGATTCCAGTCCCCAGGGATTATTATGTGATGTAGGAACACAATCACGTGAAAATCAGAGTTATGTTAAGACTGAGTTTCTAAACTGCTACATCTCAGAAACTCAGCAGGACACCAGCTAAGTTCTCCTGAAATAACAGTACTCATACTTGATAAGAATGACAGCATTATTGAAAGTAAATACTTTTTCTGTCAATAAACATTTTGTTTGAAAACCTAAATGCCCTGGAATCTATTTTTACTGAACAATAGAAGAGTACAATCTTATTTTCTCAATACTGGCTTTGAACAAGAACTTGAAACGTGAATTCTGATTTTTCAACTCCGGCAACTGAGCAAGGGAAAAAACCCAACATCTTCTATCTACATTTGAATTACTTATTTTGTTTACTTACAAAAATTGAGGTTGAATAGCAATCCTACAAGTATAAAATGGAACAGAAACACTCAGTAAGTTACTTGAAAAGTAGCAACACCTTGTCTCATGTGGTTCACTATGAAGTAACTTATTTTTTTTTAACAGCTACACAAGGCTGAACTTGCATGTATGAATCAACATAGGAAGTGGATGCATACAGACAGATATGTGATATGATAACTATCATCACAGAATTAAAAAACAGTGGAAGCATCCAAGTAGTACTCCAGTTTGCCATGTTTTTAATTCAGAATTCTTTTAAATGAAGAAACCATGACAGCTCCAACCCTGTAGGCCATCACAGTAACATTCTGGCAGAGAGCAGTGCCAACATCCCATCACAAATACACCAATAATTCATGCACAGTAATGCACATATAAAGACAAATAATGCACTGGATATGCAGATACTCCAGGTATAACTCTGCTGCTTCTGTCTGATGAACTGAATGCAAGTACTTACAGGACTGCAACTCAAGAGAGATGAAATGTGAAGTCTGTTTATCAGACAAATGCTAAACAAATATCAATGTCTATGATTCTCACCATAAAATATACTCTATTTTCCCCATTTTCTGTTTATGGGGACTTGTAATTATTATGTTTTGCCACATAATTTAGACCAAATCCTGGATGGAAATGGGACACTGTATTCACGTGGACAGCCACTCCTGTGAGATAATCCATTACAGTATGTACTGTCACAAAATTAATTTTGCCAAGTTTTACTACAAAGCACATCACCTCCTCAGGCAAAGACCTTGGCTTTTTATATCTTTAAAACGCCTTGTATATATGAGGTGCTGTAAAAATAAAGTCAAGTATATGTAAGAGACAAGTAGTATGCCAAGGTAACCTACAGCCCAGCTGTTATGTTACCACATTCTAAGCTGTCCAGCTAAAACTTCAACTCAAAGTAAAACAACAGCCTGTAAAAGGGGTACATTTGAGCAGCCCACTTCCATGAATTGCTCAATACCTGACCTTTTGAATACCCAACCTTGTCATAACTAAGAGAGGAATAAAATATATAATAAAAAATATTTGCAAGAAATAACTTCAAAATTGGGGGTGTAACTCACTTAAACGTCCCTTTTTTTTTGGGGGGGGGTTGTTTGTTTTCTCACGGCCCTAAAGCTGATAAAAAATGGTCTTTTGTGTTCTTGACAAGATAAAGATGGATGGGAAAGTCATGCCTGGATCAGACTTATTTACGATCTCATACGTTCAGGAGTATGCACATGCATGTTTGCCTCTGGACTCATCTCAAAATGAACAAATGAAAGATTACCCTGAGGAAAAACAGATTTATCTAAAGCACCATGCATTTCTGGAGCAAAATGTTGATAGCATGAATTTTATATCAGATCTTTCATTCACAGAGAGCACTACATAAAATAATGTTGGCCAGAGCACTGCTGGTTTCAAAAGTCTTTTGTTATTCTCTTGTATGAAATAATCCTGTTGAGAAAATATTGTTTCCATGTGTTGGATGACAGATTTCATTTCATCTTTGTTGTGTAAGTCTTCAACCCGTAGCTGGTACTCCTGATAATGCTCCTCAAAGTCAGACTTTCATAAGCCCTGTATTAACTATCTTGCTGAAAACACCTGTACACTTTAAGACCAGTGTCATGATTAAGATATAATGCCAGGGAGTTTCTCTATCCTTTAACTTTCACTGAACAAAAAAACCTGATAATTAATTTCACTGATCAACTGGACATTTAGTTTCCACCTAACTGGTAGAGATAATCTTCTAATGCAGAACAGATAATCATAATTTAAATTTCCATCGAATTTTCCCCCTCATGGATTCTTCTAACCCTCCAAACAAACTCCTAAAGATTCTTTCAGAGCACCCAAGTAAGCCAATATCCCAGGCTATCTCTAAAAGCTTGATGAGGATGTCACACTGTTGGGCCTTCATTTGCTGTAGACTCTGATCAGCACACCCAATCATTACCCTCTAGAAATAGGTATGAGAGCAGCAAAGTGATCAGCACACAGCACTCAAGCAACTTGGGGTTTCTTTGCTTCAGACACTATGTTGGACTCCTGTCTTTACTTCAGTACATTAAACTAAAAATATTCAGATACACTTTTGAAATATTTTTTCACTCCTACTGAATGAGTGATACTAAGATCTAAAATTATTTTTCTCCTGCCTTTCTGAAGAGGATTGGGCTTTTCTTCATCCTGATCTTACAACAGAATATTAGAAGCTATTTTCATCGTGCTTTAAGCTAAATACATTGTTTTATTAAAATTCTCTAGCTAAAAAAGAGATTACAGTTTGAAGTTCTAATTCAGGAGATTTCCTTTTTTAGAGAATATATAAATGCTTATGCTCCTAAACTTGAGTTGAACTTTAATCTGTTTTTAAGCACATTTCTAAACCAAGAGCTAAAAAAAAACTCCCACGTAATTAATCTTGTTGAATTACTTGAAAACCGAAGTGATGCATTATTAATAGAAAAGAGAATAAAGTAGGAAAATTTCTTGAAACTTGGTATTCAACAGGGATTTGAAAGCAGGGAGAAAGAAAGTACAGTTTTTAGGGGAAAAAAATCATGAAATCACACAGAATGGACGATTAAATCGAATGAAGAAAAAGAGGATCTGATCTCATCTATTTCGTTTGCTCTTCTGTGGCACTTGTACTCTAGCAAGAGCGTGGGGAGAAAATGCTTGTGATGTCTGAGCAAAAAACTCACTAATATCTGGAAAAAAAGCTTATTTTCATTTCACATGGAGTCCATGAACAACTTTCAAAGTATAACCTTCTGCTAGAGGACACTGAAATTTCCCAGTGGTAAAAGAACTTCTTAGGAGCTCAGAGTTCACCGTGCTGCACATTTCTGCCCCGTTCTTTACCAGTAATGCAAGAGCAGAGTGTCAGATTTCCATTTTCTAATCAAAACTATAAATCAGGTTTGGGTAGTTGCGAATAACACCATTGGAAGAGTGAGAAAAATTTTAAATGTATTTTAACACAGTCCTTATTGAAAGCAATAGTAAAACAACCTTTCCTCTTGAAATCTCAACTGGCTTAGATACTCTGTCTCTCAGTGTCACATTCTTTGCTCAGACCTTCACAATTTTGAGAGGAAAACAAAAAAGATGCAGCAATGCAAACCTGTCCCCTCTCTGCATACAACATGTATTGTAGTCTCCCTAGTGCTGTGTTCCCAGTGTCCCAGAAAAATCAGGATGGCACAATATTCAGCAAGAATGTGCATTCACTTCTCAAATTAGTTTCTACTTACTGACCTGCTGCCTTGCAAAATGAGACATTTTCAGTGGTGTCCACCAAATGGTGGTGAGCAAGAGAAATAAAGCCCATACACACTACACACACTGATCCATGGAAGTGCTGGCAAAGTCAAAACACTTGGAGAACTGATGAAAGCATTTCAGAAGTGCGGAGAACTATGGAATACTGCAGCAGAGAACACAGAAACTGTACCTCTAAATTGCCACAGCCTTCTGGTACAACACAAAACACCAGCCAGCCACGGGGACTGTGCCAACAATACCAGCTTGTGCTCTGTGACCTGCTGTGATGGAGATGCAGGGAACCCGAGGTCCAGACACCAATTTACACACCCTTTTCCTTAGGGAAAGAATTCTCTTCCATGTTACCTTTATAGAGTTATACCAAAACAGCTGCTATGCCACACAAAGTGCTTTTCTTCCTTCTATTGAGCACAATTTAAATGATTCATTCAATTATTACTTTTGTATTCAAAGATGGCTTATTTTCATGCAGATTTATCTTCCGTTGTGCATAGAGGACATTCTTAATTGTGCTGAAACAACTGCAAATTTAATTAAAGTTTGCCATTCCAAGCATAAAATAGATTAAAGAAAATGCTGACAACAGTAAAATAAATATTCAACTATTTAATTTAACTCAACATTTATTTTTAATCCAAACATCAAAATAACCTTGTTCCTAATTACAATTTCATGACAAAATGTCTTGAAGAAGAATTTGTCTATATTTTCTTCCAATCTGTTCAGCTGAAACACTTATTTATAAAACTGTTGATTAATAAATCTATTCCAGCTGTATTACTGTATGTTACAAAGAACACAGTCTGATGTATGTAAACAACCATTATAATTCTAAAATCTGAAACTCTTGACAATCTTCAAAGGCATAAATCCCATCAAATACACTACAGGGCAATTATACATCTAAATCTTAACAAAGAAGATAAAATAAAGGGCAAACATAGGTAGTAAAGTCCAGAGGTCTGTGGCAATTTACAGCAGATAGTGAGATCAACTAAATGCTTATAATAAGTTACTTGTGGTTCCTTGAACTGGATATTATTAGAGCCAACCACGTGCTGTAACACATGACAATAAGCAGCTCCTCAGTTTCACAAAAGGTTACACTCAAAAGAGATATGAAGAAACCTCTTTCCTCTGTGTGACTTGACTGCAAAAGGATGGAAAAGTTTCTTTTTGCAACAAAACCCAAAATGAAATACAGAAAGTGCAAAGTGATTGATACATCACACATTGAGAGCTATTTGCATGTCAATTGACCATCTTTATTGTGGGGCTGATGCCCCACAGCCCATCATCGCTGATGCCAACACATTTAGAGGTAATAAAGTGTGGTGGATATTCTCATGTTTTCCTTATTTATCTTTTCCAGCTATATACGTTATTTCTAAGAATGTGTCAAACAAAAAAACCATCCAAAATGAAATTTTCAATAGAACAAATGAGGGATTATAGTAATTATGAAGGATTTTTAAACTCTTTCACAAAATAAAAATCAATCAAGATGAGAAATGCAAGGAGCAAATATTTTTCAGAAAGGAATCAAATTGGAGCCCTTCATCACAAAGACAGTGAACTGAACAAGAGCAGCTCTTTCCTACTGATACATACATATTGTCCAAAGGGCTTCACCTGGAATCCACTACAATTAGTACATGAAATTCCTACTTGAATCAAATACAAAGTTAATAAATCACTTTAAATAAACATCTTTAGAACAATCAAAACAACCAAACTGGTTTGAATAACCGGAGTCCATCAATCCAGAACCATTCTTTCACGAAGAACAGTTCACATTTTAATAGCACTTTTTATAGAAACACCAATATGCACAGAGGAAATTCATAAAACTACCTTTTTTTTTGTATTCAAAGATTTACTTAAGAGAGCTCTACATGGTGTCATTGATCAAACTCTTTTTGACAACATCATAGCCCACAAAATCTCTGAGTACTATAAGAAACAAAGAATACACTACATTATGTAGACTTTCAGACTACCAGACTTCAAACTGCTGAAGCCAACAATAAAATAGTCCATAAATGACCTGTACAGCTGTTTAAAACAGAAGGCACATCAAAAGATGGGATTTCACATAAACAGCAAATAACAGAGCAGTTTAAGGGTCATGAAACCTCTACTGCAAAAACCAGCACAGCCCTTCAGAAGAGCCATGGCAATTCACCTCCCCTGAGAGCCTTGCAATACTTCCATTCTTAAATACGTAACTCTCCATCACTGCATCAGAAGCTTTGGGATGAGAAATCTAGTACATGAGTCCTATTATATTACATGGGATCACAGATGAAACATAGAAAACAACAATGGTTTCAGAATTTTAATTTATAGGCTCTTTGATTATGAATAGTTGGCTTACCTGTTTAACATCATATGCAAGAAGAACGAATCTTAAGTCTGGTGAAACAGAGTATCTTGATGCTTTGAATGTTACCTACAATGATATAACAATAAAAGTGAGTTTGCAAAAAGAAATATTTTTTTCAAATTCTCTTACAACTGATTTAAGAATTTCTCATTCACGAGGCAGGTTTAATTTAGAACGCTGATGTAATTTTCACAAAAGAAGGAATCAACTAATTCTTGGCCTAATTAGCTGATATCAGTAGAGTGGCAACAGGTGAATCTGGCTTCAACACTAAATACTAATTAAGAAGCTGATGAGTTTTTTATCATCACTACAAGCACTAAGCTCATGAAAAACAACTATAACCAGTTTCTTTACAGAGGATGAAGGAAGACACTTTGGTTGGTATGTACTTCAGGAATGCCTATAAGGGAGATCAACACTAGGTTAAGCCTTCAAGATAACACACAAAAAGAAAAGGTGTGCGTTATGTCCCTATTGCTTTTTTTCTACCACCACATACATAAACATTTTGCAAGGTAACTTGCACTAAAGCAAAAGTCTTTCTTATGAGAAAGAAAGTTCTTAGCAGAGAGCAAAATGAAACATAAGGTAACATTATAAAACTAATAATGCTTTACATCTACCCAAGACTACATGACACCGAATTGAATTCAAGGCTGTAATTTAATCAAGGGGTAATGTTGATGTCAGAAATAATTTAATGCACCTTATGTATGAGAAAGATAAGAATGTGCTTTAAAGGCCACTGAAGGAAATAATTTTAAATTAATCTCAAGATATCTACTTGCAGAATGAAAGAAAATGGGAGAAGTGAAAAATCCAGATAAGAACAGAAAAAGTAGGACAGGAAAAAATAACCGCAAAGGTGCAAGATAAAAACAAATAAACGAGTAGCTGTGCAGAGCAAGTTCCATCCACTATTCAAAGGAAGGTTTCCCTCATTTTATTTCTTAAGCACTCTGTTCTACTTAACCTATCCCACAGCTAAACTAATGAACTAATGAATTGAACAGGGGTTTAAGGTACTCAAACCTGAAGTCACAAACTAATACATTCAGTGTAGCTGAGGTGTAACTGCCAATCAAACAAACAAACAAAAAAGAAGCTTCTAATAAAGTGAAAAAATGCTACATTTTGATATCCAGATTAAACTCAGATTCCTAGGTAATATAATTAGAATTAAACTATCTAAATAAATCAAAGAAATATAATAGTTTTGAAGATAAACTGTATTAATTTGATGCAGCAGCATGACAGCATCAAAAGTCAGAAGATAAATCTGCAGTCTTGAGGAAAGCAGAGAAAGGGGAAAAAAAAACACCTAAAAGAATCTTTTTGTATCTACAAAGCTTTCAGAACACATTTCTACTGCACCCAGACTAGCTTTTATGAGTTAACCATCTTTAAGCAGAAACTGTTAATGTTAATCTATGAATAATATTCCCTTTTCTTGGCACTTCACTGAAAACATTTTTAGATACAAAATTTCTCTTCTTTCTAGCAGCATATTAATTATTGCCCACTACCTCAGTTTTCAGCAATATGTAACCCAGGCAATTTTCCAAACCTGTCCTCAGGGCGTGCAGTGCTTACCATTTCCTACATTTAGTAAGAATCTTCAGTGTCTGATTATGCCCCCTCACAAGTAATGAGGCACCTCATGCAGACACTTGAGCAGCTCAGCTGTAAGCTATTGGCAGCTCAAGGCACTACCAGCATGAACTACTTGCATATTCTATATCCAACTATAGTGTTGTAGATTTGGGATTTAAAATCATTTAAATCCTCCTGAAGATGACCTTGTTCATTCAGCTTGTGCTCACCTGCAAAGTTCTGTTTGCCTCCAGAAGTGCCTCACACACAGGGTGTACATGCAATTCCAAAAAGCTGTAATTTTTTTTGATTGAAGGTAATGATTTTGGCAAAGGAGTTTTCTTTTTTGTTGATATAACGGCATTTCTCTTGGTAAAAGGAGCATAAAGCTGCTCCATACTTTTAATCTTTCACTTCAGAAATAAGAAACTGAAAATTAGGCCAGCAGAAATGTTGTGCTCATTGCCAAAGTTGATAGCAATGCCGATTTCTTTAAATTATAAAAACATAATTAGCTAATTTAAGTTGGATTTACAATCAAGCCTTTGATGAAATAGATGTTTAGTACCAGTAGAACAGCAGAGAGATTTAAGTGACTTAAAGGATATAAAATTTTCTTAGAGTTCTGGTTTGGGGATTTCTTTTCTTTGTTTGGGGGGTTTGGGGTTTGTTTGTTTGTTTTTGTAAGGGTAAGCACAATTTTGACAATTAATTCAGAAACTGCCTACTTGTATGCACTTCTAGATTAGCAGGAAATTTTAAAAAATAATCACCTGACTCTTCCTTCCTGCCTAAATGACGATCTGTGAGTCACTAAAACAAAAAGAGAGATTTCACTTTTCCCCCGCACCCACGTCTAAGGCATTTCATCCACCAACAGCTGCCTGACTGCCTGACTGAGGTGATCACATCAGCTGGTGATGGGCTTAAAAGAAAGTTTCAGTCCCTGCTGTATGAGGTGAGATATATGCCACTCAGGCTCCTGGGAGATTGTCTATTGGGACATTCGCTACTGGGATTAGATACATTTATTCATTAAAAAGAAGTTTGTGAAGACTGATCCCAAGGGTTTGTCCTCTTCTCGGGAGAACATATTTTTGAGTTTGAAAGAAAGTGTTGGGAAAATATCATATTGGTACACATTGGGATTTAAAAAACCTCAGGCGTCTTATCATCAAAAATCTGAAGGATGGTTCTGCTATTGCGCCATATCCACAATTTCTCAAGCTTCTTGCTTTGTCAGGAGGTCTGGAGCCTTTATTCAGGAAGACAGACCTAAATGCTGCCCCTTATGACTATGCCTCTACAGTTCAGCTGGGCTTGATCTCTTAAGCAATGTAGCTCTGGACAAATGAGATCTGCAACAGGGAGAAATAGACCTGCATAATTAGGCACCGTCCAGGGCTGCAGGAGCAGGGCAGGTTTCCCTCTGCATCACTGCACAGCATCAGCCAGTCAGGAGACTGCAGTAATTCAACACTGTGCTGCACTCTGCACTCCATACACACTCTTATCCCTTTCCAGACCCCAAGAGGGGCAAGGCAGAACACAAGGAAAAAGGGTCGGTAATTTCCATATTTCCCTCTAGCTTTACCTAGCCTCAAGACTTGAAATCCCTGTGGAAACCATCAGTTCGATGCAACTAGGAAAAAAATTGACTATCTTTATATTATATTTCCCACTGTTGCAAAATTCTGAGCCAAGAAAAAATGGTTTTTAAGCAGTTGCACACTTTGCTGCTTAATTCACAACCTGCCATCCTTTTTGTCCTATACTGCTGCAGTTGACATCACCTTTTCAGACATGAATGACCCTATATCTGATCTTTCACTCCTTACCCAACCCAAAGCCCCACTGACTGTATAATCAGGTCTAGCCATACGAAACATTGCATTTCTAGGTTTCTTTGAAATATCTCACGTGATAAGAGTTTTAAATCTTCTCCTGGCAGTGATGCATGATGTGATGATCCCACAGACAAGCAATGACTGCTCGTCTCACTGTCACCATAGATTGCAACAGTAAAAGCCAAGTGGAGGCAAATGGACATAGAGAATTTTAAATAGACTTTTGCCCTTCACCTTTTCAGCTTCCTTCTTTCATCCATATTCAAATATTGCTAAAACATAGTTTTGCATGGAAAGAATTGGCTTTTCCTCCACCTTTCCATATGGATGCTTAAAATGAAACAAAAAAATTCCAATGAACAATATATTCTCGAGTTTAATTTCTAATGTCAATGTTTTGCATTGTTTTCTTTTTTTCAATTTGCATTTAATATGTGTAGTGCTGTTAACAGAAATACCAGTTATGAGTGTATTTAAGAGAAGTTTTAGGCTTGGTTTAGGTTCTGCATCCTCAGTAAAGACCCCCAAGGATCAGCTCCCTTTTATTTCTTATTTTCTTAAAGCCTGGTTCTGAGTTACTACTCTCTTCATCTTTCCTCTAGTCTTTCACCTACTATAAAATGTTGGGTTTACTAACTACTGTAACATTTAAATCAGTGCCTTATTCATAGTCTGTCAAAAATATGCTGCAGAGCAGACATATGGAAGTTACCTGTAATACAGTCTAGCCCAGAGTTTTAAGAATGTATTTGTAATATGATATATGTAATATGTAATAATATTCTTTTTCCATAGTTTCAGTTGGATGGTTTTAAATGAACTAATACATCAAAGTTAAAACCAATTAAAAGAAATTTTCACTGTTGTGGAGTTTACTTTGTTGGTTTGGGATTTTTTTTCCTTTAGTTTTATCCCTCCTCCTATTTCAGTTTTGTGCGCTTCTATTTTCCCTAGAAACTTCCATCTTCCACACTCCTGCTATCATCCCTCTCCAATTATTGTTTAGTGCTCCCTTTACACACATTTAGGCTATAAAATGTTTTGTTATTCATCCAGTATAAAATATTTCAAGACCTCTAGAATGTTACTTGAAAGCTTTGGTGGCAATACCGCTGCTTAGCAGATGTGATATTTCTCTCTATCACACACCTACATCTGTATCAGAATTTTAGCTTAATGGTGTAGTGTTATGGATGTCAATGTATGGGAGTTCATCAGCACTCACAAAATTCAGAACTTCTGAGACAGGCATTGACCAAATGGTAATGCCCAAGAGGAGTCAGATGGGACAGAATTACAGTGGCTGCAAGACCAGAAGGCATTTGGCACATGCAGTTCCCTCGGGTGGTACCAGCAATCAAGGGATCAATGGGATTCTCCTTTATTACCTCTGCTGTGATTGAAAGGAGAAGATGGACCAGGGGGAAGCTTGATGAGAAAGCAGCTGAGAGTGGAGCCCAGCAAAGAGTGAGACTTGTAGCAGTAAAAAAAGAGGACCTCTGAGAAAAAAAGTCTGGTTGTAATTAGAGAAATGTAAGATAATTGGAAGGTTGAAAAATTTGGGTTTCCAAGGCACAATTCTTAAAGCACTACTTCTTGTGTCACCTGAGCATTTAATCTAGATCTAAAAATGCTACAAAGTTCAGTGTTATAATGTTAAAGCTCAGGTTTCCTACCCAGTTTAAAAGACAAATGTGCCTTAAAATATGATCTAAGCTGACCTCTATGCTGTGGATGGGTAGTTCTTAAAAACATGAATCAAATTCCCCAAACCTACCTGAAACTTTAGGACATAAAACCAGACATGAACCAGCCTGTGCAGCTCACAGCAGCCTTGCACCATTGCCTCCCTGCTGGAAAATAACCTCTAACCAGTCAGTCACCACATATCTTCCCCTCACATTCCTCATTAACTAAATCCCCACTGATAGAGTTAACCTTTAACTGTTTACTATATCAAGGAACAATCTTATCAGGAATATTATTTAGAGAAACCCCACACAGAGCTATCCAAATCTGACACTTCTGCATTTTCTTTGTTGGAAGCTCCTTCCCTTGGATAAAACCCACTGGCCACCACCAAACCACAGTGACTGCAAACCCTTCCATCTGTCAGGCTTTCCCACCTCGATGCACAGTGGTGCACTGCAACAATAAACCCTGCCTCATAAAAATCCCTCTACTGAAAAGGATTTGCTGAAGGGGTTATTTAACATTTAAAGGAGCATGGGAGAGTAGAGATAATTTTACAATATTCATAACCACCTATTTACAACATGTGTAGGTCATTAAAATGTCCAGTGTTGCAAGAATTACTAATATTTATGTGGTTATATAATGTTATTTAATGTATTTACTATTATTCACCCTTTCATTAATCTCTTATGCAAGGCTCTTAAAAAAAATACGCATGTAAACTATTCTTGCAATTAAATCTGCATTAATCAATGAAGGAATTATAATTGCATTATGGTGCTGCACTGACTTTCCCATCAAAAGAGGAAGGGATTGTGGTGTGGGGAGAACAAAACAACAACAAAAATACTAAAAGGAAGAGAATGAGAAGGGCCATTTATGAACAACACTCTGTAAACCACCACAGAACACTCTGTGCCCAAAGCTCTGCTTGAACTAAAACTCTGATTCTCTGCTTTTGGCTGCAAGGCCTCCCCAGGGTTTTCACAGCTGGGCTGCCACAGCCTAATCGTGATTCATGAGCCAAGACTCCTCCTGCTCTGCTCACCATTAGCACGCAGCAAGGAGTAATCCTTCTCCCTCCATCCTTGTGCAAAAGATAGTCCACAGTAACACAACAACACAACTTATTCCGGGGCACACTCCTGGCAAGTCCCTGGAAACAGGTTTGCAGCTCAGTAATAACTGTTTGCTGTGCACCACAATGCAGCTTCTCCTTGAGCTTGGAAAGAATTGTGGAAAGGCACCAAAATCAAGGGGGAAAGCAAGTCAGGGATTGTCGGGATGTTTGAAGAACCCAAAGTGCACAGGGAAAGCCAGACCCTGTTCTAGGGCTCACAAACTGAAAACAATTAGATTGTATTGTCAGGTACTGAAAATAAATCAACGGCCCTTTAGCTCATGATCCAAAATACATCCCATCATCTACACTGGAAAGGCTTAAGGAGTCACATTTAGACTTCTCTCTGACCGAGGATCCTGGACTGAGTGTTTGTTGGGGTCCTTGCATGGTACCCAAGTAATTTTGCACATATGCACTTCAGAAGCAGTGGAACTGAGGGATAACAAAAGCCTTACCATTTTCATAATTATTGGAGCTTTTTTTCAAAGAAAGAAATGAAGGCAAAATTTCTGCAGGTTTCTTTCAGATTCAACACATTTAGGAAGTTCAATACCAGAACTACACAATCCCTAAGCACATTTTCTCTCATCTCTGTGCTTGCTTCTTTAATTTTGGTTTGGGTTTAAGGTTCGTGAAACAGACTACAGAAGCTGAACTAGAAGTATAATAGGGGACCAGATGGAAAATTTCCCCTGAGCACAAGAAAACAAGTGGTCCTCCATCCTCTCCTCTCGGCTTAGCCTCATCTTGTGGCTGGGCTGTGTGTGAACCAGTAACCTGTTCTTACTGGCTTTATGTAATAGTCAATAGCAAAAGGAATAAATAAAATGCTTGTTAAGCACTGAAATTACTTAGATAAATGTGGCATAACATTATGTATTTTGAAAGTGTAATGTGCAATAAAGTACTGCTAAAAGCAGAAAAACTGGTAGGCTTGTCACTTAGGATCATGATGATTGGCACCTCAGATAGATGATAAGAGAACATACTGTAATCAAGTATCAAGGCAGCATTACAAACATCAGGATGCCACACAGTGATTAATGTCTAGGGCTTTTTTTGGCTTCTCTTCACAGAGGCATTGTCCAGCCTCTAGCTGTTAGCATTTCTATGCCACTGGCTCAGGACACTAACTATTTATGAGACAGCTTCAACCTGATGCACTACATAAATACACTCAGAGGAGAAACACATATTAGAAAACATCTTTAAATAATAACAACTAGAGATGTTAATAGATATTCTGTGTGCTTTACAAGCTATCCTCTTCACTTTTGGCACTGTATTTGGTATCCATAATATTGCTTTGCTGATGCCTTAATTATATAAAGGCCAGATTGTTTAACCAAGAGATGGATTACTGAAAAGGATTCCATTTCAAAAGGATAGATAAAGTGCAGGAATTTATTCTACTTCTGAATAAAACCTGATTAAACTGGAAAAAATACTTCAATTCAGGAACTTGGAATAGATACTTCCCCTGTGTAAGAAAAGTGGGCATCTTAGAATGACAAAACACTAGTCTTTCTTCTTTCCAGGTGCATGACTATTATTAAAGGTAATTTTAAAGGGCTGTTTTAATATTTTATACGTGTAACATATGTTTTTAAAAACTGCAGTCGGCTTTTTTGATGATACACCTACATAGTGAGCATATCAGATCCTCAGTTGGGATATTGGACTTCTGTGCAGGAAAACAGCAGTCTCTGAGATGCAAAAGAAGAGCCAAGTGATCTGTGCCCAGTGGAAGACTGCTTCAGGAATTTAGCAATGAGGGGGAAAAAACACCACAATCTCTTCTGAGCTGCTGTTTCAAACACAGCCCAATCAGGAGTGACAAATAGTCATTACTTGCCCCTCACCTCCACACAATGATTTTATCACGGCAGTTCAATTTTCCACGGACAATTATCAACATTACTAAGAAAAACCTGCCACTTCTGTGGGTTGCTTGAGCAGAGATAAACAGGAGAGCAAACCCAGACTGAAATCAGACTAATAACTCCCAGCGAAAGGTGACTGTTCCATGACTAAAACCCTTTGATAGGGAAGAATGAGGGAACTTGCAGTGCCACTGCCTGTGCTGGATCTCTGCTGTACTTTTTATTAATACAAGACATCTCTGCAGAGTCATTAAACCAGCACCATTCTAATTATACACCAGTGATTAAGTAGATGTGCCACTGAGCAAGGAGAATGTTTGATTAATGATCCAGGTGTATAACTTTGAAAGATTACATTTAGCAGTGTGAATTTGGGGGCCGACAAGCTTATAAGAACAGGACAGCTTTTGATTTCAGCCTGCCTCTGTAATGTTAGGATTTCCTGTTAGGATTCCTGGCCACCGTGTCAACAGACCAACTCAGTGCAGAACATTTCCCACTGTTCTCATCCAAACATACACCAATAAACTTACTGAGCCTTCTGCTCCGTTTTCAACTTTTTATTACACTTCCATAGGATTAATAATTGCTGGAATTCTTTTTTTTTTTTAAATTCTAACAGTTTTTGACTGTTTAAAGAGAGGAGCTTTACAGGAAAAAGATTTTTATTTATCTCTGTTCCACCCATAATTGTTAAACGGTTGCTTGAACATTATATATTTTGCATCAGTTTTCCACATTTCTAATGAACAGTAGATATCCAGTGTCTAGAGCTCACTGAATTTATATGACTTCAGGATGAATCAGTTCCATGAGTCCAGAGAGCACCTTTGCAAAAAGAGGCAGCACTCAGAGTGTGAAGCAGCCTGTCCACACCAATCCATCATTACTTGGCAAGGCCGGTTTAGCATAATGGCCTGAATAGCTTGTCATGCTGGCATTACACTTTACATCACATAAGCCAACTATTTGGAGCCAAAAGCATATTAATTTATCTGTCAGGAAACTCAAGTATTGTCATTAAAGTCCCATTTTATAGCCAGGAGTGCCCAAGCAGCTTTTTGCATCCAAGTTATACGCTAAAGGCAATGCATAGGCCTGACACAGTTAATCCTCTAACTAGCCAGGCTCACATGCACACTCACATACGTGGATAAGAGACAAAGTGCTCCTGCAATACTTTGTGGTTTGTACTTCACAGAAATTCACCTTTTCACCCACTGTTAATTGTGTCTGACAGCCTGTCTTGGGCTAAGAGGTACCCTGAGGAACATCCCAGCATATGGAATGGTGCAGCTCACAGAAAGGGCGCCACACACACCATTAAAATATAATTCTCTCCTCCCTGCTCCTTCATCTTTACACTGACCGAGGAAGTCAGCACCAAGTTCTTTCTCTTGAACTTCTACTCTCCTCTTTCTTGTTTGAGGAGTTAGAAGGAAAGGTCACCTGAGGCTTTATGCTTTGAAAAGAGGAATCTCTATCAGCAAAGGCCAGGAACAGACCAGGAATAAAATCAGCCTTTGCCAAAGACCCCTGATGAAAATTAGTCATCCTTTACGGTCTGCAGGTACAAAAGATTTTACTAAATTAAAAACACAGGGATTAACAATAACAGCCAGTGGTCTGTATGGAGCATTTATGAAGAAAGACTGACAAGCCACATGTTTATGCTGCAAAACCCTGATAAACGAGAATTACAGGGTAGAATATAAGTGGCATCCCTGAGAACAACAGTGCCAAGCAAAGAGAAAGAAGAGTAAAGTATTAAAGCACTCCTTAGCAATTACCGGCTACACACAAACCACTCATGTATATACTATTTACTGGTCAAGAGGGAAAATCCCCAATCACTTAGCTTGCCATGAAAGCACAGAGGAACAACTAAACAAGAGATTAACATGACTAGGAAATACATTTTTCTTTGCTTATTTAATTGCTTTAAGGAAAATATTCCTATGAATTTTGAACATTTTTCCCATTTCTAACTGTGAAAAAAACCCAACATTTGGAGTAGCGTTCTGCCATTTTATGAAATCCCTTATTCCAATAGACCTCAGGTAGATTGATCAGTACATATGCCAGGAATGAACCTTCAAATGGCCTGAACAAAGCACAGGCTACAATCAACAGTAAATCCTCCAATATCTTGGTTATTTATGTGTAGGTTGAATAAAATAACAAACAACCACCCAGAAGTCATTCACTGTTATAAACATATCTTATGTACCTTCTATATATTGTACTCTCTCCCTCCTGTTACAGGAAAAAATCTTAGCAGACTTCCACTAAGAAAGAAGTAAATAATATATATATTACTTACAAAAGTTGTATTTTCCAATAATAATGTAGTTGTATTTGTTTCTACATTCAGTTCAACAACATGTCCATTCCTGTTTCTGTACACCACTGCTGTGTCTGCAACAACAAAGACATAAACAGTTAGCAAATCTATTGAGTACTTAATGCATCTATAGAGAAAACCAACATGTTAAATTAATTAGAATATCTTTATTACAATACAAAAACAAGACAGAAGTTTTGTTAATTTACCTCACGAGCTTCAAAAATACCAATTTATGTCCTGTAGCATGCTCACCTCATTCAAAAATATTACTTCATTTAAATAGAAACTTTTCTGTGGCAAAGACATGTTCAGTGGGATAGGATTGTTCTGAATGAAGCGAGCCTTGAACATAAACCTGCTCTCAAATACCACTGTCAGTCTGACACCAAGGTTCATTCACCATGAAAAGGGCCATATATCAAAGTAAAGTTTTGTAAAGAAAAAGCTCTTCTGGACATCATACTATGTCTTCTTAGGCATTATGTTCTAACAAAACTTCTGTACTCTCCTGTATTGCTGGTGACTGGATTGAAAAAGTTATGACTATCTTAAGACAGTCCATATCCTGTGTGATTGGTGCTGGGCCACAGAATACCAGACTTCCACCCAAGCTGAGTGTTGGCAAAGGAGGGTTAAAGCTAAGTAGTTCCATTTGTAAAACATTTAAACCACTGTGGGATGAACTGTCACAATTTTTTCCTTATACCACTCACTGGATTTATAATTTCTCATGATAAATACCAACTAATACACCTCAAGAAAAAAAAAAAAAAAAAGAAATCCAAAATTAATTGTGACTCCAATGAAAAAGGCTTTATATCTGTTCATGCCAATACCTGCAAAACTACCAAGAAATGCACAACTACTATATGAGCCTTATGAACCTCAATTTACAAAATAAAAGGCTTCAAAATTTCCCCCTATTTTGAACAAGAGAGTGACCAGATTAAGCACTGATTCTTTCCCGTAACTTAAAAATCATGTAAAAGATTTATATTTAATGAAATGAAATTATTGTAACAATGTAGAAAGCATGAAGAAAGTTCTAAATTAAGCCTAAAGGAAACACAAAAGAACTTTACTAATCTTCAGTATGTCTGAGAAATTCATTACAGATCCCTGAATTTTATGAAGTGGGAAGTAAACCTGACTGGAGAAAAAAGGTTATGCTGCCATAAAAAATATGCTTTGCTTTGCTTATTCAGAAAAATGTAGCTGTATTTTAATTGACTCCACAGAAACTCGAGATATACAGCACTAGCAAATCTCCTCTAGTATGTTCTGTAAAATTAATGAGGCTTCATTTGAAGAGCTTATTAAACTATTTTAGGACCATAGCTGAGAAGTGGGGTGGGATTGATGGAGTTTAGGACAGTATTATTAAAGTTGTTGTTTAGGAAGGCACACTAGATTGTGAACTCTGGAATTAACACTAACTTCTTTGAAAGAAAAAGTTTAAAAATACTCATTTTGAATAAAAAGAAGTGCCATTTTGCATTAAGTTATTTGGTTTCAGGTTACTAATTACAGAACACTATAGTTTTTGCAACTTCTTTTAGGGCATTTTGCATGCATTCTTTTATGAACCCCAGCACTGAAAATCTCCAGTGATGATGTACCAGGGTCAAGAAGTATTATAGAAAAACCCCAGAGTTGTCTGGCCAAAGAGCTGTCCCCAGTTCTGACAACCATAAGAAATGGCACATACAACACAGACACACTGAACAGCTGGCAATGGCTTGAAGAGCCATGTTCATTCCCCCTGTCTGAGCAGTGCTCTGAACAATGTAGTTTTGCTCCACAGGTGAGACTAACATGCTGTCCAAATCCAAACAAGTATCAGAATGCTACTCCTTCTCATTTATCTACTTTGCTACATGCTGCTTAGCAGGATTTATAGCATCACGCCTCAGTAACTAATCCTATCAAAGCCATTTCACTCAAATAAAGAACTTTGCCTTCAAATTCGTAACAGGACAACAAATAAAATACACAGTGCTAGGGTTTTTCTTGCGAGTCCTGCACATGGTGAGAAACAGCATTTGGATCAGCAAATACTGTGAATGACACAAAGTCAAGCCATTTTTCTCAAGCTAAAAGAAAATTTATTCAAACTATCAGAACAAAAATCAGACCTCCTGAAAAGGCAGACCTTACTGGACAGTAATTACACCTCTCTCTGAACTTGGGCTGTCATCTCTGTTGGATTCAGTAGTTAACTCCTGAAGTGCATAAATGAAATAAACACTTGTCAAATGAATGGAGTTTCTCAAATAAAAGATTATATCAAAGTCCCATGCAAGCATTGAGCAAAAATACAATCTTCAAAAGTAATTACAGTAATTAAAATGGAATTCTCACCCCAATAGCTTGTCAGGCTGGATAATGTGATAGTTGATGGTCACACAACATAATGATGATTTTTTTCAGTGATAGTTCAAATGTAAGTAAGAGCTATAAACAAATACTTGTTTTGAAATTTTTGTTCCCTGGAGTTAAGAAGTCTACAGAAGAAAACAATACCTAGTCCTTTGCATTATCCATTTGCACAGCTCATGAATTTGTGCCTTCACCACAAAGAGGTTAAAGGATCCCTGACACTTCATAAAGCCACTAAGAGAAGTAGAGTTTTTTCTTCAATGAAATTCTCTTTTAATTTGAAACAAAGAGTAGTATCATGTGAAAACCTCTTGTGTGGGCACAAATTGTAGCACTGAAGAGCCACATTATTGATCTGAGGACATCACTAGAATAGAAAGCATTCTGCCTTGAGCAAAGGAGAATGGGAGGAAGCCTCCATAAAGAAGGCGTGTTATCAAGTCACTAGCCCTCAATGATGGACACAAAACCAGTGTTTAAAATAACAGATTCAAAATTTCTTGATTGTAATAGCTTTCAAATTTCTGAACTTTGGAAACTCCAGAGCATTGGATGACTGATATATTTATTCTGTTTTACTAAAAGTGAAGACAGGCAACCAAGAGTTTGTACATTAGTCATCCTGACATCATCCCAAATTAAAAAAATGGCACAATAAATCCAGGATTCTTCCTACAAAAATAGTGGCTAGAAATATAATTAATACCTGATAGCACTTTACACAACATAGATCTTGTTAAAAAAATTTGGCAGTGTTATAGTTGATAGAGGTGACTATGCTGAAACTGTACTTTGGGTTTTCTTCCCAGGTATCTGATTTATGACATTTGAAATTTACATTAAACAGAATTAATGGGGAAACACATTAAGAGGATTAAAAACAGTATCACTAAGGAAGATAAGGTACTCCTACCAAATGATCTATTTCACCTGGTTAACCATTAATTATTGTAGGACTGGAATTGAGGAGCAGTGATAGAAAAAGAGCTTATGGGCTCACACAGATAAATACTATTCTGCACATTCTCAATGCAGTATCACGGCGAAGAGGTGACACAATTCTCAGCATAAGCAGATGACAAGTGCTGGGGTGATGTTGCCTCTGCACATACCACTGGTGAGATTGGCACTATTGTAAAATGTCCAGTTCCCAAGTGCACCCTGCGAGAATGGGAAATGAGTAAAGAGGAAAGCTAAGGAATTGTCAGCTAAACTCTGGATCAGAAGTCAAACACAGAAAGGCGAGGTTGGAATGGCTAAAATTATTCTGGCTAACAAAGGGAAAGTTCAAAGACATCTAGGTCATACATATATATAGTTAGGAAAAAGTTGACAATGGGTATGGAGGTTGTGATGTGCTGAAGGGCTCAGCAAAGGAGATGACAGAATCAGCCCTGGGACATTTTCCCTTTAAGATATGCTTTAGATCTTTATGTCAAGAATTAATTTAGTCTGAATGTGGCTAAAACATAAAGGTTTGAGGTTGGATGGGTCCTACAATTTCTTCTAGCCTGGAATCTGTAGATTCATCTCAATCGACTGGTTTTCTCATCCCCTTCTGTAGTGAATCTTTGGGAACACAGGATTGTCTGCACAATATAACTTCTGTTTGTGGTTTTGGGCTGAGGTAATTACAGAATTATATTAGCTGCAGAACCAACAATAATTTATTTTATCTTGGTGAGACTAAATGTCCAAATTTTCATCTTTTATGTTTTTTAAAGTAAGCATTTTCATCATGTGCTCTATCTCTAGGCAAAGAGTGTGCAATACACGTTCTGCTGAAATGATTAATCCATTAATTTAAATCATAGTTTAGATATATATATGAATAACATAAATACAGCCCTCAGTGATGCAACTATTAAATAAGGCATTATCATAATCTCAAGTGTTTTTAAAATTAAAGCAGCATTTCCTATAAACAGCTTCATTAATAGTATTGTTCCAGGTTTAACTTCAACACTGGTAAAGGTTCTGCTCAAGATCAGGATATGTGCTGGCAGAAAGTGCAGCTCTATGCTGTGCCTGGCCTAGTATATATTGTTCCAAGGAATGTCAAAGTACAGGCAAACTATCATAAAATGCAAAGAAATCAATTAAAAACTCTTAATACTTGACAAGCAGTTTGATTGCTATAAATTTCACAGTATTTTCTTTACCTGCATGTATTGAATTTACCCTTATTTATGGAATTGACAACACCCCACCATGTCCTAAATGCTACAGAATTCTTTTGCAGCACTCACAGTTCCACATGGCACTGTATGTGTTCAAATTATTCAAACGCAATCCAGGCCCTTTTAAATTCTAATGTAAAACATGTATTCTTTAGGGGGAAATGGACTACCTTCCATCCTTAAATACATCACCATCACTGCAAATCAAGCCTTGAATTGTCGTAGTTCAGAATTTGGCCCAGGGTCTACATGGCCTTTAATGATTTAGCTTTCTGAAAGCAGGACACTGAATGGTAGTGGTTTATTTGATAAGTATAAACTCTGATTTCATAAGTCACAATTATGCAACTCATCCTGTTATTTAAATTACACAGACTGGGTTGAATGGACAAGGTACCACATACTTTCAAGTGTCCTGATTTTTAGTCTGGTGTTCTGTTCACTTTCACATCAATATTGATCCAGTGTTTATTAGCTGGAAGTTTCCTTTTTTTTATTGGTGGTATCTCCATCTTAGCCATGCAAGAGTTGTGTTCCACCAGTGGGTTTATTTTATTGAATATTATTGTGTTCTCTTCACAGAGCTGCAATTTTTGACCTGTGAATACACAGTATTTTTGCTTTAGCCTCTAATAGTCATCATAACAATCCAAGCTTATCATAAAAGTAAATGCTGCCTAGCCTGCAAATCTATATTGCCACCATGTTCACTGAGATTAACTTGAATAATCACTGCAGCTGCTACTACTGACAAGGAGAATCAATAGCACTCCTTTGGATATAAAAAAACCTAATTCTTAATAAATTCATGGTACTGTTAATGCAAATTTTATTTGCCAAACATAAATGCTTGGTAGAATATTTGCAAGATATTTATTATTTGTTGATAATAAGGTTTATTTCATGGTAACTCCTGAGATAAACTTGTGTGTATCTATCAATTTCAGTGAAGATGCCAAGTCCAACTTGCTAGGGCCTGGCTCAATAGTGGTTTAGAATTTGCTAATATTGATATTGAATAGTTTGAAAAAACACCCTGATTTTTAAAGAAGGTACAGAGAGCACAGACAGCTAATTGCTGGCTAATTTGTACATGGCACTGTAAATCTCAGCCTAAGCCAGCTGCCCAAGGGAGCATCAGGATTCAGGCAGTTTTGCGCACAGAAACCATTGGATATTAAGGCACTTTATCAAACAGTCTTGAGAGCAGAAGTAGCATCTAAAAAGTGCAGGAAAAAGAAGGAAATTCAGGCAATGCTGAAAATCTGTTCCATAATATCTAGAATAAGGAGGCCTCAGGGTAGTCTTCTGAAATTGCTGACAGTGTTAACCTGAAGATTGTTAATGCTTGTTTTCCCACTGAAAATATTTACTAAGTTGTCATTTGTTTAAATGAAATCCTGCTTTGCAGCACAAACAGCAGCACTAGCAAGTCAGAGGCCTCCTCTTCCTTTTATTTTTTTTTAATTTTTTTTTTTCTATACAAACATATGAGAAGGTTGATACCTTGCTGTCAACACATATGTCAATCAGCCTTTGCTGTACACAGTATTATTAGAACTGCAGATGGCATTTCATCAAATTGATTACAGAAAATGTCATGTTAATTAAAATAAAGAATGCTTTATGATTTAATAAACAGGAGGTGCTAGACAAATCTTTGTCTAATTAAGTATTTACTAATTAAATAAAATAGTCATTTACAAAGATATTACAGATACAGACCAAATTTCAATATGCCAGATAAGTCATGTGTCAGCTGAGAAAGATTTTGTAATGCAGAAATCTCCACCTGTATTTCTGTCATTACTTGGAGGAAAATGTTAGGGATATTCATTTCCATCCCTACAGCAAAGCACTAAACATAATTAAAAGGTAGGACAAAAGACTTCAGTGTGTTAGTCCATTTCAACGTGATTGAAATGCAATTAACAATAAATCAGCCCCAAAAGAAAGGGAGGAAAAAGGGCTGTGGCAAAGAGTGCCTTCCTTACAGGCTACATCACTGCTTATGTGCCAGACAAATCTAGTGAGGTCAGGCAGTTTATTACTCCTGGATACTTTCAGGTACCTACACTTTTATTTAGCTAGTCAATCTGTAAAAAGAAAAAGAGAGAGAGAGAGAAAGAGAGAGGGACATCAAATTGGAAAATATTTATAAAGTGCTAAAAAATTTAAAGAGTAGTAAAATTCATCCCAGTATTTTGGTTTTCTCAGCCCACACTGCATGGTCATGGTGAAACATCAGACATTGTCATTTTGCCAGCTCAGAACATTCTACTATTTCCGAAATTCTGACAAAACTCCTCAGCTTTCCCTACTACACAGAAACATTTTTGCTCTCTTGCATTGCACCAAGGACCATTACTGAGCCAGCTTGGCAATGGACTCAGACAGCTGTTGCTCAAATAATGTACATGTCCCTGGACTACTGAGGAAAATTAGGGAACAAATCCTCAGTCTCGGTCACAAATGCTATTAGAGCCTCTTCCCTGGAGGGATGATAAAGTACCTCAACAGAGCAGCACTTCTCTGGCAGTCCTGGGAGTTGACCTTTCTGTTGAGACAAGCCAGATGGAACACAGACAACTCTGCTTTGGAGAGGCCCAGGCTGGATTTCACACAGACTACTGAATTGGCAAGGCTACACTTCAGAGAAGATGGTGTTTTCAATGAAGGAAGATTTATACGCTTCTCTACCCCTATATAACTACAATTCTCAAATAAAACTGAATATTTCTACTTGTGAATGTGAACCTCCTGTGCCTTTCAAACCCTCCCTAGAGCTTACCACCGTTCCTACTTCTGCAGTGCTGTAGATGTGACTGACACTTCACAGACAAGAACAACAAGCGAGAAAATTAAAATTCAATGGCTATGCACATATTCCAGTAAAACACCAGGCTCTGGTTGCAGTTTTCTCACCCCCTTTTGTCCACCTGAAGGCATCTCAGCAAGCTGACTCAGCCAGAGTGGATGGCTCAGTACCTGCCACGGCACTCAGGCTGTGGGCTTGCAGTGAAAACACCACGAGTGTGATATCCAAGTGGCCTCAGAGCTGCCCTTAACAAGCTGCCCTAATGCAGCTCTTGAGAGTCTGGCACTCCCAGCAGAGCATGTCCAAGGCAAACAAGGTCATGGAGCAGGATTCCCAGGTGTGCACTGACAATGTTGATGCTTATTACTTACTGTTTTCCAGGTAATTTCTCTAGTCCATGAAACTGTGCTAAATTCAGCACAAGCTCCAGCACTGCATCTTGAAGAAATTAAAATCAAAATAGAGTATACATAGCACCTGACTGAGCAATGTAATACCTAAAGCCTAAGCGAGAGCAAGGATAGTGTATAGTCAGATTACTGAACTTCCTACTTGCTACTGGTGCTTGAAAGGTGAAATAAATATATGCCTACAATCAAATTAGTTTTATCCAGATCCATATGTTTCATGCAGGATGGTGGTAACATCTACCAATGTATCATAACTCCGACTTCAGTCAATGAAATCAGAGAACAATATATTAAGCCCCAAAATATCTGTATTGATCACACTAAATTGCAATTTTCAGAGCTTCACAGTGGCAAATAACATTCCCATCCAGTGTTCCATTTTCCTTAACTTTTAATGACTATTCATGTCTTCAGAATAAGCTTTCTACTGTACTGAAATCTGCACTCACCAAATTTACCATGCCTGGCATTGCTATAAGATTGCATCCTACCCTGCCCCCAAACTACTTCTTTGGCATCTCCAAAAGCAAACTCCTCTGCAGTGAACAGTTTGACTGTCTTGAACGTTGACCCCTACTCAGAACACACCAAGAATAACCCAAGAATTAAACTAATATTATTTGGAGTGTGTGATATTATTCAATAACCAGGAGAGTATTTAATTCTGTCTACCACCTTTTCCATGACTCATATGACACAGAGTGCATCCCCATTCACAAATGGTAACAAATCCTCAGTTCTCATCAAAGCCAGAAAATCATTCAAAAGACTTTTTTTTTAATTTAATAATATGAAAAAATATTAAGTATATATAAAGAATTATACAAGGATAGCTAATTACCTGTGAAAAACAATTCCTTTTACTTTTTGTTACTTTGTGTGTAGGTCTGAGAGACTCTGCTAAGTATGAAGTAGCAAAAGGTAAAAGTTTGTGATCTTAGTAGTTTAAATCAACTTTGCAGTTCTGACTTACAGAAAACAATAAGATTATTTCACAGTTATGAATTTGCTGCCACTGAAAATGAAATTAAATTTCAAAATATGAGGCTGAATAACAACTAAATTATCTTTGTGCCNATTACTGAACTTCCTACTTGCTACTGGTGCTTGAAAGGTGAAATAAATATATGCCTACAATCAAATTAGTTTTATCCAGATCCATATGTTTCATGCAGGATGGTGGTAACATCTACCAATGTATCATAACTCCGACTTCAGTCAATGAAATCAGAGAACAATATATTAAGCCCCAAAATATCTCTATTGATCACACTAAATTGCAATTTTCAGAGCTTCACAGTGGCAAATAACATTCCCATCCAGTGTTCCATTTTCCTTAACTTTTAATGACTATTCATGTCTTCAGAATAAGCTTTCTACTGTACTGAAATCTGCACTCACCAAATTTACCATGCCTGGCATTGCTATAAGATTGCATCCTACCCTGCCCCCAAACTACTTCTTTGGCATCTCCAAAAGCAAACTCCTCTGCAGTGAACAGTTTGACTGTCTTGAACGTTGACCCCTACTCAGAACACACCAAGAATAACCCAAGAATTAAACTAATATTATTTGGAGTGTGTGATATTATTCAATAACCAGGAGAGTATTTAATTCTGTCTACCACCTTTTCCATGACTCATATGACACAGAGTGCATCCCCATTCACAAATGGTAACAAATCCTCAGTTCTCATCAAAGCCAGAAAATCATTCAAAAGACTTTTTTTTTAATTTAATAATATGAAAAAATATTAAGTATATATAAAGAATTATACAAGGATAGCTAATTACCTGTGAAAAACAATTCCTTTTACTTTTTGTTACTTTGTGTGTAGGTCTGAGAGACTCTGCTAAGTATGAAGTAGCAAAAGGTAAAAGTTTGTGATCTTAGATAGTAGTTTAAATCAACTTTGCAGTTCTGACTTACAGAAAACAATAAGATTATTTCACAGTTATGAATTTGCTGCCACTGAAAATGAAATTAAATTTCAAAATATGAGGCTGAATAACAACTAAATTATCTTTGTGCCATAGAAAGGCTTCTCATTTTAATACGTATTCATCATTATGGCAGTCAGTACAATAAATTCAGTAAGCCACTAGTGCATTTACTCTCAGCCCTTTTCAGGGGCTTCATTTCCATTCCACTGAATCCAGCAACTTGGCTAGAATTTAGATAACTTTGCTAAAATCTTGGTTTTACTGGAGTTAACAGGAGTTTTGCTTCACAGTGCAGTGGGACACAAACTAGCAGGTGCAGGTAAATGCCACAGAACTCCATAATTGACAGTAAATGTTTGTTGGGTTTTTTTTTAAATTTTACACTACTAAAAGATAAACAAAATATTTTGTTACTATAAAAATAAACAAAGGTAAGCAATTTTCTGTTCACAATTATTTAACCTGCTTTTTTCTCAAAACAGCAGGTGTCTCATTCTGATTTATGAGAAAAACATGTTGATTAAATGAAGATTGTTAGCTCACAAGAATTATCATGTAACTAGAAACATACAAATCACAGCAGGGCACTGTTTTGTGATTTTATTTGTATTTTTTAATGAACTTTAACTGCCAGTCTATATTACATTATTTCTAATTATAGGTCATCTGTACTTTCAATAGAAATTATATATTCAAAAATCACATGTGCCATTAAGAATTTTTGCCCAGAAGTATTAAATCTGTGTATCTAAAATCAACTTATGAAATGAAAGCATTGAAGATTACTTGTTTTCATAATTTTTCATTATCTACCATACTAATGGAGTTCTTGGGAAATACCCATGCTAGATAATTCAGAAATTAAATGGTGAGTTTGTAGGTATCTAATCAGCATTGTTATAGAAACACAGGCTTGGCAGCACCATTTGAAAACACTGGCAGAATTTCCTTTGGCACTCACTTGGCTTGGATATCATTGTTTAGTCTGCACAGTCAATTCCAGGGGTGTGCTGAAGTGTGGGGAATTGGACAGGCAGTGCCAGGAACTGTGCAGGACCACCAGGACAGCGCTTTATCTTGACCCAACAGCTCCTGCCCTTCATGGCACACTCAGCACGAGCTCCACAAGAGCAGGAAGCAGGTCTGGAGGGTGAAATGACTGAAGAAAGACTCTTATCCTCAGGATGCCAACAGAAAACTCAGGTGTAAGCTCAGACTCCTACAAAGCAGCCTTCTGATCGAAACAGATCAACCAAAGCTGAGCGTATTGGCCTGGAAAGGGTTCTGACTGTATTTGGGAGCACTTGCCAATAGGATTTATTTGGCTCTGAGATGAAGTCTTAGTTCCAAAGGAAAAGAGACACAAGCAATGAAGTTTCTGTCTTAACATCATCATGGGCTTTACTTTGCTTCTTTCAAAATTACAAAGGTGACACGTTAGGAACATTTCATGCAGCTTCTCTCCACAATTAATTTAAAATGAAATGTTGTTGAGTGGGAATATTACAAGAAGAAGATCAAGGACAGGTTAACAATGGCATTCTTGGCAAGCCAACAACTGTTCTTTAACAGCACGAACATTTAGTGGTAATTTGACAGCATTACCAACAAAAGGAGGAGCCCAAATCTGCGCCAGGTGTGATGTGCAAGTGAAACAATAGAACTTTTCTCCATACTTTAGTCCTACATTAATTTCAAATATTAAATATTTAAATTATGTTTGCAAATTTATCTTCATGATTATTCCCAGGGATTACATCTCATATCTGCTTCCGATCAGACAGTTCAAGCAATTCAGCCTTTATTTTCCACCTGAGCTATGCTCCCCTTTCAGATTATTGATTTTATTAGTTTCTCATTTTCCCTAAGAAAAAGTGTCATATTTTTATTGAAATGATAACTTGGCACATTTGCTCATTAACTGCTTTAGACACACATAAAATATTCTATTAAAAGTTTAACACACTTGTTCAGGTTTTTTTTTTTTTATTTTTGCACCCAAAAAAAGAGGAATATAGCTGGAAGGACTGAATGAACTAGAATGCCAAAGATGAAAAATATATACCCAGCGCTCATAATGTGTAATTATTAAAATAAATGGATCTAGAATAAGCACCATTTTGCCATGAGGAAACCCTAAACAGAAACATCATTGGTTTTTGTCCTCTATTCCATTACCAAGGATGTATTACAGGGCATGCAAGAAGGGCTGATCCATAAATATTAGCAGAAACAAATTTGTTTTGGTGTAACTCTACCTTGGTAGAATATCCATATCTTCAATCCTAAACATTTTTCTTTGAAAGAATATCAGATAAATGAGAGATGTTAAATTTCTTTACACTTACACTTTCTTTACACTTACTCATTTTTATTAACTTTATTAAATATTTTCCCAATGGTGAATTTATTGAACAGATTTTGTTTTGCTGTTTTCATTTTCTATGCAATTCTAGAAAAACTCCAATGAACCAACTTGAAACACAGACAGAAATATTCCCATACTTTCCAAATGTAGATCAGTTTTACTAGTTCTAGACATGAACTTGTTCTAGTTTACAGGCTGAAATTGAAGTCAGTAGAGGGAAGCCACTCAGCAGTTCTACATACTCATATGAAGTTGATTCTGTCTTCCAAATTGTATATTTGAGCTATATAAAGGCTGGACACTCAGAACTAAAGTAAACAGTATAGATTGCATTCATTATATGCAGCAGATGCAGAGATTTCAAGCCAAAAGAGTCCATTATGGCCTTCTATCCTGAATTCTTTCAGAGCCCAGATTACAGGATTTTGACCTGGAATTCTGGCACCAGGCCTGTAATTTCCTGTTGTGTTTTCCTTCATAAAGAGCATGCAGGGTTGCTTTAAACACTTTAGTGCAGAATCCACTGTCTCTCTTTGTATTATAGTATGAGCTGATGAAGGAGAAAAACAAATGCTACCATAATGTCATTAACACCGTAACCAAAGAAAGACCTTTCACACTAATAATGCTTGGGGGGAATTAGCAATAAGAAAAACCCATTTTATTTCACAGTGTAATATGAAACACACTAAGAAAATGCCAGAAATCGGAGCCTATTCTGCTCTGCTCTGTGAAGTGTCCCCCTTCAGCTCTCTGGCTGCAGTTTGTGTCACTGCAACAATTCAATCATCATCATCATCATCATCATCATCATCATCATCATCATCATGGCTAGGCTTTGCAAACAAAGATTTGGGAAGGGCTCTACCCACGCTTGCTGGAAGCATGCTGATGGCTAAAAAGGCCAATGTGGGATAGACAAGTCCACTAACAATTCACTGTTAGGGTAAAAACACCTCCTTGTACCTAAACTTGTGCAGCACACAGCAAACACACCTGTGGGGACTGTTGCTTCAGCATTTTGTCATTGAAGGTCAGAGCACAACTCTTCAACTCCCTCCTTCTCACACACTGTAGGAAACAGCCTCAGATGATACCCTTTTAATGTTACAGCTTTGCACAGAGGAAACGTGTTTCTGTTATATATTACACACAGGACGAAGCACAGGGTATATGCTTTCCGAAACAGTAAAGAGTCTGCAGAAATACAGTTTAAAAACCTATGGAATCGGTTGGTTTTTTAAAAACCCCTACCAGCAATGACAAGAGATGTTCAGCTGGTGCTGCCCAGCTCAGAGCCATGGGATGGTTTGGGATTCCCAAGTACCAGTAAAGAGGGATCCAGCCAAGAGGGCTGTGCCCACCTGTATGGACAGGCTGTGTCTCACAGCTGCACACACACAATGCTGACAGCACAGAGCCAGGAGGCTGCAAGGGATGGCATAAAAACATTAACTGCCTACAAAAGGGAGGGATCTTAAGAATAAGAACTGCCCTGTGCTTCCTTATTACCTCATTTCTCCCATCAAAACTGCCTACAAGAACACTGGAGAAGCCTCCTCTACCACTGCTGGTCAGGTTTCAAGAATATTTTGCACTGTATACTAAAACAATCCCATTACACTTTCAAACCTGGCCCCATGCCAAAGGCACAGGCATGCACAATACCAAAACCAGGTTTCCATAACATACTGGATTTTTTATTTTTTTTTTAATGTAGAGAGATAAAAAAGGGCAACATTAAATTCACAGCCAATTTCTAAACTGCCTCTTTCAATCCCTCACATTTTCAGGAGCAGTACCTTTTAGCAAGCATCCATTTAGTGACACTGCTTAAGATTTCAGGGTTAAACTTATTCTGAATATTTAGAAATGGTTCATTTTAAGTCTGAAAAAACAATTTGTACTTGGGCCACTGGAAGTCACAGATTATGTGATGCAATGATGTATTTGAAGATCAACTACTCAATTTCTGTGATTTAGTTTAATTAAGATGTGCATATAAATTTCTATACCATATACAAACTCACATATATTCCAACTGCACAGAGCACAAACATTCCTTTTTCTACCCAAGCATTCCCCAAATATGAAATCCAATAAGCAGTGACAGCATTATTTTCAGCTTAAACAAAAAAAAAAAAAAAA